>JAZEWU010000002.1:4581421-4654945 GCA_036362915.1 Geotria australis
AGTATTACCTGACAGGGATCGCGACGTGAACGCTTCTACCTTGACCCCCAATCCCTTAATAACGATGTGGATTATACGTGCGATCATATTTGTATATCAATCTGAATTGATCAGCCTTTTTACCCCTACAAATATTGCAATTAAATGTTTACTTTAAACCAGTTTCTAAACAAAGGCATCATTGAACGGTCTCATTACATACAAGTAATGTGCCCATGGTACATCACGCTTACACTGCCACATCTCAGCCATATTTCGGCTGCATTTCAGTCCACTGCTGAATGAGGGCCTCCCGAATTCATGCAGACTGTATGAGTTATACAACTATACTTCATCAAGCTGGTTAATGTGGGTTGGTGATGGTGCATAGAATGGTTATGGGAGTAGATATACGGTACATCTGCCTATTTTTCTGCACTGCCTTCTGTTTTCGACCACTTAGCATCCAAGTCTTTGGCCAATCACGATCTTACATGCCTGGTGGACACCCATCCAAGCACAGTCCAAACTCAACAAAGCTCAGCTTCCGAGATAGCTTCGGGTGATTTGGCCGTAGGTCACGCACGGCGAAAGTATATATAGATCGAAATGTAACAAATCAGGGTAAATTAATACACGCTACCTATCAAGTATCACAGAGCTTAAGCTCCAGGAATGAAGTAAGCTTTACTTGGATGATTGAACCGTTTCGGCAAGTCCTTTAAATAAGCAAACATGACAAATTGCTCGATATAGTTCACTTCGCGTCACGCTGTGGTTCCCTGTGCAGAGTCCATGTGAGATCAGTGCAAGCTTAACGTCGCCTGGCTTTAAAATACAAACATGAATACAGTTTACAAAGTGCTGTATCCATAAGTCAACTTTACCAACCAAAACCCACTAATATATATAAGTGATTTCTTGTTTTTATTTTTCTGTAATAAAATGTGGGCGGCACGGTGGCGTAGTGGGTAGCGCTTCCGCCTCACAGCAAGAAGGGCCCGGGTTCGAATCTCGGCTCGGGGTGCCTTTCTGTGTGGAGTTTGCATGTTCTCCCCGTGTCCGCGTGGGTTTTCGCCGGGCGCTCCGGTTTCCTCCCACAGTCCAAAAACATGCATAGGTTAATTGGCCTGCGGACTAAATTGCCCCCGGTGCCCTGTGATGGACTGGCGTCCCGTCCTTGGTATAGCCATGCCTTGCGCCCTATGTCTGCCGGGATAGGCTCCGGCTCACCGCGACCCTGTACAGGATTAAGCGGTTTCTGAAAATGAATGTAATAAAATGTTATTACTTGTATTTGGTTATTATTGGCTTATTACAATAATATGCCCATTTTCAAATGTTATCAAAAATCTTGTCAAATTACTACAATAATCCATTAACAATCATCGCCCATCCCATCCATCAGCTTTGTAGCGATAGTTGAGCTGAAATCCATCACAGTTCTATTTATTTTGCCAGTGTTGTCGCTTCAATGAATCTCAATCTATTTTCTTTTAGATCCTGCACATATCCACCTGGGTTTCTGTCTTTCCCCACACGTATTTCATGTGTGTCATATAGCCAGGAACGGGTTCCTGTCTGGGCTGATTCTCGCAATATGTCCACCTCACCGCAGGCTGCTTTATTTGACTTGATCTAATACGATTGCTTTCACTCCTACGTAATCTTATAGCGACAGTATGAAGACTGCAGACTGAAACATTACGATATAATTCGTGAATAATAACATTGAAAACGAGTAGTGGTTGTATTAATTCCTATTGCTTTGACAAGTTTACGTTTGTGTAAACAACTCACCCGTGTTTGAAACACATGGATATATCATTTATCTGCATTTAGAAAAAGATGCGAAAAACAACACGATCGATTTACCTGATTTCGATACCAAGCTTACCACAGGCCATATTTAAGCACTACGCCACACTGAAATGTTTCATCTCTACGGCCCATTACGTTCGGGCCTTAGGTATTTTGCATGTGCAACACAGTGAGCCAAAGCAAGTGGTATTCTGAAGGGAGAGTTCACCAGATCACAGATCTACAACAGGGACTAATATAGGCTTAGGGGGAAGACTTGTAACCGGAGCCACACACCAGCCAACGCCTCCCACATCCACCCAGTTGGCCCCTATGAACTCGTGTCTCAATATTCATTTTAATGAGGGACACCAACATAAAAAGGTCCACCTCACATGTAACAAATGTGAGACTTTCACATTCAGAAATATACATCCAACACATACGTAACGGTTAAATAAATACAAAATCTAACATTTAAACGTAACTCACTTTGCATAGCAGTGAAAATGTGGACAAGCAAATGCTGTAGTTTAGAGGCAAGGGAATTAATTCAAAGCACAATAGAATCCAAAATGCATACAAAACACGCAGCGGAGCGTTATAATCCGTTACAAACCGATTTATACAAATCCTCCTTATTCTTTAACAAATAATTTGGTGATGCTGCTTTGACGGTGTTGCAAACGTACAATCAACAAAAAACCGTGTAAAAGAAAACATAACGGACGACGTTTTGGGTAATGATCCTTCACTGCATATCATACCATGCAAACCAACGTTAGCATCTCTGTTGTCATTGTAAAACAAAACATGAGCGTAAATGATGTCAGGTGGAAAAAACCCCATCGTGTGTTTAACTTCACCTGATAACCCTACAGGTGCTGTGTACATGTGGTCATGCCACTGCTATGAGAGCATTACACGATCTCAGCTAAATTAATAGGACAATTTAAATGCTCTTGACATGTGGATATAATTTTTAGTGTGGGGACCCTTTGGAGGTATTCTGTAACCCATTTCAGCAACTGTGTTGCACTTCATGCACATATTTAATGCAGTATGGAGTTATTGGGTGTTACAGTAAAAAAACATGAAAAACCTGAGATACATTTCAGCTGGTAGCATGGGAGTGTTACGGGAGCTGCACAGAAACCGTATTTTCAAGACGATTTGGCCCAAGTGGTCCATTACAACAACCCAGAATGACACAGCCTAGCAGATACTAAATTACATTTGCAAGTAGCTACACGTTATATAGGCCGAAAGGAAACCACTCCCAAACAGATGCTCATATGAAGCAAAGTTGAATAAGGAGCAGCCCAAGGCCATGTTCACATCTAACTGCCAAGGCTGTTTTTGTGCATGGCAGTGTGGTACAGCTACAGCAACACAACACTCAAAATCAAACAATATTAATTTTGAAAGGTTAAACACAAAATACTAAGTAATTCAGTTATCCCACATTGGAAGTATCCTCACGCCTGAGGATGCTTTCAACGTGGGAGGCGAAACCTCGAGAGGGTGAGCGGGAGAGCGCTCGACACGGCTATCCTGAAAGAACAGCTTTGAAGAGGAACCTTCATGAATCGAGCCGTGAAAACCTACATCAGTAATTCAGATATCTGTGTTGAAAAGGTGGCTTTAAAGCTCACACCAAATAGTGTGTAATTGCATTCAAGTAAATGCATTAGTAACTTAATACAACTGTTATTCGGGTAATGAATTTCAGGACGGGCCATTCTAGCTGCATCTGCCGCACAAGCAGGACGGACAAACTGGCATGTACAACACTTCTTTTAGAAAATCTTTCAGCACTTTACCACTCCCAACAGCTGTATCGTATTACTGGGTAGGGAGGGAGTATCAGCCAGTACATGTGACTTACCAATCAATCCTTGAACTATTAACAGCCTTATTCATTTCATTTTTAGTTGCTTTGTTTTTTTTTAATCCCCGTTGTGCAGCGCTTTGTGACCCTCGGGTGAAAGGCGCTATATAAAATGTTATTATTATTACTGTGACGAACAAGAATCATACTTTGATACGTTATTAAAGAAGTTAATGATGCATAAATATCAGCACAGTGGGGAAAGTTAAGTGTTTTATGCAAATTCCATTGAAATGCCATTTAAGTGGAAGTAACTTTTTGTACATTTGCCACTTGTTGCACAGGCTCACAGCTTGAGCCTCACGGCCACCCTGGTTAATACTGCGGGTAAATTAAGCACTGCTGTGAAAGTACTGCACTGTCACCGATGTGATTATTTAATTTATTGGCCACTAAAACATGTCCTATCTGTATGGCATTTCTGATAATGTTTCGAATCATTTACAAAAAAATATGGTTATTATTTATCACAATGACATCACGTGCTTGTGGATAATGTATATTTTTGCAGCGGGAGCTTAGCACTTGTTCTTAAAATGGGCCTCTCTCCTTTTCCTTCGGAAATATGTGATCCGATATCGCGCTAATATCATAATAATTTATTTCCGAATTAAATTTTACGGGTGTGCACGCATACAGTACAAAAATCTCGCCATTTAAAAAATGTGTCTGCGACTTATGTACAGTATTTAGTTGAAACCCAATTCGTAAGAGCTGTCTAACAGAACTCAAGTTACGTGTTGAGTCACTTTAAACAGACCATTCATTAATACTGGAAAATCTTTGAAAAGAAAAGGGTACACACAGCTATGGCCCATTGGAGCACAATAACCCTAATACAAGTTAAATAGGCATGCAAAAAGTGGAAATAAATGCAAATGTACATTGCTATAATTTATCAATCTGCATGTATTGTCTTCTTCTCAAATGTTAAACGAAGATAAATAGCCTCGTTAAACCAAACTCTATGAATGATGGAGTTCATAACTATCATTCAGACATGTAATTACAGTAAGTCCATCGATCACACTGCTTTAAAGAGGAGGAACTTCCGATTTAGCAGTTGCAGACATATAATTTCACTTGGCATTGCTCCAAGCAAGGAGCAACGCTTGGGCATTTAAATCGATGGAATTTACCACGAACCAAAGTAATCTTACACAGGATTCATAGAATGTAATAAAATCTTAGGGTCTCATTATTAATGAAGCAATTTATATATAGGGTTCAATTCTATAACAAATCATTTATAATTATTCCCTTATGATGATTGCTCTTCAGAGCTGTTCATTCGGGATAGCCGTGTCGAGCGCTCTCCCTCGCGACATTTCGCCTTACACTTTGGAAGAATCATCAGGCGTGCTTCCAACCATCATGAATCGAGCCCTGAAAACCTACATCAGTGCAATGATTCCCTTAGATGTTGATTGGGGTCTACGTCTATAATAGTGTTTTCAGTCGATCACTCGGGAGCCCATTCCATGTATAGGTTCTGAGCTCTTGATCTAAAAAAACATTTTAAGGGTCCTTCAAGCTGGACCTTAAGATCTTGTTAAACACTCTTGCCACACATTTTGGGCTTCAAGTCAGTCAGTTTTTATTGAAGCTGGAAGGAACCGTTAAGCTATGTAGCTATTTTTAAAAGTTGTCCAGTGGAGAGGGGGAAGCAAGTTGCAACATCTCAGGGCACCGGAGGCAATATAGTCAGGACAAGAAACAAAGGCAGCGTGTCTTTGGACGGTGGGAGGAAACCGGAATACCCGGCAAAAACCCACAAAAACATAGGGAGAATATCAAAACTGCAAACAGAAAGGCACCCCAACCGGAAATCAAACCCAGGGCGTTCTTACTATGAGGCGGCAGTGCTACTCACTGCACCACTGTGCCGCCCCCGTATAGGGGTGTGGACTGACCCTTACACAATTAAACCTTTATACAGTTGACAGGCACTTAATGATAATTCTTGACAGCCAGCACCTTTTAATCATCACACCGCAGCACCTTCAGAGATTCAAAGGTTCCAGATGTTAATACGGAGGCGATGTAAAACAGATGTCTCAAGGTTCAAGTTCTACGTACAGGATAAGTAATAGAGCACTACATCTCCCCCTGCTATTTTGATCAATACTGAAGAGCGACATTATCAACAATATTGTATAAACGTAAGTACTAAAGTATTAACTGTAAAGGTGCAGCCCTGCCATTACTTGCTCGAGCCACTGCTGGTTGAAGGGCCTCAACTAGATGGAGTGGTTGAGAACCCCTCTAGAAGGTAATTGGCCTACTCTTCCACACTGAATAGACGTATTTCAAGAGGCGGTAGTACGCACACTTCAACCCCACAACACATGACCTGCTGACAGACTAACTGTGGTTGTCTCTGTATACAGAACGTAATGTGTTAGTTTCAAGACTTTCATCAGGGTCTTGTGCTTATGGGGGGAAAAAACTGGAGTACCCGGAGAAAACTCGCACGTATAAAGGGGGTAACACCTGACCGTATCATTGAAACAAGCAGTTGGGTTCCACTAAATAGTCACACCGTGGTAGTGTATTAAAATGATCTTTATGCTCTGGGATGTCGAGTGCCACTTGTGCATGTTCACAGTCCTATCGTATGGAGTGCATTCCATACTTACAAGACACTTGATTATCAGCTGCCAATGGAATTTGGCCGATAATTTGGCAACTGTCCCTTGAAAATATCACTTGTGATACTACCAATAAAACTATTATTTTACTTGTGATATAGAACCTAGTTAAGTTTACTATACTGTAGTTCAAAATACCATTAAACCATATGTCAAGAATTGACGTTCAATTGGATATGCATTATACAGTACGTATTATGTATTCCAACTGACCGATTTGCAAGCGTCAAGGAATACTGAGCGTGATTCTTATTTATTTGACAGACATTCATTCATACGTGGAAAGCCGCAAGGAAAAACGGACGTTGCCCTCTCCTGTCAGGGTACACATCCCAACGGCCTCACTTCCACTCTGCTACTCCCACACAAAACTGGTCTGAGCATTAACAAGCCTTTTGTGTGCAAGGCCTGGAATGACCCAACTGCAGGCATATTCCACATAATCGCTACAGCACAGTATGGAATATTCGACAGCAATTGCACTCAATCTTAAAAAGTGTTACAATTAGGACGAGAAAAGCGATGAGTAAAGATGCATTTAAATAGAAGACACAGCTCCTGATAAAACATTTAATGGGAAACTGAAAAACGTACGCATCGGAAGCATAGACCAGCGAGAATGTAGAATACGGAGAGAATGGGCAGATTTGCAATGTGGATTTGAAAGCAAAAATATCGAAAAGTTCAACTGGACAGATCGGCAAGTGAAGACGTGCTGACCATACTATAAGCGTAGACAGGTTTATAAGAGAATCAAAAATCGGATCGTCGGAATTTTAACGGATGAACGTCTGATGAGAGACGTGCGGGAGGGGTGAATGCAAGTGAATAGACAGAGGGGCCCGTAGGCGGGAATGTTCCTGAATGAGATTAGGAAGGAAGACATTTTTCGAATATAAACAGAAGAGAAAGAAGACAGGGAAACGTTGGAGAAGATAGTGGTAAATACTTTGGCTTCTGGCAAGGACCCGTTAAAATGGAGAAGGCATAAATCACATGGGACGATAAATGGTTGCATTAATTACGTTATTTTATGCACATTGCTTTATAAATGTGTCCACTGTATTGTGCTAATGCGCATGTAAGAATGTTTTTTAAATAAGTTAACGTCGTATGTATTTGGTTCACGTGACCCCAATCAGCCACTAAAGGCCGCTACAGTCACCACAACGTTTAAAATACAGAATAAATACGCAACTAAATATCCCCCAGTGCCCTCTGATGGACTGGTGTCCCATCCTTGGTAAACCCCTGCCTTGTGCCCTGTGTCTGTCGGGATAGGCTCCAGCTCACCGCGACCTTACAGGATTAAACGGTTTATGACTATGGATGCATGGATAAATACGCGAATCCAATTGTGAGGAGGGCAACTCGTTACACCCCTAGCATGTAATATTCCTGTGCACATTACAGTAGATAGAGCCAGGGCGTGGAAATGCATAACAGTTGCACTGGCATGTGTGGACTCGTTTCCTGTCTTGCTACCGCCCATTGTTGCTGCAAGCGTTTTCCTGTGCTCAACTGTTTATCACCAAGAAACAATAAACAACAATGAATCCAGGTCCGTTCTCTCTCTCCCTCCATTAAAAGCCCGTCTGAATGATTTGTGCTCGCAGAGGGGCCTCGCAAATCTCACGGGAGCTCGTTGCAACGTCGGGAACTTGTGCAAATTTTCACAACAAGCACCCAGGGACGCGTGTTCAAAAGGCGAATGCATTATGACCCGTTTCTCGATCAGGTTTCTGGAGCAGCTGGTGTGCAAGGGTGCATGTAATCGAACATTCACACCCCACTGAACACTCCCACTCCATTCAGTTGCAGATGTTATGCAAAATACAGCCTATCCACTGACAGAACTATCGGTCAATAATAGGTGACTACACTTGTACATTTCTTGGTGACAGGCTGTGGCCACCTCTTTTGAATATCTACTTCAGAAGCATCTCGTTTGAAAGGCATCTGCATAATTTCGTGCTTTATACATGATCGTCTTGTGTATTTTGCCAATAGCCAAGTTGGCTTTCAAAAATAAAAAAATTAGAATAAACAGCAATGTTGCTTAATAGATGCACGCTGCTCCTTAGCTAAACGAAGGCCTCCCACCACTGCGTTGGCCATCGCGCTTGTTTGACCATACTTCACTCCACTGGTCAGTTAGGGTTGATGAGCAGGGAGTAGAAGTCCAAGACCAGTTCAAATGTTGCTCACCACTGATATTAGCCGTGGTCAGGATCGAACTCGGATCGCAGTGCGGTAACAACCGTGCCACTACCCACGCTCATCGGTCAAATAACTATCGAAACTTAGGGTGCAGTATGTGATTTCCGAGACAGCTCCGTAGGTTGACAATAGCCCACTATGTGGAGAGGGTGGTATTCCATGTGCAACACAAAGGGTTTTAATGGCCGATTGTGCGTGGTGGGGCAGCACGGTGGCGTAGTGAGTAGCGCTGCTGCCTCAAAGCAACAAGTCCCTGGGTTCGAATTCCGGCTCGGGTGCCTTTCTGTGTGGAGTTTGCATATTCTCCCCGTGTCTGTATGGGTTTTCGCCGGGCACTCCGGTTTCCTTTCAAAGTCCAAAGACATGCTGCTGCATAGGTTAATTAGCCTGCGGACTACATTGCCGCCGGTGCCCTGTGATGGAATGGCGTCCCATCATGGGTATAGCCCTGCCTTGCACCCTGTGTCTGCCGGGATAGGCTCCGGCTCACCGCGACCCTGTACAGGATTAAGCGGGCTTTCTGACAATGAATGGATGGATGCGCGTGGTCCTTGCCGGTCAATCTTGAGCGTGAGCGTGGCACTGCTGCACGCCTTGATGCGCTCTTGGGCCTCGGCATGGCTCATCTCCTCCGCGTTTTCTCCCTCAATGGCCAGGATCACGTCGCCAGGAGACAGGTTAGCAGAGGACGCGACACTGCCGGGCGTCACCTGGGAACCGCGAGCAACAACAAACAACGACACATGCAAGCGCGTTAGCCTGAAACGCACACTCCAACGCACACGATGAGCACGGTTAAGCTCACGCACGGCATACGTAATAACATACCTAAATGCATGTGTAAATACACCGCCAAAGAATGTGTATGCTTTGAATGAACACAGGGTCAACATGGGGCATTTCTGTAAAAGGAACTGTACAAACGATTGAGCAAACACGCATACTGATGAGGTGAATCCCATGCCCGGTCTAGGCGAGTGCATTTAAGGTTGTAAGCAGGTAATCTAGATTGTATAACACCTGTTATGGATGGTGGACATTTCCCACAGGTTTTGAGATGCGGGAATGGTCCTCAATGGAGAAAAATCAGTTGGCTGACGAGATAGAGTAAAACTCCAACCTCTGTGGATTGAGCAGGTTCTCAGAAGTGGAGGCTCGACGAAGGAAGTTTTGGAAGGATGAGGGGAAAGAGGCCAAGAGGCAGAAAAAAATACGTTAAGAAAAGGGGTCCATAGAATGACCTGAATAAAGCCAAAGATCGAACAGAAGGGAGTTTGAACCAAAAACCTGCCATTTGGCAGACGAATAACGATAACGCGCTTTAAAAAAACGCCGTTAGTATGTGGAGCGGTAGACATTGCCAATACCCAAGGCCAATAATTTAGTGTCCATACGGTTTAAAACGTGCAATACATACATTGGGCAACAACAACCCAATTAAAACTCTCATAACCACAGAATCCATTGGCACACCCAACGATCGTTCACAAGAACGTTGGAGCGCTTACAATGCTACATGTAGAGTCGGGGCTTGACGTGGAGAGAGAAAAAAATCACTGGGAGTGCACCCAGGTCCACGATGCCCTTTAAATTTGGGGAGACTCGGAGTCCTCCCCCGGAAAATGTTCAGTTTATGAGAATGGATTTTCACTCTGGGAACAGAGTTCCCTGTGCGTTCGCCCCCATTTCCACCCCTCTGTACAACGGTCACAGAGCAGAAGGAAAAGGTGGCTGCGGCACAAATGACCTCATTCTGGGGGAGGCTCCCCACCGGATGGGGTGGCGCTGCATTCCATTTACAGCCACAGTCGACCAGGCAGCTGTCATCACCTGCAAGCCCGGAGTGGCGTGAGGTGAGATGCCCTGTGCTCAGCAATGCAGAAGCAAAGGGCGTTTTGGAAATCCACTGCCTTATGACGGCCTCCCCAGACCCTGACCTCCCACACCCAGTGCAACACTGTATCTTTACGCATGGCGTAACTGTCATTTCCTATAGATATTAAAGAGCTGCTTATTCGCAATAGCCGCGTTTAGAGTTGCTGCTCTCTTTCGCGACTTTTTGCCTACCGCGTTGGGTGTATTATCAGGCGTCGCGATTCGTCTGAATTGATGATGAATCTCAGGAGTGTATTAAGTAGTGCGATGGCTTCCACACCCAACTTGCAATCCAGGGGCTTCCGTTCCATCTCCGGGCGCAGCGGTTGTGAAACAACGGTGCAAGTTTTTAAAATCCCCCAGCCTCTATTCAACCAGTAGTTTTAAACGGGCATACTACAAGGTCGTCAAAAAAGCAGGTATGGTGGAGTAGAGTGTGGGTACTCCAACCTCTTCCCAGATGTCTGGCCGGTATACAAGAACAGGTTGGAACTCCATCAAAGGGCTCTCTGGAGCTCCCTCTAGCGGAGACTTTCCTGCCAGGAGTGGCGTGAGCAAGCGATTGCAGGACTCCACCTGTATCTTTATCACCTACATAGAAATCATCCTAAAGGCCATGAATGGATGCAGAAGCATAGCATTGTTATAAAGTAACTGTGGAACGGGAGGACAGCCAACAGAACACTCCAGTCGGTGTCTCAGGAGGCTGCCAGAGATCGCTGCGAGCCCCACGCAAACAGGAAAGTGGTGACGTGAAGTCATCGTACAGGAATACTTTAATAGATCGACAGTTTTAGAGAAAACTCCATAACATCCTTGAAGCAGAGATGGCAATGCTAAGACGGTTGTTAGGAAAATCTCCACGAGAAAGGAGCAGGAATTTCAAGGCAGAGCGGCCTGAGCAGATGTTAGTAATTTTCCCAATGTTTGTAACGTCTAGACTTAGATGGGAAGCTAGACTCGCGTGGTTTGGGTATGTGTTGAGAATAGGGAGAGAAGATGGCATGAGAAGGGCTACGGAGAGGTCACCAATACAGGACAAAAAGAGACAGAAGGAGACCGAGGGTGAGATTGAAGGATGTGGTTGAATGAGATGTGAAATAAATGAAGGGCAGTGCATTCAACTTAGGAAAAAGGCACAGATATTGATAAATCAATATCTGAGCATCCAACCCAATGCAATAATGGGACTGCTGGCTAAGCATACGAATGAGAGTCTTGCGGATGTATATTGCGGTCTTATGCTGAGAGCCTGCACAATGGGACATTGGCTTCGGAGGAAATGCTTGCACAGACATTTAAAAAAATAGAGAGCTTTTACATGAGAAAAATAAAACCACACTTTTCTCTGGCTAAAGTCTCGCATGTGTGAGCAAGAAAGCAAATACTGCATTTGGTTAATGGCACGGTGTCAAAAATGTAAAGAATAATTTAATTTTGCTTTTTTTGTGTATTGCCTTTAGTTCTGAGAACAACTTGTTTATTTGGAAATTCAGCACGCGCAGTGCTTCTCACATTGCAGTGAGAATGCCCCTCCAGAGGCAATGCCTATTCAGATAACCATATCTTTAAAAAACACATGCTAGCGAACTGCTATTGCCTAATATACTTTTAAGTAAGGACATCTTGTGAAAGCAGAAGAGGGATGGTCCACTTCACCAGACTGGCGAGTGGGAGCCATTACACGAGTGTTATTAAACGTAATAACAATAAAAAAACAATACGCACTGTTTACATATAATGAGGTTGGCTAATGGTTTGTGTTGCATCCCGTTTATAGGAGATGGAACTACTCTCAAATTATTCTTCCAAAATACAATGTCAAATTGTATCATGAGTCTATTCAGGGTCACCTCGAAAAATGTAAACGCTTCAAAATTGCATCAATATACCTGGTAAAAAGCACTGAGATCAGACACAGGGTACCCAAGGCGGGGGGGACGGGTACATTTTCTAACAGGTGACTCGTAAAAGTGTTAAAGTGAGGCATCCTTATTCACCTTTGCCTTCACACCCTTTAACTGATAACTTTTTGGACTTAAATCCACCAGGAGGTACAAACTGCCCCTCAGCATTATACACAGTTGTGCTTCTGTCATTTGGGTTTGAGACCGAGCGAGTATATTTAGAAAACAATCTGGAAGACTGATCACGAGCTTTAGCGACACACAAGGGCACAGGCTGCCCAGTGAACGTGGACACAAACACCGACACACGTCAGCGTAACGAGAGGCTGCAGCAGGGAGGCAGGACACAGCGCTGGCTGCACTTCACCGAGGAAACCTTCACTCGCCTTTCAAAAGATTCCATGCTTGTACTGCGGCGCTGTTTATTTAGACGTAAAAGCCGAGCTCCCATCTGCCCTGTGACTCGCGCGGGCTGCGTTTTAAACACATCAAGACGGTCTTCATCTAATGCTGGTGCATAGGGAGGGCAAGCCGCTTTAGCCGGGAATGTTTGCATTTGCTTTCCCAAATGTTGTCAATGCATTACGACCACCGGGCTCCTATGAGCCAGCTGCCTTTTAAAACCCTTACTCGTTCCAAATGATGACAGATGAACGTGCCCTGACAGTGCCCTCTTATTATAAAGGTTGTGCTCAAATTGTTACCACACCAACATCCTTTTTAACCTTGACTCGTTAATTTCACACGTCTAATTTGGTTCAGCATTATAAAAATAAGAGGTCTCGCGGCATGGGAATCGTGTTAGCACTATAGTAGATTAAAGCGTCTCACCGCTAACTTCAGTTGACTGAGTGTCCTGGTACTACAATTTAATAGGTAAGGTAAATACCGCTCAATAAACTATAATTTTCTCTATAGGTCTTTGTTGTTTATGTAACTTTTCTTTGTAGATAAATATGTATAATTAGTGGTAAACAGCCAATACAATATGTCCATGAATCTCCATTCCCATCCCATAAAAGGAATAACTTAATTTTTGTACCAATGTCTGATAATCCCTGAACATCATAACGGCTATGCATCACAACGGGATTGTACCATCATTTAATTTGAGCCCTGAACAGACTACACCATGAGACTGGATGCAAACGGAGACTAGGCGCCGCTCTTTGTACAGGAATGCAATGACATCATCTCCACTGATGCAAACAAATGGGTGCATTACCACAAGAACAAACATACAAGACATGTCAGCAGTTGCCAACGTGAAAATGTGTTCTGGAGAAATGTCTGTATGAAATGACTGCGGTGGCTGTGGGTGTCAGTATGACACCATCCACTTTGAAAGCATGAATCTTGGAAATAGTCCAACACTTGACCAATAACGAGTCTTCTAAAAGAAGGTGTAATAAGGTGTATAAACGTGTCTAACGTGAACACTGCTATGAACTATTAATACTAGTAGCGAAAAAAGGTAATTTTCCACATTTCATCTGAACTCAAACAAATGAATATCCATCAATGCACCACGGCTTACGTTCACATGACAATAAATTGTGGATAACATGCCGCTAGTGGATGCAGTGCTGATCTGAAACATTCCGGAGTCATACGTACAGAAATGCACACACGTACAGCAATGCACGCACAGTCGGTGTGCATTTCTTCTGCCCTTATAGGGTGAGCATTATGACATGAGTCACAATACGTGACATGATTAGACCGTCACTACAATGAATTCAATAATAGCGGATGCTGGTATTACTGTACGTATGATTCAGGAATGTTTCAGATCAGCACTGCATCCACTAGCGGCATGTTATATACAATTTATTGTCATGTGAACGGCAAGCACAATTTCAGATTAAAAGAAACCCAATTAAACAAGTACCATTGTTGAATAATCTTCAAAAGTGAATCCTAATTTTCCGAATTTTTGTTTATTTTCGTAAATGATAGTTTGGCCACCATTCTGATCACGACTTCATGTTCGCTCGGGGACACTGGGAGCAGAAGTGGCCACTCAAGACTGAAACGCGATCTGTCCGCAACAGGTGCCTGGCAGGGCCGCTCACCCTCACTAGAGCCGCACTCTCAGGTGATGATTCACACCGCCCAAAAAAGATCGCTTCAAAATGGAGCAAAGCTCAACTACAGCGGGAACAAATCCTTCAGGAAGCTGTATTCACAGCTGTATTATCTACAACGTAGTGAGAAGGCGTATATGGCATTATAACAAAGTAAAATGGACAGTCAAAACACACAACGTAGGCATATTCTATACAATGCTGTATAGTGGATAGGCATATGTAATTATTTACAACGTAGTGCAGCAACATATGGTATTGTACTACTATACAATGTAAAGGACAGGCGTGTTATATACCATATAGGCATGGCTCCGAATAAAATGTATTGGCTGCGGAAGGGCTTTTTCATGTCCTAATAAACCCCTTCATGTGGCCTATTCATCCGTTACATAGCAAGGGGCGCACTTTACCACTCGCAGCTTCACTTGCCGCATCACAGCCAAACTTATGTTATAAAATTCTCACTTAAAATTTAGCCAAAGTAAGTGTCAACCCAAAATTAATGTGACTGGGGATTTTTTTGGCGGCCAGGCTACGACCATTAACTCACTACACTAGAACCTGCCTTAATCTCAGATAGCCAAAATTTGGTGATTCCAACCCAGGAACATAGTGGTGCTGCACAACACTCAGACATATGCCACCCAGCACCAAATCACCACGGTGCTTAAAAAGGAAAGTCGTGTTATATTATTGAGTGCCTCATGAGTGATTTTTAAAGTTGATGACACTCATTCAATTACAGTTCAGCCACTTTAGCTGTAATGAACATAGCGATCCAACGCCTCCAGTGTATATGCAGATAGCGAGATATGTTCCGTGACGTTATTGTGGATAAAATAAAATGGATCTTACCACACTCAGTGTACCCATGTTAGTTGCAAAATGTACTTTCCAGCACCTCATCGTCTGTGCGAATAGCCAAATTGCCTTCTAGATGTCACAGCTCTCACAACCATAAATAAAGTACTGTTCGATCCAAGTCCACAACTTCACACATTGTCAGACACAGCAAGGTTGACTGTCATTTTAAAGGAAAGAAGGTTTTTGTTTCGCAGAAAGTCAACTACCATTCGTGTTTTGGCCTGGACTTATAGAGACAGTAAAGCACACATACCCCAAGCCTTCAACAGCTTTCCAGAAATATCCAATCGGCTCAGAGCTGCCCCTCAGAGGCCAGAACCCTGTGGACACCGTTTCTCCTCCACTTTGAAATTCAACATGTGCTCATGACATCAGCGGTTCAGGTCAAGCATAGAGCTGCAACCATGTTAAAATAATGTACGACTATCCCATCTGTATTCCATGGTCTTTGAGGCCAATGGAACCATGATAGTTGCTCTATTGAGGCTAATTTACTGCTAATTTACATGAAAAATAAGCACAATTGGCCACATAGGCACAGCACGTGCAAGTACGCACAACTTGAAATGTCACGTTCGGCAGCTCAAATTACTGCACTGCGATGGGTTATTATTTGGAGCAGTCACCCAGTGGTTAGTGCACTGCAATCTGAACCTGTCCAGACGAGTTTGATACCTGGCCATGGCTAACATAAGTGGTGACATCTGCACCAGTCATAGGTCCTCCTCCTATGACATGTGGACCAGATCAGAAACAAAGCCACCGACAGAGATATTGAAACAAAAGCTGAAGCGCACAAATATAGGCATGGAGATGTGAATGCTTTAAATCAGGGACCAAACACAAACATGAAACATTATGTTGACTGGTAAAATGTGTATAACTGGGTTCCGACAGGCCACAAAACCAAAAGGGACGATGGCTGTTGGGCAAGACTGGTGACAGAGTGTCAGCCAGTAAACACACCTAATCGGATGACCACCACGGTGATGAGGGATATAATAATAATATCATAATAATAATAATAATAGCATTTATATAGCGCCTTTCACCCGAGGGTCACAAAGCGCCGCACAGAGCCGCAGAGAGAACGACATGTCACTTCACGTGGCATGAACGACATGTCACTTCACGTGGCAGGAGTGAGTTGGACTGTGCCATCCATCACAGACACATGAGGCGATGGTGACAGCATGGGGAGGCCTTCATTCAACAGTGGACAGACCATGGCTGCTCAGGATGATGGATCAATCTGCCCCTGTTTTCTAGACACGTACAATGGCACTAAAATTGTGACGAGGAACACATAAATTAATGCAAATACGTCCGATTAATTTGTTAGGATAATGTAATACACTGATCGTTCTGACTGGAATTTGTTCACAAGCACCAATTTATTAATACTTTACATGTAATCACTCTCATTAAGGTGTTTTGTTTACCTTTAATTATAAAGCAGGCAAATAGCGATATGAAACTCTGGAGACATCATATGGTATTAATTGTATTTGTGCTTCAAACACTTTATAGAAACCACACACAGACTGTGCTGTACATCCAGCCCCCAGAGGCGCTGCAATTGATGGCTGCACTTTGTACCTGCAGTGTAGATAAAATATTCAAGCCTGTGTGTTCAGAAATAATAAAACAAAAACGGTTAATTTACAGTGTGTGAACACTGCAAACCATTGTGTGTGTCGAGATTTGTGTTTAATGTTGAAATGTGTTGTCAACCAACAACGCATTTTAAAGTGCAGTACCTGCATCATTTTTAAGTACTGTTTGTATTTGTACAAGCAGCCCTATTGTCTGTTTAATCAGTACCCGCTTTGCTTGGCACAATATTTCTTGTTAAGTGCCACTGATTGCTGAGTATCAAAGAGCATGTCATGCATTCCTATACCCATCTGTCAATCAAGTGCTATGCAATACTGGAATGTCATTATAGTAATTGAGAACTGTTGATTATAGTTACACCACAAGTGCAATATAATGTGTAAAGGAAAACACAAACGTACTGCCCTGCAATTATCAACTCATACCACCGGTGGTGCAACGGTTTCTACTAGACAGAGCCCTACAACGCCCCTCTACAGGGTATTTTGGCCTACTTTTCCACACTGGCTAGACATTCTGGCGGAGTTTGGATGAAGCCGCGTGTTATCCTACCACACGACTTGCTAATCCACTGGCTGTGGTGAACCCATTTATACTGCAGCAGTAGAGTCACTTCCATAGCATATCTACAGAACAATTGCTGTTTAAAGAAAACACTGTAGTGGGTTCTCATCAGAGTGATTATAAAAGAGGGACAACTCTGACATGCATGTAATTTAGTATTACAATCTTCTTCTTCTTTGCGATTCTTCGAAGCACGATGGATAGCTTCTGGACATCGTCGTCTTTCAGCTTGGCTTCGAAGTGTTTGGTAGAATTCGCAGGCAATACCAAGTACTACCTGACAGGGATCGCGACGTGAACGCTTCTACCTTGACCCCCAGTATTACAATACAAACAAAGTCTGTGGCATTTAGATCCTCACCGAGTGTGTATGTGCCGTTGAGCCGAGAGAGCGAGGCGCAACGTGGCAGTCACCTCCTCCACTACACCCTCAAATTTATAACCTGTTACCCAGACTAACCACTTGTAAAGGAAATTGTCACGGTCGATGTAATTTCAACGGATATGAAAACATAAACTGCAAAATGATGAACCGTGCAGATTCCAATTTACTACATGCATTAACACAGATTGAAATATTTTAATCTGCTTAATAATGTTACAAGGTCAGGCTAGCCGCATTTATAAGGAGCATGAATTCCACAAGGAGTCACTGTCACTGGATTTAGGATGAATTCATTTTGAGTAACACAGGAACTCTGACAAATTCCTCAACAAGGTGCCAGGACAAGGTGCTGAACGTTAATACCAGAATCCAAGAATTCTTATTCATCCAAGATGTGGTCCATACGTTCCTGGAATAATCTGGCATCCACCCCTCCTGCAGTTACCGTCTGTTTGCTCTTAATTTTATGGCAGACTGGTTAATTTGGAAAGTTTGAGTGAAATCGTTTCTGCATGTCCTTATACCTCATTTGACTTTGCATCCCGTTTACAAATGGTATTAGAGTCACATCCTGTTAGCATTCTATTATTATATGCTTTCTTGTTTAAAAATAGTAATAACGTATTTAATACATTTTGATGGACCGGCGTCCCATCGTGGGTATGGCCCTGCCTTGCGCCCAGTGTTTGCCGGGATAGGCTCTGGCTCACCGCAACCCTGTACAGGATTAAGCGGTTTATGAAAATGGATTGATGGATGGATTGATATTTGTTGCACGTTCTAAGGTTGTCAGGTATTAGAATATCTGTTTTCGTCTATGGGTACGCTTACAGCCTTACACTGTAGTGCAGAGCGCTGGTTTCACTTGTTTCAATGTCTTTACATGGTAAAATACAGTACACTAGTGTACTGGACGTCCAAGATTTTAAACAGTCACGTAAAAGAACTCCTTCAAATGACTGAGGACTGAATTTGTACTTCTTCTTCTTCTTTGCGATTCTTCGAAGCACGATGGTCAGCCTCTGGACATCGTTGTCTTTCAGCTCGGCCTCGAAGTGTTTGGTAGAATTCGCAGGCAATACCAAGTATTACCTGACAGGGATCGCGACGTGAACGCTTCTACCTCGACCCCCAATTTGTACTTAATCGTCATAATAAGCAGCCCATCGTGTAATGAGGGCCATCACATATTTTATGGATGTTGCCAGTAAAACCTACACGTTGTCACCCATGCACCAATATAAAAAAAAATCACAGGTTAAAATCGGAGTCGTTAGCACCTTGAGGATGGTGATGTGCCATTTAAGCCTTAATGATTCAGCTCACGTTACATCAATCACCGTTTCCCAATTATAACTGTAGATGGTGAAACGAGACATTGGACGTAGCTATACTATTACATTCAAAACAGACAGGCATCCAAAACAACAACACAGCGCT
This sequence comes from Geotria australis, assembly GCA_036362915.1. Classification (NCBI taxonomy): domain Eukaryota; kingdom Metazoa; phylum Chordata; class Hyperoartia; order Petromyzontiformes; family Geotriidae; genus Geotria; species Geotria australis. The sequence goes on from JAZEWU010000002.1 coordinate 4,600,705, forward strand.
GTTGTGCCAGCGCCGTCCTAAAGATAGCAAGACAAACTGCGAGGCTGGTGAATATTTTCAGAAATTGAAATGTGACCTGCTTCACGTCTAATCATATTTTATTATTAGAATATTGTTGATGACAATTTGTATGACGAGAAAGGTTGAGAGCCATATCTGCACGAATATCTGGTTTCTTTTGAAAATAAACGTTCATATTTTCCAAGGCAATGGGTAACGTGAATTACGATATTGCTAAAATACATTATACTAGACAGATTTACTGCATTTCTCACTAACCAGGCACATTAATTACGTTTTGTAATTTAAAAGCCAACCGCTTTGTCTTTCATTTCAATCAACAATCAACTACAGTAACGACTTGGCAGCTGACATATTACAGTACATGTACATAATTATGCAGAGAGTTCACACACTACAGGCTATATTCCTGTATATAGGCAGGATAATTATTTTACAATATGTCTACAGAATTCAAATTAAACGAGTCATTATAAGTAGGGTTGCCACCGAAGAGCCACAAAAAACCGGGACGTATCATGTTCCGTGAAAACTTTAATTTCCCGGGACAGTTGCATCAAAAAGGAGGACGATCCTGGGATCCTGGGAGAAGCAGGACAGGTGGCAGCCCCAAATGTATGACTTGTGCAGCGCTTTGTGACCCTCGGGTGAAAGGCGCTCTATAAATCCTATTATTATTATTATAACATTCATTCATTGTCACAACCCGCTTAATCGTGTACAGGGTTGCGGTGAGCCGGAGCCTATCCCGGAAAACCCAGGGCGCAAGGCAGGGCTATAATAATAATAATATCAATTTATATAGCGCCTTAGTCATCAGGCAGACACGGGGAGAACAGGCAAACTTCACACAGAAAGGCGTCCGAACTAGGATTCGGACACGGGCCCTCTTGCAGCGCTACTCACTGCGCCACCGTGCCGCCCGTGTGTCATAACAGGAGATGTCAAATGATGTTGTCAGCAAAATGGGGATGGAGTGGTGGTGCAGTGGATGACCGATTGTGCTATAAAGCTGGCGACCCTAGTTCAATCCATGGCCAATGAGTGGCAAGTGACGTCTGCATCTGTGTTGAGTTCCTCGTTCACCACCCACGCTGCTCAGCGTGGTGAAATATGGTCAAACAACGCCCATGACAGACAGCAGTAGATTGACTAAAGGCTCTAAATTGTTTATTTGATGTACGTTACTATATTTACAGTACAGTATAGCCTAATAATGCATTTGTTACACGTATACAGTACTGTAAATTGCACAGTTTACATATAGCGTGCAAACAAATACACAACGTTAATAGCGGCATTTATTTGTAAAGTATGATTTGTTAGATCCCCCGTATAGCCTTAACAGACTGTTAGCGAGCACCTATGAAGAAATGATTACACACTGTATTAAAAACAGCCACATGTTCTCTGGATACCAGAAGATGCATTCCACGTAATAATAATATTTATCACCAAAATTAAGCCATTATTCTTCGGAATGTAGATGAAAAATAAACACGTAGAGATGCAGAGGAAATGAACACAACATTCCAAACTCCCTGCAATAGGGAGGGCATGCACATAAGTGGAGGATTTTAACCCGTCTTTATCCCAAAAACGTTGTAAAAATTGTCAAAGTTTTAGACATTTATGTTTTCATTGGCCTTCAGCCTAACTTCTACCACGAATTGGCAATCTATTTTTTGGCAAAAAGAGAAACTAATTTTGAAAATGCGATGCTCTTCTTTTTCACAACCCAAACCCAGACAAAAAGGTCCTTTAAGCAGACAGAAATAAGTGCCTCGATGTTTTCACGTATTACGTCATGAGCAATTCGGCCAGCCATATTTAGACAGCATAGCAGAAAAGTCCGATAAAAATAATTCTTCCATTCAGTACCCTTTTCCGAAATATCCTTGCAAGTTGAGCTCATTTTCTCAGGTATTTAAAATATATATGTGGACAGTTGTTTTAGGTCTCTCTATGCGTGGCCATAGAAGATTGGTGTGATGTCGACCCTTGTGCTAGATAAATTGTGACCCAGGGGATCAAAGTGGCCCATTAGGAAAACAGGGATGAATCCCTCGTGTCACCTCACTGAACCCAGTGGGCTCTGCAGTTGCCCGAGTGTCACAGTAATAAATACGTCGCTGGCAGGCACTACTTGAAATACACCATTTTGGAAGACTTGTGCTAGGCAAAGGTAGATACTGCAAAACACTCTAGTATACACATCCTACAGTGATATAGCTATCGAGTGTACAGGCAGTGGAACTGCACTGTCACCCAGTTATATGGGCCCAGGAATACAAGGGGGGGAATTAGATCAGTCCCCATTTCATTGCATCCACCAGGGCTCATGTCATGCCACTGAATTTCACTTATTGTTTACACTGCAGTTTCACAAATATTCACTCATGACCATAAATGAACTGCAAGTGCTGAATACAATTGAATGGATTCAGGTCTGGAGGTCTGGCGTTGCTACTGAGCATTATTGTTCACAAACAATGTGTGACCATTTATTTTCCACATAATGCCTCACTGTAAGTGTGACCAATTTAACCATCGGACCGAAGCACATAGATCACACATGATGTAATTTCTAACCAATCATAAGGCTGTTAAAGGTGTAATGGAAAATGGTACAGCGTGACCTCATAAAGATGATATGTAAGCAATGAGAGATACTTAAAGTGACCAGGCGTTCAGTGCACCTGAACGATTTGCAAATGCTATGTTTGATTTACGGCGGCAAGAGGCCGCAACGTTACACAAACCCAGACCGTTGGCCTGCAGTGATAAACGTTTAAGCTCCAATGATAGAGGGGCTGGAGATGGCGAACACTGATTCTGGCTCTTGGCAAACCTGACAGAGCACATTCCCCATGAGTCACACCCACATCACAGTGTTATGCACGTAAAGCCACTGCAACGTTCACACAAACCTCATCCAAGCTTCTTTACAGTGACAATATAGGAACCACCTTCAGTCTAAAACGGTTTGTGGTGCTTGTGCCTGAATCGTTTTATTGCATATAGTATTATTCACACTTCGAAGCCAAGCTGAAAGACGACGATGTCCAGAAGCTAGCCATCGTGCTTCGAAGAATCGCAAAGAAGAAGATAGTCTTTCCATCTCAGCAGAAATTATGGATTTATTATCCAGCCAATATTTGCATGTTTATTAATTGCGACACGTAATAATAGCCTAAAAATAAAACAAGTAACAAAGATACATTTGTCCCGTGTCCATATTTAACGAGGAAGCAACGGCTCAAAACTGTGCCTGTCGGTTACGGAATTTAATTATATTCATTTACAGCAGCTGAGATTAACCACGATGAATGCGTTCAATACCCCTACTGAACACTCTATTGAACATGGCGCAACTGCACGTCACAAACTATATCAAACGCTATTTCACATCGGTCACACGGACTACAAGTGATAATTTTACTGTATAGTCATAATTGATAGTCCTATATGATGGCACACACCTGGATTACAGGTGTATATTCCTGCATTTGTTTTTTTTTTATAAGACCAAATGCAGGACACCACTTAAATATATCCCTACAACTTAGTGTGGCTTTCCTGGATAAATAAGCAAGTGAAATCGAATCCACTGTTGGATAAAGAATTCCCCCTCACCATATTTGTCCTGGGGGCTGTTTGAACCGACATCCCCATCTTGGTCAGTGTTCCCTATCAAATAATAGATATGTTATCCATGGCCAGGAATCTAACTCAGGTCGCCGGGTTCACAGTGCGACGTGCCAAACTCTGCGCTAATGCTCCATCCCTCTACGGTATGTGTCATTAACATGAGAAAACATTCTCAGATAAAATGTCTTTCATTTCGAATTCTAAAAAAAGTGCATTATGACCATATCACAAAGAATGCACTGGATTGCAGGGGCTAAGCAGCAGTGTTGAGCCTGTATAGCGCTTGCAGGGGTGACTGTCATGCATGACAGCTGCTGTAGACCGTGGGGCTGCATGATGCACAGCAGAGGATCGTACAGCACCTGTGTGCTGCTCACCTTCAGCAACCCATACTAATCAGCAGGGTGAAGTATGGTGAAATAATGAGCCCCGATGAGCTGCATATCATGGGGAGGCCCTCATCCAGCAGTGGACTGACAAAAGGCCTGTGCATTTCGGTGTAGTGCCATGCTGGGTAGAGGACAAAGTGCAATGGAGTGTAAATGTCTGCACATTTGCATGTGCATGCATTATATCAATCACTATACAATATCTGCATGCGTCTGCTTCGTGTTTTTTGCTCACTTCTATGGTTGGTTTCTCCCATTGTCGTTCTCAATGCTCCCATGTTTATTTTTCTTGTAGGGCCCCCATTGACTTGACACAAAACAGTGAAATGTAAACGTGAAGAAGTCAACAAACAAAGGCGCCCTTGTTTTCACAGACATGACAAATTTGCGGCAACATTTCTTGTTGCACAAGTACTCGTACAAGAATACTCCTCGATAGCGTGTGAAAGCAGACAGAAGGTGGGACTGCGTCTGAGGAAAAAAACAACAGCACATTACACAAATGTTTCTCGTTATGGTACGAGGAAACAACGGTAATGGTTACTACTCGAGGCTTTAGGCGCTTCTTGGCCAAACTGAGAGTTCGTTTTATAATGTGTGCGTTTAGCTTGTCGTTACAGATCCGTGTGTTTTTTTAATTGCCTAATTGTTTGGCACCAGGAATGGTGTTTTTTGAGAGCGAAAAAAATGCTCAAGAATTTCATGTTCGTGATCGCTGTACTGGAATATGTTGTATTGTTAAGCCCAAAGGCACTCAAATGTGAAACAGATGCATGATGATCTGTCCAACTTAGAGGCAGGAAGCTTGGGTGATCAGTTCCAATGCCCATTCATTGAGACGAACCACATCATCCTTTAAAGTCTACAAAATTAGTGGCCAGCTGTTTCATATTAAAACAGAACAACTTTTTTTATGTTGCGACTAAACCCTTTACTTGTAAAATGATTAACACATCTCATACTGATGGTTGCTCCTCAGAGCTTTTCTTTCGGGATAGCCGTGTCAAGCGATCTCCCTTTCTCCCTTGCGACGTCTCGTCTCCCACGTTGGAAACATCATCAGGCGTTATCCCTAAATGATGCTTTATGCCCGTTATGCTTCCAACATTGGAGGCTAGACGTCGCGAGGGCGAGAGGGAGATCGCTCGACACGGCAATCCCTAAAGAACAGCTCTGAAGAGCAACCATCATGAATCGAGCCGTGAAAACCTACATCAGTACATCTCACACTGTGATGAACACGCGCGACACGCACTATTATCATATACAACACCGTACATGAGTGTTATTGCATTGACGGTAAACTAACTGCACATACATATTATAAAGTTGAGAGGCCAAAAAATATTCGCAATTACAAATGTAGGTCTGTAATGATTTGTCCACTGCAGCCTCCGCTAGCGGTACAGCTGGAACGTCATCGTGACGACCTCAACAGTTCTGTGGGTGCTGGTGCCGCGTTAGAAGTCTGGGGGTATTTGTGGAATTTCCTGCGCTGGCTGCAGCTACACACGATATCAAAAATCTACCAAGATGTGGGATAATTGCACTGTACAGCAGATATAAACACGTTTCACCGGGCAAAAGCTGCCTACTAAACCGTTGAAAAAATAAAATCTCACTGCAGTTGCCCGTTTCAAACGTCAAAGAGCTAGCTACCTGTCCACTCACAATATGGTCTCTCCACCACGGTGTGTGTGTCTATGTGTTTCTGAGACAATGTTAAGAGTGGAGTTGTTTTGAAGTAACGGCAGGCATCCCCCAGTCATTTTGGCAATGATTTCATGCATGATGGAAGGTGATATAAATGTGCAAGTTGTACCGTTACCCCATGCTAAATGTCTGTCACGTCACTGAAGATCACACCAGCGAAAAATCATGCCAACATTGCTGCGAGGTGAGGATAAACACCTCAAAGGTTCTTTTAACCTAAGGGGAGCTACTACCCTCTTCGTTGCACACAACAGCCTCAGGGTGTTATATTACCTTGCACTAAAGGTGATATCGTACAGTACATGCTAGTAACCTCCATAACAAGGGCGAGTTGCACAGTTATATTACCTAGCTGCAAATGTGAGCGACGTCAGCATACATAAACAACGCCTATGTTGTCACTAAAACTAAAGGCAAGGTACGTCAGTGACCATAATAATAATAATAAATGCTATTATTATTATTATTATATACAATTTTGGCTTAACTCCACTGCTTCGTGTCCACGGTGTGCGGGTATAAAAGCACACCGAAAAGGATGTAACGAACACCCCCATTCATAGCACACTCAAGCCGTGACCTGCTTGAACTCAATAAATGGCCGGGTCTGCACGGAATCAATAAAACAGGGGATTTGGGGGGTGCTGGTACAATATATGTATTTCAAGCACCACTTGTACACCTCGGGTTGTGTGTCTGCTTTGTCCTCATTTAAACTCCAACATATGGCTCCGAGAAGATACATGTGAATGGCCAGCAGCCATACACTGTCGGCTCACAGGCAAACCTAGGTGAGGGGAGTGCAAAGATAAATTTACGTGAAAAATCTGTTTTTATATTATCTTGAGGACATCAAGTCTGTTCTGGTGGATCTAGCGGAGAGAACCGATAGGTTTACTGATCCGCTATTAAATACTAATCCTGAACGATTAGGCCATCGTTAAAGACAACTGTTTGGAAATCCTTCTGCCACTGGACAAACGTAGCGAAGGCCATAACCTGACTCCGCACGAGTTTCTCAGTAAAAAAAAATCTACAGGGGTGTGTACATCTGATTTCATAGAGATATCTTCTTCTTTGCGATTCTTCGAAGCGCGATGTTAAATTACAGTTTCCATAGAGATATAAAACTATGTTATCCTGAAAATGAAACCATAATGCAAATGAAACTGGCGAGAGTTCCTCTCTGCGTGAGACATACAGTTCACAACCAAAATGACCTCATCGATTGAGTTGCCAAAGCCCATCGGTCTATTATAAAGAATCCGTCATGTCTCAACCAGCTTCTAGCATTTCTCACAAACCACCAAAACCATTGAAGTGAAGCCTCTTAGTATAATTTGAAGGTACCCATACTTAACATGTAAACGCTTACACTGCTATGCCCTTGATTGATGACCAACGGAATATTCAAAGCAATCTGTAATTATGGAAAAACTCAGAAAATATCTGATAAAGCAGGCATAAGACTCAACATGAATTTAGAGGTAGGCGTATACCAGTGGTTCCCAAAGTGTGCGTCGGTCGTGCTATCCGGGGCGCCGCAGCTAACTCACAAGGGATATTCCAAATTTTCGATTTATGCCATAGATTTTGTGACTTTGGGCGCCATGGAAAAAAATCCTGATACACTAAGGGCACCGTGAACCGAGAAAGTTTGGGAACCACTGGCGTAAACAAAACTGCTATCAAAACCTACCCCTTTGGTGTGCTCATATCCCAGACAGCTTATTTTTGTCACATCAAGCAATTCAATAATTTTAAACCAACTGATTTCAGAACGATCAAGTGGCATGGCAAAATTCCAGACACACAGGTCTTTGAGCAAGCTGGCATGCTTGGGGAAAACAACATAACAGTGTATCCACACGGACAGGCCACGTTGGGGCATTTGGCTGAAAACAATTTTAAAAAGTTGACACTTCCCATTGATATGCTTTAATTTTTACTTGAGATGTTTCAGAATTCAAGTAATGCACAGGGGTAAACAGCCAGTGCACTGGTTTATAACAACCACTAAATGTTTCATGGCTCTTATCATATAGGTAGATCTAGTAGCATTTAACGTTTATATCAATATCCATGGACTGATTCAGTGCATACAAAAGTATGGTAAAGTGTTTACATTTTAGCAAATTTGTCAGATGCCAGTGGACATGATGGGGAAAAAGCAGTGCAAATACGTAAAGATATTCGCTACAAGGAAGAGGGTCAATGACGTAATGTACATTGGCTGCATCAAACCTTCACCACAACATGTAAACATATCTTCACTTAATACCGTATTAGCTCCTCAGTTGTGGGGATAACCAGCTCCAAACACTGCCTCTCTGCTCTCTTCTTAAGAGGCAGCTTCAACTTGACAAGTTATATAAGTGTGATTTTTACATTTTTATCAAAGTATATTATGCAAATATGCATCTTATTCTAAGCCGGACGTCTCATCACCACTTCCTTCCGTCTCACCCTGGGTCTCCCTCTACTCCTCCTGTACCTGCACCGGTAGAATCTCTATGTAACCTGTTTGTTCCTGTGTCTCTCTGTTTCACACATTAACATACCTGCATTGAGCAGTGTGGTAAAGTATGATCAGTTAACCCCCGAACGACCCTGATGGTGTGGAGAGGCCCTCATCCAGCAGTGGATTGACAAAAGGGATGTACAAGGATGCGTTTAAAAGTATGTATTGTGATTAAACATATCGGAAATTCCCCTCATCAACAAGTATCCTCCACTAAATTGTCGGAATGCTTGCGATGGCTTAATCCGACTCATTGCCTGGTCGGGTAGGCTAGAGTCCCAGGGGTAATTAAAAGAAGCGTTTTTTAATGACGACGGTGGTAAAGTATTCTGTGCATTTCAGCTGCTCACACATTCCGAGGGTCATGCCATGGCCTTAACACAATCAAGGTGGATTCCAGAAGACAGACAGTTTTGCCTGACATGTGGTTGGGTCCCATAATAGTCAACAAAATAGCCAACGCTAAAAGGCCACTGGGCAATGTACCGATCAAATATGGCACATGAATCAGTCAGAAGGTGTGCAAGCTTGGGGTCATGAAACGAACGCCATAAAGGTTTCGTCTTGACGTGAATACAGCACTGTACCGTAATTATAGTGCAGAGTGTCATAAAACAGCCGTTTCCGACTGCATTTCTGAAACAGCGACTGCATAAAAACAACTACAAATTTGTTGTTCAAACCCAACATCACCACATGAAGGCAAACACCCAAGCATTATATATTTGTTAAAGTTCAGCACACACGGGCCAGAAAAACAATCCTTTTTCCACAATTGAATCAAGGCTTTTCCTCTCATGAAAACCAGGTGAGATTCCTTGGCGCTTCATTCACTTCACGTGCAAAACTTAAGACCGGTTACATCCTAGTTTTACCATGGATGATGGAGGCTATCAAACAACGGACGCCATGGAAAGAAACCAACTATTATTATTTACTATTATTTTAGAGATGATTATTATTACAGCAGAAATTTACCCAGTGAGCTTGCAATCTCTTTACGGTATTCCCGCAACACAACAAACCTGCGAGGTATCGCCGGAAGCAAACAGCCCCAACATCTCGAAGGACCAAGGAACTTGAATTTGAGAGCCGAAGGTGTCGATAATCGACATCAGAGGAAACTTCTTTGCCACTGACCAGGTAGGAAACTTACCCGGCTGATGGTCAGAGGCTGGTCCAGGTCCTTTCCTCCCACGAGACGGAAGCCCCAGGGCGCGGGACCGTTTAAGACGACTTGTTGCGGCATGGCTGGGCGACGTCTATCGGAGATGTCTACTCGTAGCTGTGCACGCAAACGTAGAAAATAAAGAAATTAAAAGAAAATGAGCACTATGGGACAACTCCAATTCCGACCCATTCACAACACATTCACACACAAGTGCGTTGGCTGTCTGTACAGCAGGCACTAGGTGTGGCTGTACACAATGGAAGTGTGTTCACAAAGTCCGTGCATTCACACCGAATGTGAGTCACGGTTTGTACGTTAGTCGGGTGTATGTTTGTGACAGTGCTAGACTTATGCGGATTGTGCGTGCTTAGAGACTTTGTGTGTGTGTGTGGTTTAACCTAAGACAACAACAACTTAGAGCCAATGTGTGTGTGGTTTAACCTGACACAGTAACAGCTGAGAGCCTAGACTTGTGTGATTTAACCCGAGACAATCGTAGCTTAGAAACTAGATGTGTGCGATTTAATCTCAGACAATAGCAACTGCGAGCTTATGCGTGTGCTTCAAAGCAAATACCACCAGCCTGTGTGTGTGTGTGTGACCTCACATGAGACAAGAGTAGTTTAGAGCCCCGATGGATGTGTCTCAACCAGAGACAACAACAGCTTGCACCCTGTGTGTGTTGAGAGAGAGATTTAACCTTATAGTAACAGCAGCGCCCTTGCCGTGTTCCTCCCGCACGGCACACAGAGAGTTTAAGCGTGGCACTAGACGCCGCCTTTATTAATAACACGGAACGCAGCCAACGGCCTCCGACCAGAGCATCCAACTCCTCCTCCTCCTCCTGACCCTCCCACTCACCATGAGCAACCCAGCCACTCCTCTCGCCATCACGGCTACGGTACTAGCAGAGTACCCGCCCTACGGATAGTCTTGCTTCAAACGTCGAACAAGTTATTTTGACGTCTCGTTTGCTGAAGTGACTGCTGACGTGACTGACTGCTTTCAACCTGGATGTCTTGTCGATGGCATTTTTTGGAATATTGCTGCCGCTCTGAAGTTCCGGAAGGGACATTAATAATAAGTGGGAAGTCTTCTTCTTCTTCGAAGCACGATGGTCAGCCTATGGACATCGTTGTAAAAGCCTTCGTGTTGTGCAGATAAAGTTTGCGCTTATGATGGATTTGAACCCGGTATCCTGAGTGCGCATATGCAGTCAATACTGCCTCACAACAAGGAAATCCCGGGTTCGATTCCCTGCTCGGATATCTTTATGTCCGGCGTGTGCATATTCTACCTTTGTCTGTGTGGGTTTCCGTCGGGTTGTCCGGTTTTCTTCTGGCGACGGACTGCTGTCCAATCGTGGGTATTGCCCTGCCTTGCGTCTTGTGCCTGCCGGGACAGGCTTCGAGTTGACCAGGACCCTAAAGGATGCAGCGGGTACTGATAATGAACGAAAATAGTCTTACAGTTGTCGGCACACGTATAAAATAATGCGTAACGTGAAGGTGCAGCTCTGCAATTCCTTGCTCATTCCACTGCTGCTGGTGAAATAGCCTCCACTAGGGGGCGCTCTGGAGAATCCCGATATATGGTATTTGGTCTACTCTTCCAGAGAAATCAAACGTATTGTAAGAGGCAGCAGTATTATCCACACTCTACACAAACATACTTCTGGGTGGACGAGGGCGGAGGGATGTGACAAACGTGCCCATTGTTTCAAATGCCACATCAGGAGATGGAATCTAAAAACAGCGACTTTTGGATGTCAGTCCAGCGTGATCCCCATTACACCGGGGAAATTCCTCAATCGTGTGAGTAGATATATAATTATTCTCGGTTAATGCAAATGTGGTGGCATCGTCATCTTCTGGTTTGGCCATAATGACATCTCGATTTTTCCTTCATTCATTGTCAGAAACCGCTTAATCCTGTACAGGGTCGCGGTGAGCTGGAGCCTATCCCAGTAGACACAGGGCGCAAGGCAGCGCTATATACCCAGGCTGGCACGCCAGTCCAATCACAGGGCACCGGGGGCAATTCAGTCCGCAGGCCAATTAACCTATGCAGCACAGTTCTTTGGACTGTGGGAGGAAACCGGCGAAAACCTACGCGGACGTGCATAGTGGCATGGTGAATCACGACCACCGTGATATTACCGTGTGCTCCCTGCATATGGGAGGGAGGACAGGAGCCGAGATCCGGACATTATCGGTGACCTGACGCATGCCTACTAGCCCTATTATACATAGAAGATGAATGGTGATTCAATTCAATTCAACTTTGTCAACGCTACCATATGTACAGGACATACAGAGAATCGAAATACCGTTTCTCTCAGACCCCGGCGTTGTTTACTGTCGTTCTGCAAATGACTCGCAGAAACCGACGGCTAATACTTGTTACTTGATGAAAACGTAATAAAAAAAACGAACATGAAACCATGAAGACACCGCACTGTTTGGTCCGAGAGTAGCCGCTGCATCAGAACGCGCCGCCATTTCCCCAGACCCCAGCGTCGGCACCCACATGGAAGGACTTGGCTTGGATTGACTTGTCTTGGAGCTTGGCTTGACGCGGCCCGGCCCTGGCTTGACTTGGCTTGGCATGGCCCGGCTTGGCTCCACATCAGCTTGGCCCGACCTGACCTGGCTTGGCCTGCAAGGCCGCGGGTGTGGTAGGCCGCCGGAGCAGGCCCAGGCCCCGAAGCCCGCACGGAAGGCCCAGGCCTGGATTGGCTTGACCTTGACTTGTCTTGGCTTGGTTTGGAGCTTGGCCTGTGTTGACTTGGCCCGGCCTGGTTTGACTTGGCTTGGGTTGGCTTGGGCTGGCTTGGATTGACTTGGCTTTGGCTAGACCCGGCCTGGCATGGCTCGGCCCGGCTCCACACCAGGTCGGCTCGACTTGGCTTGGCTTAATAATAATAATAGCATTTATATAGCGCCTTTCACCCGAGGGTCACAAAGCGCTGCAAGGCTGCGGGTGTTGTGGGTCGCTGGAGTAGGCCCAGGCCCCGAAGCTCGTCTGTCTGAGGAGCACCGAGTTAGCGTCCACCAGCTGGCTTGGTTTGACTTGACTTGGCTTGTCTGGGATTGGCATGGCTTGGTATGGCTTGGCTTGCGAGGCCGCGGGTGTGGCAGGCCCGAAGGAGCAGGCCCAGAAGCTCGCCTGTCTGAGACTGCATTGGTAGAGGTTGTCCACTGTCGTTCTGCAATGGTGTCTAGCAGTAACTGACGGTTGCTGTTGAATCTTGATGAAGACGAAGACGTAGTAAAAAAAACGAACATAACAAACATGAAAACACCGTACTTTGGTCTGAGAGTGGCTGCAGCGTGGGGAACGCGCCGCCATTGTAGCCCCGGGGGACGGTGTGTAAATGTTGTGCACCCGTCAAAGATGTTACCGACGTTTCGCTGAAACTTCCACTCAGCGTCATCAGGGTGTTGACGCTGACCTAAACTCATAAACAGAGCTTCACTATGGATAACAATGGTCATGAAAGCCTTCGAGTTAATGAATGGTGATGTCCAAACACATGCTGCCGCATTGGTTAATTGGCCTATCGACTAAATTGCCCTGGTCCCCTGTGATGGACTGGCGTCCAATCAAGGGTATAGCCTTGCCTTGTGCCCTGTATCTGCCAGGATATGCTCCGGTTCACCGCAACCCTGTATAAGATGATTCGGTTTCTGACAATGATGATGATGGTGCACTATGCAGAGCTGGCAGAAACGGATGGCACCGAGTTAGCCAACCAAAGAGTCTGCGTGAGGTGGAACAGCAAGTATGGATATCATGGGTTTCATTGGCGGTGCTCGAGAGTTGTTATTCTCGCATGTATAAACAAAAAGGTCTAAACATGCCAGGAAAAACACTTCTGAAAGTGTTGAGACTGAGTGAGACTTTCCTGGTAAACTCCTCAAGGCTGCCCAGGTGTGTGTGCTGTGCTACGTCGAGCTTAATAGATGAGCGGTTACAGAACTTGAACAAACCATCCAGGCTACAAAGGAGATCTTTGTGTGTGTGCTAGAGACCACACACTTGCCTAGATGTTATTTATTTATAAAATACTTTAAAGGTATGTAATCGCAGTAGGCGCACTATAATGAGACGTTGAGAAATGTAAACATTGCCTTTTAATAAGCCCGTGAAAGTAAACAGCAATTTAACACGATCAAGACTGAATTAAAATAAAATAGCAAATCATCATTGTCAGTTGCTTTCCAAAGTTGTTCTTTCGGGATAACCGTGTCAAGCGCTTCCTCTCTCTCCTTCGCGACGATTCGCCTCCCACGTTGGAGGCATCGTCAGGCGTCCTGAGTTCCAAGTATATCCTCAGGATGGCTCAGAACGCTTAAGGATGCCTCAAACGCGCGGGGCGAATCGTCGCGAATGATAGACACGGCTATCCCGAAAGAACAGCTTTGAAAAGCAACTATCATGCATCGAGCCGTGAAAACCTACGTCAGTGAAAATCTTCATTGTCAAAAAGTACAGCTATACTGTGATTATGACCGCATCAAGCTACATTAGACGTGCTAGAGGCTGATTAATTTACAGATGCCGCACTGGTTTCTAAAGTCTCACTTTTTGTCAACAGGACACTTAATACCGTGAAAGCGATGACTCCGTATCTCTCAGTCGAGGGTGTGAAAGTATGTCCGGTAACACGTCGATTTGGATCGCTGGAAGCCACGTAGACATCTTTAAAATAAAGGCTACTCCTCTGTGACGTCTCTCAATTTTTATTTTGCGCAAGTACAATGCGGCAGTGTGACAGCACTTACGTATGTGGAACACCTGTTTGTAACAGTGAGAGCCGTTGTTTATAGAGCGCCACGGAAGACATAACATCCACAGCCGATAAGCTTACAGCGTGGGAATCATAATAACTCCACCCAGGCAGTGGCCTTCGTTTGGCCGGATGTGAATCGTTTATACGTGCAATACAAACACAGTGCAGTGTTGCCAAGACGACCGGCTGTTTGGGTTTGAGTTGAGGGCCTTTATGAGACATCACCTGCATGTGGGGGTCAAGGTAGAAGCGTTCACGTCGCGATCCCTGTCAGGTAATACTTGGTATTGCCTGCGAATTCTACCAAACACTTCGAAGCCAAGCTGAAAGACAACGATGTCCAGAAGCTGCCCATCGTGCTTTGAAGAATCGCAAAGAAGAAGACGTGCAATACAAACACAGTGCAGTGTTGCCAAGACGACCGGCTGTTTGGGTTTGAGTTGAGGGCCTTTATGAGACATCACCTGCATGTGACCCGCAGGTAAGGCACACACACACGTGTGAGGCGCACGCCCCGGTGACTAATGCGGCACGAACGCGGCATGCCCTTGCCTAGACGCAGCGAGGGCCAGAAAGGAAATGGCTCATATGTGCAAGAAAACATTTACATTGCCATCGCAATGCAGAACTGTATTTTACCTTGTTTATTTTATAAATTTGCGCAATGCTGTGTGTAAATGTGTTTTTTTGTTTGGTTCATTTGTTATTTTATATTTTTATTTATTTTTGTCAATTCGCATGTGGGTTGTGTCACGGGAATCCCGCAAAGAGCTTGCAAGCTCACTGGGTATTTTTCTGCTGTAATAAGAATAAACATCTATCTCTCATACCGCAGTACTGCTTATTACTGTTCATGCACTCCGTATCATCATTGTTGACATGCCGTTCTCTTCGCGGCCCTTATGCAGCGCTTTGTGACCCTCGGGTCTTCTTCTTTGCGATTCTTCGAAGCACGATGGTTAGCTTCTGGACATCGTGTCTTTCAGCTCGGCTTCGAAGTGTTTTGGTAGAATTCGCAGGTAATACTGGCTTGACAATGCAACCATTGGATAGTGACGCAATTGCATTCGTGTAGTTTGAGTTATACAGCAATTCATAACAGCAGGACTGGCGTCCCATCCTTGGTGTTCCCCTGCCTTGCGCCCTGTGTCTGCCGGGATAGGCTCCGGCTCACCGCGACCCTGTATAGGATTAAGCGGTTTCTGAAAATGAATGAATGAATGAATGTTACCCATTGTGTTTAGGGAATACAGCAATTTTACTGGATGTAAATTGTACACGAGTATAATGTATGAGCCTGTGTAAAATATGTGTAATGTAAAACGTAATGTGGATGGAAATCCCATGTCTAACAATTTAGTAAAATTACATTAAGGATAAATATTCCACCAGTCATTAACGAGAAACCAGAACACAATTGTGTGCGAGATGAATAGTGAGAACCAGGCCAATATTAACATGGCTCGCGTAAAATCCTACAAATGATCTTCTTATCACCTAGGCATGGCCCTTTCACGATTGAAGGGGAAAGTATCCAGGGCACATGCAGTCCACTGAAACAACAATGATAACAATGAAAGGCAAGAGTAATAAAGCGTTCAAAAGCAAGAGTTATCATTCAAAGACCGACAAACAACGTCTGTGCTATCGCATGTAAACATGTGTACAGTATGTGTAGGCTTCCTGTGAGAATACTTTCAACAAAGACGTTATGTATCTCAACATCCAAGATTAGTGACAGCTGTAATTTACAGACACGGCTTTTTCCACCATCTTGAAGTCTCCCATACAACACAAACAGATTTTTAGGGATAACATGAGGATTCCAGCTTATCCTGATCCTTCAAAAAGTATAGTTTAAGCATTCCAGTTCATCACATATTTGAGGAATGTTTGAGTGTTTTTTTGAGTTGAATTCTACTTTTGTAGTCGTGGACTGTGGACTCGTGATGTATGTAACTCCTCAGTTTCATCATTAACCCGGGGGTCAAGGTAGAAGCGTTCACGTCGCGATCCCTGTCAGGTAGTACTTGGTATTGCCTGCGAATTCTACCAAACACTTCGAAGCCGAGCTGAAAGACAACGATGTCCAGAGGCTGACCATCGTGCTTCGAAGAATCGCAAAGAAGATCATTAACCCGTGTTTGTACTAATGTCAGTATGTGTACCGGCAACTGCAGACTTGTGTGCTGCCAGCTTCCTTGTAGGTTTCCGTTCATTTGCTTACACTGTTGCCCACAATACAGGCAGTGAACCTGCCCACAATACAGGCAGTGAACCTCTTAACCCAGCCATGGGTGATTTCCCAAGATAACCGCTGTAGAGCCTAATCTTCACACTAGAGGGCAGGATAAAGTCCCTCTGTGGAGTTCAAAAAGATCAACATAGCGACCAAGTGTAAAGATGTGATATACACCTGACCATATGATGGCAATGATTATATATACTACTGCGTTGGCGTTTGTGGTTGTGCTGTGTAGCTCAGATGTTTTCTTTTGAAGTTCCTGGCACGTGGAGCAAAACGTTAGATATCGTGCCGAACAACAGGCTGCATAACCCGAACGCAGAGCAATACTTTATACGCACGAAAAAAATACGGACTTAATCTGTCTATGTAATTTAATAAAACATGCATTGTTCGCAATTTTATTTCTAAGTAGACGTCAATAAACTCGTGAAATAAATAACAATAATACAATGTATAACCCGCGGAAATTCCACGCCTGGTCATGGACGAGACACAGGTATGGAGTTGCGAGGAAAACCGCAGTGTCAGCCAGACAGTCAGCCGGTGCCAACCAGCTTCCTATATATTGTTATCGACCAATTAATGAACGTTTTTTTATTGTGGGAGGAAACCGAAGAACCCGGAGGAAACCCATGCAAAAACAGAATACAAACTCCACGCAGAAAGGCGCCGAGACGGAAATAGAACTTCCTCGGGCAGGACTGTGAGGCACTGTTACCACTGTGCCACCCTGCCACCCGATGTAAGGTATATCGGGTTATAAATGCTGCGGCATTAACTGAGAATTAGCATAAAATGATTGTTTGATAAAAAAATAGATTCCCTTTGCAGGTATTTATGGCTGGTCAGAATGCACGAAATAATAATTGTTATAAGTGTTATCCAGAAAAGCTGGACTCTCACCTGGAGGGTCCTGCTTTGGAGATGGTTGGCCAATTTAATTAACGAGTGGCATGGTATTCCCAGCTAAATACAGGGTGCGGGATAGGTCGCTTTACCAAAAATAATACATCACTTTGTGAGGAATAATATTTGCTAGTTCTTATATAAATAGTTCATTGTCCTCCATCATGTTCAATACACAAGGTGCATCTTTGGACCACTGAACAACATATAGTTAATGTAAAAAATAAACATATAGAGTTCTTTGTTATCATTATTCAAGGTCACGAACTCTTAGCGCATCAAATTATTATTCTCGGTAAAGCGACGTATGCTGCATAAATAGCGAGCTCTACATACATCATTCCCTAACAGTTATTAGGGTTTGAGTGCTTTGATAATTAAAGGAAACATGACAAAGTTCTCTAAAGTTGCAACTTTATTGAACATTGCAAATTCAAATTGAAAACAGCAGCGCACAGATTATGGATCTCCAAGGCATATAAAGGATACATGATAATGTCATAAGTACAAGGGAGTCCTAAAGTACACGTGCTATACCAGTTACTACCAGTATTTCAGATTTTAAACTGTAAGCTTTATCTGGAGTGTCAAAGGCAAACACTTCTGCTTTGGGTAATGGCCACGTTTTCAATTGTTTCCTAACTATTCCTCGAGAAAGGCTTTTAAAAAGTAGAGTTCTGCATTTGAATTCTGATTGGGAAACGTTATAAATGGATAGTGGGCACACCGACTTAACTTTTACACTGCAAAAAGCTGTGATATATAAATAATGGCTTAATAAGGCCGTGTGACTTGCTCAAAGCTTTTACTTAACGTTAGACATGCAGCAAGAGCCACGTTTAGTGAGCAAAATTAATGCAAAATATATTACTGCTGTAGCAAGACATTACAAAAATATTTGGATGATATAACTAATATACTGGCAAAAAAGCAAAATAATACCTTTCAAAAGACAAAAAGCATTCATAATGGAGTCGCTTTATACAGTAATACTCTAGTTTCACTTATAATAAATATTGCATATACTGTACTGTAGCAAACCAAAATGAAACATATTTTTAAAATGAGTTTACATAAAATATCATTTTACAAACACCACTATGAGTTGAGAATGCTTTCTATACAAAGTAGCTTTGTTTTATCATATATATTTAAACATTTGAAGGTTTTTTTAAGGTTTTATTTGTTGAATTTTATGTTATATACAACAGTGCAGCAGCTGTTTAGACATCTGAGAAATTCTAGCCTCTGTTTACTTGATAAGTCTAGAAAATGAACAATTGAAGCATAGAGCCAGCGTTTTAGCCAAATTCAAAGCGATTGATATTAACATTACTTTGTTTCAACGGCCAAGTAAAATTAACCTAAGAGACGATTTTTTTTAACGGTTAATATTAATCACCCAAATGTTTTCGACCAAAATTTCACGAGTGGGACACACTAATGCTGGTTGTTTTAAGAGCCGTGTGCAGCAATTTCAGACAATTCAATTCAATTTGCTCAAATGCGTATAACTGGAGTTTTGTACGCCTGCAGACATTGACAGGTAGATAACACTGGTGCGCTGATACCTGTATTTGATCTCTTCTCTTGCAGGCACATATTAAAGTAGTAGGGTATCTTTTTATACTCCCTTTGAAAAAGTTGGAAAGCATACACTGTACAGCATACCTTAATTAAGAGTATTCCAGTTCACATGCTACACTCCATCTTAACCCTAACGCTGCATGTATATTCAGTCAAAAGGTAAGGCACTCCGCCAGGGGAATACCAGAACAATATAAATTGTGGCGATTAAGGCAGGAAAATGTTACACGGTAAGATTGGTTACCATAGAGCCCAAGCGTACTTTGGGGTTTTTCAATATCCTCACAGCGAATTTGTTACGGTGTGTCATTTACTTGACCAAGCAAAACAACAGAGTTTATGGAAGCATAGAGAGCAAGGAACCTTTGGCTACTGCCCAATAACAAAGCCAGAGGGAAGTACTGTAAAAATATATTCTAGAAGCTGTGTTGCATCTTAAACACGTGGGAAAAATATAAGGCTATCACAATAATGCTGCACTGCAAAAGCATATACCAGTCATCAATTTGGCCAATGAGCCTCCACCTGAACATTGCCCAGTCCAATTATAGGCCTTTAGATTGAAAGTCTGCCGAGTTTGCGTTTGTATCATAGTAATACATTGAGAATTGTCACCTTTCTGCTGTAGTCTGCTACATGTATCATTAATATGGGACCATAATATATTGTATTGGTCATATCACACCTATACAATTATTATACATTTTAAACCTGCATGGATTTTTGACGTGAGATTGTAAGTAGGCACTGCAGAATAATATAAAAATCATATAAATACTGTCCACCTAAGTTAATTTGCTTTCAAATACTACACCGTATACGAGTCATCTGTGAGTGTCAGAAAAAACTTAGGAATGAAAAAACATCGTTATTTTTACCCTCAATAGGAGACAGCTATTCACGAATGTACAACAGTTGAGAGCACATTTATGTTCTGTAAAAGTGCATGCTTTTGAGTTTAAATGAGGCAAGCACAACGCCACTGCACAGTTAATATATGAAAAATGAGCTGATATTACAGTAAATAGCTGTCAAATACAATTATCTTCATCAAGAGCCAATTTAGATACAGGGATTCTATTTTGTATTGGTAATTGTTTTGTAAATATTGCGAGTAACAATATTAATTTCCAAAAATATTGTCTGTCACATTACCATGAGCCACAATATACGAGACATAGGCATTTTGATAGTTCAGTAGTTTGATTTCAAATCAATAGCATTGGCAGATCAGTAAAAGTTAATATCTATTAGTCAAAAGAAATAAGTTCATATATGAAATATATTGTTTCAAACGTTGATTGAATGACATGTATTTTCTCTTATTAAATTTCGAGCAATCTTGGAACAAAGATTTTTTTAAATTAGCAAATATTTGTTATTGCATTATGACCTTAAATAATAGAGCGAAACAATAAAACTGGCATCGTTTTGATACAAGGATCAACAACTCAATGAAAGCAATAATAATATTGAGGTTATCTTCCACATCTGCAAATAAAATGTCATGGCTATATTAAAGTCCACTTAAGAATACAACACTGTTTAATTGGGAGTCTACGTTATTAAAACAGCAATGGTTTCCTAGATGTTGAAGGAACTTCAGTTTAATATACACATTATACACGCCATTTACCATCAACTTTAACCAGTACAAATCCTTCCAAGCCTGTGAAAACATTATCAACTGCGTAATTCGGCAAGTCATCCGTTTCTCCTAACACCGTCCTTCCAATACATACAAAACATTTAGCAAGAAAGCAATGTTTAGATTTTTTTAATTTCTAATTTGCAATCAAAAATAAATCATTCAATCAATATTATATTGTAAGAAATATGTTTTTTTCCCTCTCATTACAGTCTTGCATAATAAATTCTACAAATATCTGCCTTTGCTGTCGAGAGCTGTATTAAAACAATGCCCCTTCCCACGACATTCGGGGCAGTGTGTGGCAGCGCCTCACACCCGCTTCACGTAGTTGCCAGGGAACGTCCCAAACAGCCTCGTCCGTCTCGACGTACCTGAGGAAATCGTGAAAAAACCCAGCAAAATTCGTTCCTTCATTATCAGTACCCGTTTATTCCCGTACAGAGATGCGGTGAGTCGGAGCCTATCCCAGCAGACACAGGGCACAAGGCAGGGCTATACTGAGGATGGGACGCCATTCCATCGTATGGCACTGGGTGCAATTTAGTCAGCAGGCCAAATAACATAGGCAGCACCTTGTCTTTGGGCTGTAGAAAGAAACCGGAGTACATGGTAAAAGCCCACATAGACATGGGGAGAACATGTAAACCGACACAGAAAACCGGGACCTTCTTGTCATGAGGCGGCAGCGTAACTTGCCGCGCCACTGTGCTGGACACCCAGAAAAATGTAAACAAAAAACCCATCTCCATATACTACATGCTGGAGCACGTACTCTGCCTCCAGTTTCCAGAGAGTTTTTCATCTTCATTAAAACTCCTCCAATCCAACCTTTTCATCCACATGTATCTCATCATTGCATTTTAACAATGCTACTCAGTCCCATATGAAGGCAGGCCTTGTTTTAAATGAATTAAAGCAATGTTGTAAGAATAATGATGACGATGCTGTAATGGTTAGAACACTGGAATGTGAGCAACTGACAATTGACATGTGTTTATATTCAAAATTAACCAAATATAGGTGCAGAATTGCTACTCGTAATTAAGCTAATTCCATGAGAATGCTGTGTATAGGATTGGTAGTGTGTACGTCTTAGATATCAGTCATGAGCACTTACCTACAAACCAACCATCATCACATTTCTCCATCACCTCCACCACATCTCCCACCAGCAACTCCAGCTCATCCTCGTTCTGCGGCTTGTAGTTATAAATTGCTTGGAACCTGCTAGCCGCACAGTACAGACAAAATCCCTCCTCTGCACAAGTGTGGTCAGGCTACATCTATCCATCCATTGTCAGAAACCGTTTAATGCTGTACAGGGTCGTGATGAGCTGGAGCTTATCCCGGCAAACACAGGGTGCAAGGAAGGGCTATTACCCAGGATGGGACGCCAGTCCATCACAGGACACGGGGGTTAGTCTGCAGGCCAATTAACCTATGCAGCAGCATATATTTGGACTGTGGGAGGAAAACGGAGTGCCCGGCGATAACCCACGCAGACATGGGGAGAACATGAAAATTCCACACAGAAAAGCACCTGAGCCGGGACTCGATCCCGGGTCCTTCTTGCTGTGAAGCGGCAGGGCTACTCACCACGGCACCGTGCCACCCCTGGTCAGGCTACAATGGTTCAAATTTGCCCAAGCCAAAATACCTGCAAATTACCCAATTGATAGCTATTATCACCTACTCCTGGCAGACTAATGTTTATGTTCAGGCCAGGTGCTGAGTCATGCTTATCGTGTGAAAAGAACTCTAAGATGCCCTTGCATGTAGAACGCACCATCAATAACAAATCAATATCACTGTTACAATGAAAATACAAGTCATTGATAAAGAGCATTTTGGTATATTAAGCCGCTCAATGATAACACACACAACTTAACTGTTGTAGTTAAAATATGAACTACATTTCATTCACACGTTTGTTGTATCGCAGGAATCCCGCTTCTAGAGCTTGCAAGCTCACAGGGTATTTTATGCTGTAATAACAGAAAACGATCTATCTTGAGTTCACAGTTTGTGTCTTAATTACGTATCATAACATAACAATGAATTCTAATCAGTGTTACTGCAGATAGCCTCTAGCCACTTAAATCGAGCAGGTTACCTCACTATTTAAAATCCATATGTTCAGTTTGAAAAAGTCGACCAACTCCTTGCAAAACAAAAGTGAGGCCATCTGCGTTCGGTGGCATGACCTTCTGCCGTATACGGTGCGTGAATTACAGCCTGTTCATTTACACTGTGAAACAAACCCTCGTCTGTTTATTCCTTTAGTACCCGCAATCCACGCCGACATCCCGTGATAAATTGTCTGCAGTGTTCATTATCTAGTTTCATTCATCATCACGATGAACATAATGAATACTCAGATCATTACAGATGCCTCTGTCCCCAACAAATTCAACACAAGAATGTTCCCACAGACTGCTGTGATGCAAGTTGCACTTTAACATAGTCAAAGAGAGGACAAAACTAACTGCAAGTCAAACCAAGACAGCTTCATTATTGTCACTCATGTTACATGCAGTATTTATCAATCGTCAGTTGTTACTAACAACAACACCACAAGAATTACACATACTTCCACTGGGGTGCGAATTACATGCCAAGCTACTTACGGCTCTCCTGTGAGGTGGAAGTCGTCGGGGATGCGGACTGGCTGCTGGGGCTGGGGCTGCTGAGAAATTATAAGAGATGGTGTTTTATCGTAGCCTGGACCAGGCCGGGACACCGCCCTCTGTTCAAACTCACGCTCTGCGAGTCTGGCCCTATAGCTGTTCTCTGCCAGTCGATATTCATAGCTGTCCCTGCAGCCCCTCTGCTCATAGGCGACCTCTTCTGTGGGCCGAAGGCTATAGCCAGCCTCCACAGGCCTGTACGCATAGCCGCGCTGCACTGAAGTATAAGCATAGCCCGGATCGTATAATCTGGAGTCGTAGCCTGGGTGCGATAAGCTGGGCCTTAGCCCGGGCTGCCGGGCCAGGCTCGTCCTCGAGCCGGGTTGGGAAAGGCTCGTCCGACAGGCCACGCTCGGACTGTGCATTGCACTGGGTACCACGCTCGGGCTGTATCTGGGCTCTATGATCCGCAGGCCGTAGTCTCTTTGGGAGGGGCTGGGCCTACGCTCGGTCTCCGAGCGGCCGTACGAGCAGCCGGCCGCCGGGCCCAGCCATTCGGACTGCGGGAACGGAGACAGGCTGCTGCAGTACTGCACCGACTTCTCGGCTATCTGCAGGATCTCGTTACAGACGGCCTCCTGATGTCAGCCGCACGGCGCGGCGTGACAGCGTGCCGAGGAACAAGGTTAGGGTTAGGCAGATCAGATTGCAATTTCACAGTGGGTTATAAGCACGTCATTATGTTTTTGGCACGGTGACAAGAGAGGCAAGAGAAAGGATTTGATGCCCAGGAGTTGTAGAAAAATCCAGAAGAAGCGTGAGCAGGGAAAAGAGAGAAAGGCGAGCGCATTATAAGCAAGAAGGTAATATGCTGACATAAGCAATTACCAGTAATGGATGTCATAGATGCTTCAAACAGTGCATATGCTCAAATGCAATCATGCGAGGTCCCATGACTTTTATTTTGTAGTTGTTGTGGATGTTGCTATTTGTTCCAAAATAAAACGTTGCTGAAGCTTTATGTAATTATTGTAGAACACTGAATTGTGATGACAAATTTGATAACATTATTTAATGCTTAATATTGAAATTATCTTCATTGAACAGAAATGTTTATAAAAAAATACTTCACTACAATATGTATTGTTTCCATCAAGCTAGGCAGTTGTTTATAAAAAGAGAATACACCTCTATCAACATATACTGCATGTGATTATATCAATGCACTTGCAAAAATGCACAAAAAAATGCATTCATAAATAATGCTTACTCATTTCAGTGGGATAGAAATAGCAAAACCTGGAATTCGTTTCTTTACACACTGAAACAAATGTTGTTGAGGTTACAAATAAAAATGCATAACTATTTAAATATCTGACATTTTCCCAACAGTTACAACAATGAAGGAGTACAGTTTTTTTTTAAATAAAATAACTTGTTTTGATAAAATAGTCGGAAGATGTTTATTCATACAGCTTCTAAACAAGACATGAATCAGCTCTAATGGTAACAAGCATAAACACTGTGCTTTGCTGAAACATTTCTCTGCTCAACAAAAAACACTCAGCAAGGCACAACTCAAACTACTGTGCGTGCCTTCGTGGAATGTAGTTAGAATTTTTGAAATTCTTATATTTCAAGGCATTTTCGGGACCCTAAATCCTAACCTTTGGTATTTTTTATGGACACCAGCATTATAGCGTGGGCCTGATTTTAAGAATCCATTAATCCCACTTCTATTTAATAATCGTGAAAAAACTGCGACGAGCACATAGATGAAACCTGGTCAGGAGGTTAAGGGCATAATATCAGATTTCAAGTAGTATGGCCTTGTATTGACATTTTTATTGCGTGCACAGACACATCTGCACTGTGCAATATTTTTCACGGTGAACAGCAGTGCAATCTTGACTAATCGAGATGACAACCCCAAAATAATCTTTGTCGTTGTGACACAAGGCATGTTTTAGTAATAATACATTTGCATATGCCTCTATATCTAATGTGAACACTGCTCATATGTTTAATTACTCTAGTCCCTGACTGCATTCCTTCCCTGAAACCAAATAATTTATTTCAGCTGAAATACTGCACATCGTTAATAATGTCAAACGTAATAGACTGCAGTCTTACTAGATAACAAAAGTAAATGGAAGCAATACAGGCTAGTACAATCAAAAACCTGGCTAGGGAATGGGTTCAAGGCCTCGTAAACAATTGCTGGATGTAACATATCACCATAGGCCAAGTGTTGTCTTTTATCATGTGTGTCTGAAAACATGGGCACATATTGCAGAAAGGATACTGTCCAAAGATAATTTACCTATGTTGTTATCAGCCTCTAACGACTCACTCTGCAGTGGGAAATCATCAACACCATTTTTTTTCCCTAAGTTGTCCCATAATATAGTATCACGGTTGGATTATCTGCTGGTGATGGGTTCTATTAGACTAAAATTTTAAAACAAAATCACGCTTTTTGGTAAACTAGCTATATTGAAGTAATTAAGCTTAATCTGTGTAAAATACTTAAATGAATTTGATGATATACCCTTTGCGATTAAAACCATACCTTTAAATTCCGAGACAATTCTGCACTTTGCAATGAAAACACTTATAGTCATAGAAATATTTTCTTAATAATATAGTTTTTTTTACCTGCTATGAATAAATCAGTTTGTTTAGCCACAAGTGTTCTGCTGAAATGGCATGAAGGTAATTTGCAAAGCATGTAAAACCCAACGGAGCACATGGGTTAGGCTATAGGCTTACCACATAGCTGGCCTCACTCATGGTTAGTGGCAATCCGGCAGGCAGCAGCTGATGGCACGAGAGCAGGCAATTGTGGTCATGGGGGCAAAGGCAGACAAACAGATGGAGCCGCAAGAATGAGAAGGGGCAGGGATGCAGCAGCCAGGAAAGGCTTAGGCAGTGACAGCTCGTGTGAGATATTGCAGCCCAGTCCATTTGAAACACCACTTGCTGGCACAACACGCGGTGCACTTTCCCTACAGGAATAGACCCTGCTGTGCGGAATGGCTTACAAAACATAATAATTTACAGCCCTGCCTCGGTACATTGCTGGACGCAGGTTTCTCATGCTGTTGCTCAAGGGAGTGAGGGTTGTTTGACCACAATTCCGAATGATGCTAAGGGTTGCTTGGTTTGTTGGTGAAAGGAGGGACCCCAAGACCAGTTCAGATAACACTCAGCACTAATATAAGCCGTGACCAGGAATCAAACTCGGATTGATAGTGCAGTGTGTTTACCACTGCATTACCCCTCCACCCCAGGAGAACTTCAATTTAGAAATACAGGATGGACGATACCAATATAATACATGTCTGTACAATATTTCAGATGTGATAAAATAAGTGTGCATTATTTCATTTTTGTCACAGGGAATAATAGTATATCCACATGATGAGGTTGTTACCTAACTCGAAAAGCAACAACCAAATCACTCAGTTGAGCAACGATAGCTGCACTGAAATTATTATTTTAAATAAGCACAGGTCACTATTTACAACTGGTGGGGCATTAATGGCACTATACAAAAAAAAGTCACAAACGTGCAATCACACATCTGCAGTGAAACACCAGCTGACATGGCCCACATGCAAGCTATAGCGCTGGAGCACATGTTAAAGAGACAACTTTGTAGGAATAAATGAGCAAAAGCATGACAAGAGCAAATAAACGCCAACGTTCTTGGCATGCTTAATCATATTAAGCATGTATTGCATCAAATAATTTCACCACACTGTTGTACACAGCCATACACTTCAAAAGCAGTTTTCATGTATCTGTTAATGTTGTTGATAAGTATAGCTTTAATAAAATAATAATTTACACGCAAACACGCAGGAAACATTGTGACAATTTACAAATAATTATGATATAGAGTATGCTTTGTGACCCTCGGGTGAAAGGCGCTATATAAAATGCTATTATTATTATTATTATGAGCATTGTTTGTCATGTAGTACTGGTATTTATCGACTGTGGATTTTGATTTGAACAAAATATTTGTTTTAAGATAACGGTATTCCCAAAGAGCTTTGGCATAATTTCTGTAACGGATGCCAGCTAAAAACAGTATTATTATGTGATCACTGCAAACGGTTTACAATGCCAAATACAACCATTTACTAGTTTCCGACAATTACACTTAAGATTTGTATGTATCTGACATCAGTAAGGGAACCTATTTTATATAATGAAGTACTTTTGGGTTGGTCACGTAAAAGTAAAAGGTTTTGGCACGTAATCAGAACGTCTCACGTGACAAAACCTTAATGATTAGCTGCATCAGATGTAAGCAGCTTTAGGACACTTTCACTCTTTACGTGACCCAACCCAAAAGTAATTTATGACGTGTAATATTAGTAGCGAAAGCCTTCAAACGTTGAACTTATTTGAATTAATTATGTGTTGCCACAAGTACACAATGGCAATAAAAAGCATGCTCAACAACAACGGAGGGAGTTACGGGGCTGTATGGGGTAGTACCTTGATGGAGTGTGTGCCAGCTCCTCTCATGGGAGATGAGTTGCTGGGAGGCTGGGAAGGCACGGGGCTGCGGGAACGGCGACCCCACATCATTTCATCGTTCCACACACCGGGCTGAGGATCCACAACACACGGAACTGTCTGGTTACATTCAACCCGCTCGGCACACACGCACAGCTCAATGTACCAAGCAGAAAGCAGTAACACGTGTGGATGAATAGGAATATTCAATAATTTATTTACCCCATCCACGTTAAACAAAACAGATAAAAAGTATATGGAGCCTCCTTAAAATAATGTATGTACAATCAATATATTAATTAGTAGGCAATTAATAAACCAAAGGTGCACTCGGTGAGTGAATGAATGTCAAATTTGTTGGAACGTTATTCATTTTTTAATGGTAGCAAGTATTAAAGCAACACATTTTCTGAAGGTAAGTTTGATGAGAATGGGTGGATAGCAATGTTGTGCTGGGTAAAAATGATACACACCAGGCAGGGTGGCTGTTAAAAAAAATATGACCATCCTCCTTAATGCTGATAAGAACAACAGAGACCACGTGTCTTAAATCTATAACTCTATCCGTTAACCTTGCAATTCATCATCATTATCAGTACCCACTTTGTCCAGTACAGGGCCGTGGGGGGCCACAGCCTATCTTGGCATACACAGGGTGCAAGACAGGGCTGCACCCAGGATGAGACACTACTCTATCGCAAGACACTAGGGGCAATTTTAGTAAGCAGGCTAATTAACCTAGAGAACACCCATGTATTTCGACAGTGGGACAACACCGGAGTACCTTGAGAACACCCTTACAATTCATGATTATGAGGTATAATTGAAGCCCAACAGACTCAGACCATTTCGTTTACTTGACAATGTGAAATTTGATGTAGTACTGAAAAAAAACAAGGAAGCTGAGAATACAGTGTTACTGTACATCCAATTCAAAGTCCAATTTTTTTCTCAAGGGAGTGCTGTCTTTGCCCTGAGCTGGACATAGCCATAGCTGTTTTAACATCACCATTGCCATATCTTAGCTTTGCTGACAAGGTGCCATCAGTATGTGACATAAAACCGGTCCCCCTTTATCTAAACAATGATATCCTGCAGGCTATTGTAAAGACATGCTTTTAAACGTTTACATGATTCAATCTTTTTTTAGACGCATTTCACCTAATTTTAACCTTTGTATTACATTCCTCCTAAAGTACAAGACTCAATGCTGTCAACCAAGGGTTCACCTGAAGCATTTTGTTTTAATAATTTAAATATGCTATCATCAGGAATCTACTCTGCACTATATCCTATGCAAATAACTTCAAATGCAGTAATGTTCTTGTTAAAAAATAAATCAACTGTGGATGGCGTGGCCTTGCATGGCTTGAAAAAATATTACTTATGAGAATCATGGCTCATTTTGTCACAATCTGTTTAATTTTACGCCGTGATTTAAGGCCAAGCGTTCGCTTAAAATTTACAATCAAACCAGTCCTGAATACAGGTGGTCCCGGCTGTGCTCGTGGTCGACGATTTGTAGGGATAAAACATCTAGCTACGTTTCCCTGGGGGGCCTGCAGCGATGAAAGGGTTTGGAAGAATTGCGAGTGGGAACGGGAGAATAGTGGGAGGAGGGAGGTCGTTGCTTGGTATCAGACACCCCAGACCTCCTAAAACAACCAATGAGTGACGGTGCCAGGGAAGGAGTGACAAGCTGTAAGGATTTCATTGTGGCTATCACCTGTGGAGATATAATGGAGAAAAGTAATAGCCATCACGACTCCACTCAACTACTATGCATCTTATTTTGCCAAGCGCTTACGAATTAATGTACTGTGACGTTGTTTATTGCCACCGTAAGGAAAAGGATTTATAACTTATATTCGTGTTAGCGCTACCACCTCTTTATAGTGTTTCTTACTCCAATCGCATTGTCAAAATATCTGACAAAAACACAGCAAGCAAAGCACGGATGTATACAGTACGCATGGTAATGGGTTGTAAATGAACTGGTGATTTGTTCACAATGTGTCATGTGGTGAGCCATGCACCGGGCGAAGCTTTCAGCAACTCAGATGGGAACACGGTCAGCTGTGGAAGCAATTCACACCACGCCGTGCGTGTACCTTGTCACACGGTCTCGACGGTTCCTTTTTGCTATCCTCCCGTGGCCGGGTGCCACTATCTGCCACAGGCTCCCCTGATGTTTCCTGGATAACACCTTCCTCAATCGAAGGTGCTTTGGCGACTCGAAATGTCTGGGGTCTATCGCGCAGCCTAGCGAATTTCTTGCTTGGGCCAGGTTGTGCCGAGCTAGCTACATTTCTCACCACCAGTGCATCAAGGCCATTGTCCTCATCAACGTAAAGTTCCACCTCCTGAAACAGTCTGTCTAGACTCGTCCCACTACAATGCCCTGTGCCAGCTGTGGCCGTGGGATATGCTGATGTGCTCTGATGTCTGCCTGCACCTGCACTGTCTGCGTCTTCTGGTGGTGACACAACGAGGAGAGGCGGGAAAAACAAAGCAGGTGACGATGAAGTGATAGGGGACTGCATGGTGGGGTTGGTTCGATGCATTTTATAACCCTGAACGTAACTGATATTGGGACCGGGGTGATGGATAAAGGTTAATTCATCATTTTCCGTAACCCCTGGTCTACCACGAGGGGTAACATTGCCGTAGCAAACATTGGTTGGGAGGGCTGCAAGAGACCTAGACAGCCGCTCGTGCGCGCAACTCTGCGAGGAGGAGGAGGTGGAAGAGAAGAACTTCACGGGAACGTTGGCCTTGACAGATTGCAGGGTATTTCCATCAAACGCAGGAACTTGTTTGGGACCAAAATGCGCGACATTCGGGAGAGTTTTGTACGAAACCATGCGGCAATCAACAGGTGACAGGCTACACTTGTCTGGCGATGGAACGTATCTGTGTCTCACAACGGCCACCGAGGGGGGAGATGGAGGAGTGACCTTTCTCCCAGGAGCGGAGGCGAGCAGGTCAGGAGTCAATGGAGGGGGAGGAGGAGTGGGGGTGCCAGAGGGCGACACCCTAACAGTCAGGTCGAGCCACTCGGATGTGACGGCCTGTAAGAGGGCCCTGGAGCCGTCTCTGCCCTTAGCGGCATGAGAGGGGAGTGTGGAGGAGCAAGGAGGGAACTTTCTGTTCAGATGACCAGGCTTGAAAAGGAGCACAGGGCAAGAGAGAGGGATGGTGGCAAGAAAACAACATGGAGATGACAAACAATGAAACGTAAACGACTTTAGCACATTTGAAACGGATGCATTGTTGAGATTATTTTTTTTAAACAAGATAGTCAACATAAAAGAAAAGCACAGTATGCATGCATTTGGAGAAAAAAACGGATAGCTTGTATAATGCAAGAAAATATATTTGTAAATGAAAACATGTTGCGGGATAATGAATAGTTTCCAAATTCTACATAAAAAATCAAAGCAATATCCACGAGACTTTGAATTAGGATCAAAAACCACAAGCAAAAAAAATGTTTACAAATTATATAAATGTATTTAAATGCACCTTTCTACATCCAATTAAAATGTAAATAGACCGGCGACCCTGAACTGACGTAACACTGTCTGCTACACTTTGCATCTTTTACCACAATCCTGTGCAGTTATTGTAAACGTAATGCCTTGTAAAAGGTGTCTATTTGGTGTATGAAGATCTTAACACCTGTTATCTTAGCCAGCATGGGTAAAGCCATTTCTCTTTTTTCATGATGTGTTTACTGGCAAAAGGTCCCCATAGTCATGTCTGGTAAGCGTTAGCAGCTGGTCGTGAGTTTGAATGCGAGCGTTGAGCCAGGTAGGGGTGGCGCGCGGGGTGGGGGGGCGATGGCTGCAAACCTGGCGACCCTAGTTCGAATCCCGCTCACGGCCAACACCAGTTACGATTTTTTGAGCCGGTCCTATGCCTACCCTAGGTCGACTCAGCCTCAAATGAGTATCTAGTGCGGCGTGTAAACATTGCCGCTAGGAAGACAAAGGCAGCGGAGCGTGCTGCTGGTCACCCACCTCCTCGTGTGCCGTGTCGACCATCATAGGTGCTCGCTAACGGCACTTGACCCTACAGTCTGTAAAGGCTTTACGGGGGGATCTTTGTCTTTGTGCTTCACTGGGAGCGTCCTTCCGGTCGTTGACGCGAGCCCCGTACCTCTGCGTTCCCTTGTCCTTGGTGGCTGTAACCGAGAGGCGACGGGGCGTCGGGGTAGTCGGCGGCGTTCTTCACCACGGGTTTCTTCAGCACCTCAACGTATGATGCGGGGAAGATGCCGTGCCGCGCCGTGCCGGGGATGCGGCCCTCGTACCAGTTTTCGTCCACCCGACGCAGGACGGCGATCCGCTCGCCCTGCCCGTGGACACGGGAGGGAGAGGTCAACAGGAGTTATTGCGGCAGAGGGCTCGCTCAATGTTCGGCAGATGTGGACGATGACGCATGATCGTTATCGCCGTCGTGAGCAACATTTGGTCCCTTGTAATTTTACCTTCACGTTATGGTTGCGGTAACGGTACAGTCCTGCAAATACGTGCGTATGCCACTGCTGACAGAACAGCCTCCATTAGTGGTATCTCTTAACAGCCCGACTAGAGGGAATTTGGCACACTCTTCCAAGCTGGATAGATGTATTGGAAGGGGCGGAGTACCAACCCTTTACCCATCACATTATGCTTGGCGATCGAGTGTTGTATAGCCCCGCAGCTCCAATTAGCACGGTTTGCTACGTACATGCGATGGAAGTTCACTGTACAGTACGATAGCCATTTATACTTCTCGGTGGACAGAGGACAATTAAAGAAACGTGCCCATTGTTCCAACTGCCATACGAGATGAAAAGGTGACCTCTGGGTTGTATGACTATTGTGCTACCCATCAACATTTGCAGAACCTAGAGAAATATCGACATTGATATATATTAACCCCTCATGGCCAAAGACAGATATTCTAAAGTACAGTAGTCATCAAATATGTAACCCTGAGTATGCAATGTCAAGCATAATGTAAAATGTAAATGTAATTAATCATCATAATTTAAAGCCATGGCCTACCCACTGCTTGGTCTTGGTTTTGCCACACCACTGTCAACCTTTATAATCCATCACACTGCTGAACATGAGCTGATCTCATCACTACATATCAATACTGATTGTCCTCTTGAGTATGTTTTCTCTTTTGATCATTGTTCTATCACCAGTTTGGTCCACTGGCCACCGTTCTGTTTATCGATGTGTCCTCCCCAAACTCACTTACTTTCCTTTACAGTAGATTTGCCATTTCTGATTGAATTTGTGCTCTGATCAATGTGGTCCAATTTCTCAGTGCAATTCCAAGTATGTATGTCTC
This sequence comes from Geotria australis, assembly GCA_036362915.1. Classification (NCBI taxonomy): domain Eukaryota; kingdom Metazoa; phylum Chordata; class Hyperoartia; order Petromyzontiformes; family Geotriidae; genus Geotria; species Geotria australis. The sequence goes on from JAZEWU010000002.1 coordinate 4,633,867, forward strand.
CATACTTACGCATTCACCTTGTCATAATTGGGTAAATTTCAACTTTATGCCCCAAAAATCAGGAAAAAAGTGTTCTTCAATTTGGAATAATTCTGTAAAGGCAGATGTGACTATCCTTAATTGCAGCTCCTTTTAGTTTTGTATATTTTCACTGCCTTTGATGATGAAGCCAGGACTCAACATCTGCTTTGACTCTGTCAGCGAGACCTGATAATACATTCTTTGTACAGTATTTCTGACATCTGCTGGCAATGTGGTGAGACAATGGCTACGTTCTGAAATAAACAATCACACGTATGAACAGTTTTGAAAAGTCAAGGACAGTATGTGAGAAAATACTACTCACATCACTCGGGATTCACATTTCTGCTGTACATTAAACAACCTTTATGAATTCATGGAAAATGTACAAAAGTGAGTGTACTGATGTAGGTTTTCACGGCTCGATTCACAATGGTTACTTTTCAAAGCTGTTCTTTCGGAATAGCGGTGCCGAGCGCTCTCTCTCTCTCAATCTCTCGCAGTGCAAGGGAGAGAGATAGAGAGGGAGAGCGGCTACCCCGAAAGAAGAGCTTTGAAAAGCAACCACCATAACAGTGAGTGAACAGACGACTGACCTTCTTGAAGGACATCTCGAGGTGGGAGTCAGCTGTAAAGTTAAACTTGCCCACGGCTTCTCCACACTGGATCACCTGTGGGGGGGCTGCGGGGACTGGGCTCAGTGGAGCTTTCTCCTGAGCAGGCTGCAGCTGAGAGCAAAGCAGACGGAAGGAGGGTGGCACAACCCACAGACACCACACTTAGCACCATTTTGACAAGTAATTGACGAGTGAAGCTAAAGGTGCGGCCCTACAATTTCTCTCTTGTGCAACTACTGGCACGAGGGCCTCCCGTAGAAGGAGCCCTAGAGCGCCTCTTGAGGGTATTTTGGCTAATTATTTCATGCTGGCGAAACATCTTGAAAGAGGTACGAGTGCCCACATTTTACCATACCACACGTGATCTGCTGATGGACCGATTTCTACCGCTGGGTAGAGGCGGAGTTAATAAACTTGCTGCCACGGTGTAGTGGCTAGCACACCTGACTTGAAATACAGAGGTCACTGGTTCGATCACCTTCCAGTGAAGCTCTAATTAAACTATAGTTATAATTTGGAGTGACTGGCCTCTGTAATTGTGATATAGAATTCCGTTTCCCCGCTCAGTGTCATTAACAGAGATAGTCACAACCCCACACTCATGGGAGCATGAAAACATGCTTTGACTCTAACTCGTTCTCAAATGTGGCCAAGGAAAAAAGGCAAATGCTTGAGAATGTGTGAACCATTATTGCGGATCAAAAGCTTAACCCAATGGTTCCCTAAACCTGTAACTCAGCAGTTTACATGTGGCTCACCTCCACGTAGGTTGTGGGGAAGATTCCCACTCTGCCATGATGTTCCCCTTCGTACCAATTCTGGTCGACCTGCCTGTTGATGTACACGACATCCCCCTTGTGGAGGGGAAGCTCCCTGGCACAGCAAACAGACCAGCAGTGGTGATTAAGACCCTTGTGATACCATGCAGTGCCGTACCACACTAAACAACTGTTTATTTCCTTATACCGATTTTCAAAAAATCCCATTCATGCTACTTTACATTTTTGGTAGAAAAACAGGTTTTGACACAATTTTTTCTTTGAGAATCAGTCTGCTATAACAGTTTAAAAACCGGCAGCTAGCTGCTTAAGCCAGTATGGCCAGCCACCTGCTACTTACATCTGCATGGTTGGCAAAGTCTGCAGTTCTTGCTTTATGGACCACAATTTCTTTTTATATGTAGGAAGACATATTGTATACAGTGATTGCTGCTCAATATAAAGCCAAGATTTCAGCAGTTTCTGGAATGGTGCAATTAGCCCCTCGGCTGCCTCCAGAATTGCTTTAATGTCCATGTCCCCCATTGCCATGGTCTTGTTAACCTATGAGTAGTCAACCACAGGGTAAAGAAAATGAACTATTCACAATTGAAAAATGTAAACAAAATCCGGTTCGTAAAGAAACTATAGACTTACTTTTGTGATTGGGCTCTGAAGTTATATTTCGCTCTTGCAGTCTGTCTAGTGGGCTGGACAGAGCAAACCAGATGTTAATCCACAGTTGCAAAAAGAAATGGGCATACTACGTTATCAAATTCTAATATATTGGAAACTATACTACGATATTGCTATTGTAATTTCTAAAAATATGTTATTGCAGCTGCTAGCTAGCATTTTGTGAAAAAAGTAAATGTCCATCGAATTAACCCTTTTACCTTATTATATATTTCTGCACATCATATACTCTCTAGGATGAGGAATTGGTATAACGCATGGTCTAGCACAGTATAATACAGGTGGGCTGATTGTTACCATCTAAACAGGATCCAGGAATAATTGGACAGTGCGTTGCCAATGTAAACACTACCACACACTGGGTTTCTCACAACAACCTCCGCCATAACGTTTACAACTTTCCTAAAAACCATACACTGTACAATTTGTGAAATGTTTATATGCGTAAGCAATATGTAATGTTTCTAAACGTCTTTGTTGACAAATATGATGTAAGTATGGCTATCAAAAATGTACAAGGACTCCTGATCCTCGTTATTCAGCACACTTCCCAAAGAATATTACGTTGTAATATTAAATCTGGCAATTGATGCCAGGATGGGTGCACGTTACATGAATTTGACACCAATCTGTCAACAAACACTGTTAGATACACATTACAACTACAGCGCAAATATGTATGCAGTAATGCAGTAGTTCTCAACAGAAACGATTCTGAGCCATTTCATGTTTGTGATTAATTCCTCAGGCTCTAAAACCTTGTGTGTTTCTGAGAGGGTCACTCAAAATACCCGATTGACGTTGTTTATTTTGCAGATGTTGAGAACTACCACTGCAAATTACTGCAAAGCACTACAGAACCTTTGAACAATTGTTAATTTTGACATGCATTGAGAGACGAGCAAGGTAAAAGTCATGCATGAATTGTGTAAATTACAACGTGAAGAATGGAGATGAATTTGCTTGCAACACACAGTCATTCGAACATAAAGGTTGATGAAGTATTCAAGCAAAACAAGTGTAGAAACAAATCAAAGAAGCGGTTTTCAATTTAAATAAAAACACGATGCAGGTGAAAAGAGGATACATCTCAGAACGGAGTGGCAGGAGTTTACGTTGCAAAAAAGGGGAAAATCGGAAACTAAAATAAACGAAAATTGCTAACTTGGGCTGGCGATGGCGAACTGGGACAGACCTCTCCCACCGAGGTCCGCTTCCACGAGTCGTCTATGTTGAGGAGGTCTCCGAAGCGATCGTTGGTGATAAACTGGTGGTGGGACAGAAAGACTCCCGAGTGGCGCCTAGAAGCGATGTCGGCCTCCTCCTGCTCCCGTCTTATCCTGCGCTGCTCCTCCAAAACGCGCTGGCGAGACATTCGACAAAGTTGGACACCTACTACCGGCAAGTTCCACATGTCCAGAAAAACCTTGTAAGATCCCCCCCAGTCCTATTTCGCAAAGACTACGATTAAGTTATACGTTACAGCAATCAGTCAAATGTCATTTGTGCCCTAAACACGCTATTCACAATATGTATTTATTTAGCAGTGCTAATGTGGAACTGTGTTTTAAATGTGTTTAGCTATTGTTTAGTTACAACATTACTACACATGTAAGTTACTAATAAGACTAATCCTGATCTGTTTAAGACATTGTTACTTTCAAAAACATCACATTTTTAAGTATTAAATGTCATCTTCGGGAGTACATCGTTGCTGAAATGTAACTCAGAGGACCCACAAAATCATAGTGTCTGGGGTTAGTTGCATAAATCAACCAAAGTACATTTCCTTAGCTCCTATATAAATGCCAATTAAGGGATGTTTTATTGCAACTGCCCACTGGTCCACTAGATCAGGTCATGCTGCAACACAGAAAACAAAATATTGTGGACATATAATTAAAATCCGTGTGCATTTGGCCCCATACTGGAAACAATTATTGTGAGACTTTTTTAATGTTATTAATAAAAATGAGACGGCAATTGGCGATATCCACTCAAGATTATAAATAACCGGTATCTGCCACATGGCACACTATATCAATGTTATTGTAGCTGCTAGCTAAGTTTGGATTGGTTCTCCAGGGACCAAATGTGTCGGTTGGAATGTGGTAGGTATATCTCAGCTTACTTGCAGCCAGCATTATGATTTCCTTACCTACCACCCTGCCTATGGGGAGAAAGCTATTCTTGGAAAAAGGCTTGTCTGTAACTCAAACTGAGAACACAATTTTTAACATAATTGCTTAAAAAAAATATCTTGCAGCAATTCGTTGAAGGGTTCCATGAGCATTGGTTTGAGATTTGCTTGAGAAATTTGAGAAAAGTAATGATGTAATATGTTTTGCACATATCACGAACAATGTTATTTGAGGCAAAAGCATCCTTTGGTGTTGGCCAATCGATGGCCAATCGATTCCCAATCAACAACACAAAACCTCACCCAAGGTAGGAAGTTTGAAAATGACATGCCTGATTGTGTTGTCCCAAACCAGGGGCTAAACTAAAGGAAACACTGTCAGTAGAGCACAGTCTTTTGGAGGTTTCACTTTACATGGAACAAGGACTGGCATCAAAGATGGCAAAACTTTAATGGTGCAAATTTTCTTGTATGTCCAAAAAGCAGTGGATTATGTGGTGAAATACTTTTTAGAAAACCATAATAAATGCTGTACTTTAAAACAAATGCTGTTCTTGACCATAAAAAATGGTGCTTCTAAAGATTTGACATCTCAGTCCATATCAAAACATTAATTCATACAACTGGGCCCATGGACTCAATTAATTTGAGGCAAACTTAAGAGCTAGGATTGTACCCAAACATTGGACCCAAGCAGGGTCCAACGTAGCTACAGACATCTTTAAACTCTCCTATAAATAATGTGTTTCTTATTATGAAATGCACACAGGTTTTTACTCTTGGTCAACACATGCATCCTACAGAAGACCACTTACATTAATCGTGCTCATGGAGGATTATTCACGAATAACAATCTCTAATATAACTCAAGGTAAGTTTGTTGAACCAACCTCAAACACTAGCTTGACATTCAGAGCAGTATAATTTAGGGTTTTCATGCTTCCCAGCAATTGAAAAGTAAGATGTGACTGAGCTACATGAGTAAAAGTTGCTGGCAATTCAAGTAAAAAAAAAACCACACAGCCCCTCAAAAGCATTGCCTACATCAACAGTTTCACTATTCTCCATGCAGCTGCTTCAGGTTATTACATTCCCATGGGATATTTCCTCCTTTTATATAATTTCCCCTCCCCAAATGGTTGTAATCAGCTGCAGACACACGAAGACCCAAAAACACTTCCCACCATTGTGAGTCACTAAGAGGCACTCGAAACATCGCCAAAGCCCCTAATTACGTGCTCAGCGCTTGATTTGCCAGAGCCTGCTTGCAGAGACGCTTAAGTGGATGGAATAGATCGGTGGGACGCGGGAATGAGATGGCGGCGGTGCCACCGCTCACCTCCTTCTCCTCCCGCCGTCTTCGAGCCACTAGTTCTGCACTCTCGCGGCTCTCGTAGATGGGCGGCGGGCGGCCCGTAGGGGATGAGCAAGCGGACATCGGCCGGGGAGACAGAGATTCTGTACATGCACAAACAGACATGCACGCACACGCAAAGCCCGCACGGACACGCACACACACACACGTGGACAAACAAAGATGGTGCACGCACAACAAGCACACGTTCAAGACAATGATTTATGGACAAGTACACTTGCACAAAGCATGCAGACGCACACGCACGCAGCACACATTGCAGATGCAAGCAAAATCAAACCGACACGCGTCTGTGTGTAGATCAACATGATTAGGTGAGATGAAAAAAATATAACCACCGATTTTTTTTCATTACACACATCTACCGCGACTCAAATATGTAATTACAGTACTTAATGCAAAGGCATTAATTTCTAGGTGTATAGACATGGGCAAATAGGCTGAAAATAATATATTGCAATGCTAATACCTGAGCTTAAAATTACCCAAGCACATTCATTTTTTAATATAGTGGTCTGTAACATCAATAGGCTAATTCAGTTATTTAATTGCAAAACAAACACGGGGCTTAAAATAAGCCCACCAATATGTTGGTGCGCATTTCACTTAATAATGTCTTTCTCTGCATATTTACCAACTCAATTCCCTAAAATGACGTTAGTGAACATTAATTATATTTCAACAGGTTGTATATTGAGATGATATATTTTGAATTGTTCCCCACCCCCGTAAATCCTTTAAACATGTGCAATTGACTTCTTAATGAACATCAAGTTAACATTAATGCCGACACAAAGCTAGATGGATGGAGAAAGTCATGCATCGCTATTAATTATTGGTATGCAAGTCAACATGAAGAAGAACATGCCCGTCAATGAATGTACACAACAGTGTTGCCTTTCACCATGACAGTACAATGGTGCAAGTTGTTCAAGAACATTAATTCCATAATTACCGTACTGTATTTACAAATGTGTGTTTTTGGTACTCTGTTTTAGACGCAATTATCTTATTAAGAGATTCATTTTTAGTAAAACTGTGCAAAACACTTTGTTGTATTAATAATAACAATACACCCAAGATCAAATGTGCTAAACGCAAGTCGAATTGCCTTCATATATTCAGGAGCCACTGAAGGGGTGAAAGGTATTCTGCAGTGCAGTACAACGATGCCGGACATCATAGCCAATTTGCTACGCCCTTGCTCACCGTCTCGTTGCTCAGAACGGAGCGATTAGCCCAAGTGCTGTGCTAATGTGCCCTTTTCGTCAATGCCTCTTTAATGCATTATCATGGAAATTCATGTATTTTAAACACCTCTACAGATGGCCAAAATGACCAATGATATTCTGTGCTTTCTACCGTCTCCGTTGGCAGTAGCTCACAAGAAAAAAACACTCAATGCATTCATCAATAACACCACTCCAAAAGGAGGAAACAACACATTAGAGATGACATTCAGAAGGATGTCCCTTCTTCAGCGCAGTGTTATTGACGAAAATATTGTACTTAGTAATGTTATGTTTTTTCATGCCAAAAATACATTTGTACATTTTCCGTGCTAGAAAAAGAGCCATAAAAGCATTCGCATAAAGTAAAATTTAGGCCAAACTCAAGCGTATGCTTTCAGCAGAGGCAATGAGTATGTGAAGCTCTACAGGTTTGTCGCAAATGACTATGTATGTGAGGCAAAGCGCTAAATGTAAAATGATAAATTTACCAGCTTTGCCAATAATTGAAATGAGAAAGCAGTAGAGAACACGGGGGTTGTTAGAATGTTAGTTACGTGTCTAACTCAGGTCGTTCATGAAAATAGTTCTCAACCTGCGTAGCAATGATGGCACTAAGAGAATAGAAGCGCATCCAAAAAAGGATATACACTGCAAATTAGAAGTACGCCGGACGACTGTGCAACAACAACCCCATTGTCCTCACTTCAAAAAGGGAACATAATAGTGTATGGATGATGTAAATATGAAAAAAACACCCTAAGTAACACGACATAATTGCAGTTGGAAAATTATAAATACAAAAGCATGACATAAATATCACGGAATGGAATTTAAAGACACATTTGAAAAACAAAATCATCACATTAGCGACCACAGGACATATACACGACCAATCACTGGACACTGACGACGGCAAGGCAACAGATTTCCACCTTGGTGATGGACAAAATGGTAATCTCCCTGGGCTCTGTGGCTGGGGTCCAGGCTATGCAGGGAGAGCTCAGAGTGATTGAGGTTTGGCTGTGGGTAGAGCGCTGCCTCCAGCGGTAGGGGGCTGCTGCCCAGCAACCACAAAGGCGACATTGAGCGACCTTCTAAGCCATCCACGTGGCAGCTATAAGCTCCTCGCACAGCAGCAGGCAGGTATGTGGGCTGCTCTCTGTCCAGCAGGTAAGTTGATGGCAGGACGGGTGAGATAGGTTTCAGAAGCGGGTAGGATGTATCTACAAGGTATTCTGCATATTGTCTCTTGGGAAGATAAGGACAGGACATCTCAACATTCTCCAGATGGCCAGGATAATGGTTTTCTGAAAAATATTGGTAAGGGGCTTCGGAACTTTCCCAAATATACCGGGAAGACTTCCTCTCCGGTACAAACGGTTTGATCTCAGTTTTGAGTTCGCGAAGAAGCCGGTTGTCGGGCAAACTGCGTCTCCGGGTCTCTCTCCGCATCCTCTCTCGGTAAGTCTCGTGCACAGACGACAATGTCTCTGCCTTGTGGGCTTGCCTACTCATAGTCTGCAGCGGAGAGGTCAAACACTTCTTCTTGAGTCTTACGGGAACTGGGTTGATAAGACACGCCGCCCTGGCAAAGCTTGAGCGATCTGGCTGTGGTGGCGTCCGGTAGTTTCTTGTGTAGTTTTCCATTTTCGTGGATTTGAAATTTAAAGGAGAGCTCCTGCTCCTGTAGTAGTCGTAGTTGTTCTTGTCGTACAAACTCATGAGTGTGAACCGGGCCCAGGATGCTGGGCAGTAGCCGGTGCAGCCTCCAGAGAGGTGTTTATGTGTTCGTCGGCGCGCGTTCTCTAAACTCTCGCACGATGCAAAGGACAAGCGATCGAGTTCACTCTCCGTGCACATTGACGTCCTGTCCACCAACACAAATTCACTCAGCTTAGATGCAAATCCATCAGTGTCTGCATCGTCTTCTCTTTCTCTCTCCAATGAGATTTGTTTTATCACCAGCGGCGGTACTCCCGTAGATTTATTGGGATTGACTGCATCACTGCTGGCGAAGCTCGTTTTCTTTCTGGGCACAGCGTTCGGTTTTCGTTCGGTTGATTGCCACTTGCTTTCCGTTGCTACCTCACTATCCAGCAGCGAGTCAGCGGAAAACGAATTTCCCATACGCCTGATGGAAAGTGTATCGCTTTTACACATCACCATGACAGCCACTGGCGATGGGACAAGATTCGCTATTTTCAAATTCGGCATAGACTTAGTTCTTTTGATGAATTTTTCAAACTCTGTAATCCTGCTGGTCACCAGGTCCTTTGGGACTTCTTCTGTTTGTCCGCCCTGGTTGGGCAGGAGGCCCGCGCCGCTGCCCTCGTACCGTTTCACCATGGTCCCAACGCAGCACAACGACGGCGACGGAGTGATCTGCTGCCGATCGATCTGATGCATCGTCCTGTACAGCTCGGAGAACTCCGGGTCGGTGACGCGGACCTTGCGCTTCACTTTTTTCCGCTTCCCGCGATCCCTGCGGTTGATGTCGCCGATCTCGGCATATTCGTGTCGTTCCTTGGAGGTGAGGTTTTCGGCGCTCTCGGACTTGACAGGCTGCTCCGTTTCCACACTGTGGCTCTCATTGAGCAGGTCGTCGCAGCTGTGAGACCGTCGCTTTGCCAAGCCCTGGTCGACGCCGATGTCTTCGTCGCGGGTCATTTTTGACGACTCGCTTGGCCTATCCGCCACGTTAAAGCAAGCATCTGATGCCTCTGCTTCTGCGCTATGGAACAGGTGCGTCTGACTGCTACCGGGGTCACTACAGACTATATCACTATCAGAAAACAAGAGGGAAGACACCGAGTCCCCACCTTCACCATCCACGGAAAGCGTTAGGAGAGACGAAGAGAAGGAAAAGAGCAGTTCACAGCAGAGTTACGAACAGGATCACAACTCGAGAAAGTGCAGCAAATAGGAGATCAATTCACAACAAGGTGTGTCTCCATCTGTTGATGCCTTTTCGAAACGATAGAGTCACGCGAATTGGTGAAATATATGTTTAGGTCATCGATCGTACTACATTACACACATGCTTGTTACGATAGAACATCTTTTATGTAAATATTCAACAACTTAATCTGATTAAAAAAATGCAGTATGTCATTCAATTAAAACACGTATTGTAAATGCATCTGAGATGAAATTTCATGAAAAGGAAAAGCAAAATGCAGCACACGGGAAATGAAATTGTTACCATGAGCTAGAAGCAGAAGTATTAAAAAGATGAAAAGAAGAAATATGCTATTTCTTATTATCAATCAAAATGATCAACCAATTAAGAAAAATATTTAATAGTACATAAAAGGTAGAGGTCTAGCCCTCCAAGTGCGCATTTACATCTCTATTGGCAGAGGACTCTTCACGAGAGGCAGCTCCATCGAGTCCTTCTAGAGTATAGAGGGTATTTGGCCTACTCTTCCCTGACATCTTGGAAGAGGTGGGAGTACCCACACCTTGCCCCACCACACGTGACCTGCCAATCGTTTTATTCTACGTATTAATCAAATCGTGTATTATACATGGTGTTAAAAAAGTCTACATCCCGGAATATTAATTATCCACGTTTGCTTGAATTAATTACTGGCTGCAAAGGTGATAATGATGTTTCATTGCCTAAGGAGCATTTTTTGGTTAAATAATATGAAGAACAAAAACACTAAAATCCAAACAAAACACAAAGTCCACACAGCGCAGTGATTACTGTATTAACAATCCTTTTGTATTTGTGCAACAATAACACATTCCAGACAAAGTGATATTGTAATCCCAACATTTAACCCAGAATTATGCAAATGTGAGCTTAGCTACGCAACAAAATTGAAAGAGAGATGCACAAAAGGAGGCACCGCTTCATATGGGGAGACAAATTTGGCTCTCAGCCTTGGAGAGTGGCGCCAGTACCAAAGCCCACTGTCTGTAACGCGCCTACCACGTGCGCCACTGCTGACGTTGCCGAGAGGACAGCACGTTGAGCACATTGATCCAACCAGTCACCACAATAGCCTGGGGTCCATGTTTGCTTAAACCAATCCACGGTTTGATAACTTGGAGAGAACGGGTTTGGACCGCCATGTTTTTCTCTAATGCGGACATTCGTAAATAGGTTGCGAGAATCGATAAGGCGGCAATGTGGCATTTTCAGGAACGTCGACTCGCCGTGAAGCACAGGCACGTGTGACGTGAGCAAGGGCGCGCGATGGGGCTCGGGGAATCGTACCTTTGGAGCGAGGAGAGAGCGGTGCGGAAGTGACTGAGGGCCTCTTGATGACGCTGCTGAGACCCTGCATGGGGATGTCCCCTCCCTCCAGCACTGCCTTGTACACCTGCCTCTCTTCCTCGTCACAGCCGGGAGCCCCCACAGGGCTGACTGCTGGCTCCGACTGCCTTCTCACTGCGTAATACCCTGGCTCCATGGAGCTGTGCACAGGGGAAACAAGCACCCGCTTTTCGCTTCTTTCCGTTTGCACGACACGGTCTCCCCCAGCCGTGAACGTTTGTGGAATAGCAATAAGATAAAAGTATGCCAGCGGTTGATGGCTGCCCCTTTATACAATGCTGTAACAGCCCTAGGGAGGTGTGAATAGACTAAAATTGATGACTGATATAAGAATAGCTGCAGTTTCTCCGCATTTGTCAACATACATTATGGTCTGAATGCTATGAAGGCTTGTGTATGGCTTCTATCTGTCCAAAGAAAAGGGAATACATACGACATAGATGGAAAAGTATGAATTTACAATTGCCTGATATTTTTTAGAAAAAAAATCATGTTTAGAAGGCCAGAAAAAACAAAAGCCTGAAAATACATATGCCATAAAATTAAATTAAAAGCATTTCATGCGTATCATCAGCAGTTAATACTCTGACATTCAGATTTAGAAAATAAAAATACCGTTTTTCAGTGTTATATGTAAGCACATACGACTGTGGTAAATTTATCCAGAACATGCCGATATCATGAGATCATAAAAAGCTAAGCTGGGATGAACTTGGATGGACAACCAACGTGCAAAAAAACCAGTGTTATTGGCTGCCGTGGTGGTCAAGTTCGTGCACCAGTAGATTGTACAGTAAACCTAATAGTTTTCCTCTACCTTTATGGTAACACGTCTATGCTCCCCCCTTCACCAACCAACACAGAGCAGCGTGGTGAGGTATAGTAAAACAACAGCCACAACGTGCACGGCATGGGGATGTCCTCACCCAGACGTGGGTTCACAAAAAGTGCTCTTACATACACAGAGACACAGACAGCCCAATTTCCATGACAATTAGAATATAAGCCATGGTGGGCTATCCCTGGAATGGCCGAGCACAGCTCGTTTATTGTCCTCTGCTTTGGACGTTGGGCAGTCCTCTCTCTGGCTTGGCCTCTCCCTTACGTCCACGGGTCACATTTTTAAAAGCACGATTTTAATAAACAATTGGGTCAGTTTACGCTACGCCTCGGTAAGGTCTATTATACATTTGCATGTTTGTTGTGTCGCAGGAATCCCGTAAAGAACTTGCAAGGTCACTGGGTATTTTTCTCCTGTAATAATAAACATCTATGTTTCTATTATACTTTTTTACGAATGAATTTCCCACCGTCATCTTTAGTAAAACATAGCCCTGAAGTTGACCTAAGTGTGGGTCGTCGCTACACTTGACCGTGTTGACTCGACTGTATCCAGATGCTGGTCCACTGCACGCATCTCTGCTCCTAATCATTTTCCACAGGAACACCTGAGCCAAGCCAGCACGGGACTCCAGCTCGTAGCCAAGCAGGCCAGGAACAGGGCTAACGATGCATTCATTGCGTTTGTCAGTACGATGAGGAACATTAATGATACAGCGTCACCACATCATATACTTGTGTATCGACTTCACATTGCGTAGGTCCACAATGGCCTGGTTTGGCATGGCCCTGGCGCAGCACGCTTGTGCCAATAGAAAAAGCGTACTGAAGCGAGCAAGTGGATTGTGGACCTCAGTTGGTTCAGCTTGTTAAGGACGTCATAGGAATATGCATCGCACCTACGTGCCCACTTTGAGAACTGGGCTGGCTGAAGTTAAAGGGCCATGGGAACATAGCATTATCCATGCACCAAAATGATCAAACATAATGGCCTATAAGGTACTGATATGTCCTCTTTAAAAAAAATTCTATCAAATTCACATTTTTAGTGGAACTTGATATTTTTTCGGTGTGAATTTTTCTATTTGAGTATATAACATTATATTTTTTCATAAATTTTGTAATAATTTGGCATTGAAGAGTAAAAGCTCCGCACATTTTAAGCTGCTAAATAAAGACCTGCAACTTCTTTTTCACTTGAAAAATATATATACTTTAAAAAGTATATTTTCAATGAGAACCATATCAATGCAAGAGATGAGTCAACATCATTAATTACAAGGAGCAATTTCAATTACCGCTGCTATTATTAAATATGCAAACATTAAAATCCAAAACATTAACGTTGTTGGCAACATTACTAGAAACAAATTTGCAACTCACATGATAAATAACATTATAATGAGCTAATACTTTTTAGTTTGCTTAATTAACTTAAAAACAACCAACCTTACTGGGTTCAGCTTTGTCTGTACGTGAAATTCTTATATCCACCATGGGTTGCTTTACATTTTTGTTCAATTACTTTAAGCAAGCAAAGCGAATTCTGGATGGAATCCAAACAATTATCACATGGATAGTAATACCCTATGGCTGAAATTCATCGTGCAATGGTGCAGTTTTTAAAGCGGATAACATTTCTCCCACGGAGCCACTGTGTTTCATGTTTGATCGTTGAGATCGCCCACTTTATATACAGCGGCAAATTAACTTCCTGCGATAAGGGTATGTTTTAATAAATGCTGTTTTCTTTGCATGCAATGTTTTAGCCTATGAACATGCTTAATACATGGAGATTATTTCTCCACAAACATGTTGCCCTCACATAGTTATTGCAATGCTTTATTCAGCATTCGGACAAACATACACTCAGAACACTTTAGACTAGCTTTTAAGAATCTAGTATATCTGCTGATTATATTATTAGCACTTCACTCTGTTTTTTATTATTGTTAAAATATGACTCAATGTCTCATTAAGTCCATTTGGAATTACATGGCATCAACACATTAATACAGTCTTTCAGCTTTAGTTTAAATGTTTTATTTTTTGTTTGCTATTTTGTATTATTATTTAACGGGTATCGGTCTCGTCCACGACCAGGCATGGAATTTTCACGCGTTATGAAATGTATTATTATTGTTATCCATGAGTAACGGTGGGACTGTCTAGACCTGTCTTCTTCACACTGCCATGTTAAATCCAACACACACACAGCAGTGTGCCTTTAATATGACATCTGGCCCAGAGGGTTAGATTCCAAGATACATGTAACTTCTAAACCATCTCTCTATTCTACCATATGTAAATCGCCAATACACTTTGATAAAATGCTTCAACACCAAACAATGTTGTAGATGCATATTTCCGGAAAGCTTAACCTCGTATTGGTTATTATCAGTGTAATCAAAGCAAATATATACCCTAGGCACTTTGTAAATGTACTGTAAATGAAAAAATACCAAATAATCCCACACGGAGCAATATCATAGCTTACAGCTGTATGACTTATTCTGTGCCAATTAAAATAATTGCATGTCAGAAAGTGGTTTATAACGCAGTTACATTCAATATACGAATAAATACATGTTATGCATCCAAACGCAATGTGTCTACAAGACAAAGGCTGCTGTTAACGGACCCAAGCATGAGCAGGGGCCAGCCATACATCCCAGTGAGTTGTGTAAATGGAAGATACTCACTAGCCTGATTTGTCTGTGGGCTGTTCGGCAGACGTGCTATAGGCAGACATCTGAAACAAGAAATGGCACAGGGTTAAAAACACACACATAAACCCCAGCAGATGCGCACATCAGGGCGGTAACACAGCAATGCTCGGATTAAAGCGGTGCAATAATCTTGTAAATTAGCTAACAAATGAACATGTAGACACCGGACGCTGATCGACATGGTTAAATGCACAGAAACAAAAGCTAAATAATGACCAAGCAAGCAATGAAGTCCACGTATGAATTGTATTTACACGTCAAATACAATGACAACCAATGCAATAACTCTGCAACGAATGCCGTATCAAATGAACTTAACAACGTTCTAACTTTACATTCTATTAAAGCGTACAATTTCCAACAAAACCCTACTCTGACACAACGAATTTAGCCGAGTATTCCAAAAAGCAAACACCGGCTCTGCCTAACGTGATGTGCGTAACGCAGATCCTTTGTTAGAGAGCAACCGAAGGGGGCATCTTTAAGAAATAATTGGTCGGTTTTTTTAAATTTAAAAAAGCCCTCTCCTATGCAAGCACGGCTCACTAACTTACCATTCTTAGCGAGTCACTACTAACGCTGTGCTCGTCCCGTTCATGATATCCTCTATGACTTGCAGAGCAAAACAATGCAAATGCGCGAAACCACACGCGGAGCGCGACTGCACACCAACGCTCATCCTCATGTTGACTGCACAACGGTACAGTGCTTCGCACAATGATCTGCTGGGGCTGTGCTGTGAATTCAGATGATGGGGTGATTTAGGGGACTCTGAGTGGGGCAACCTTGTCACTTGGCGAACACCCACTATTACGGCGTTTGATTGGTGCGCTGAAGAAGATGGAAACCCTCTGAGTCTGCTATCTTTCATCCCCTGACATTTAATGCCTATTCACAAGTATACACTATATACGTACTGGGAACACAATGCTTTTTTATTTATTTTTTACACATAGCCAGCTATTTAGTTCACTCCCTATTTTGATTTTGTGTTATGTTACATGATCTATTCCACTTTTAAACATTATAATTACAAACAATATATACTTTGTGCATGTCACATTATCTGCAAGGATGCACACTAAATCAAACAATTTTTATAGTGCCTGACAAAATAAAATGCAGAGATTTCCAATAACAAGCTTTTAACGCTTACTGATCAGACCGAATACTGTACTTTACAAACCAGCTCTCCAACAATCCAATGAGGGTGATGCCAACAAATGAAGTAATAATTTAATGTTACGTGTTAAAAAATGTTCGTAGTTACAATTTCAATTACATAATAATTAAAAAAATATTCATAAAATCTAACACTATCTATAGTCATTAAAGTAAACATGATTTCAAGAAACGTAGTCATTGTCGCCCTACAAACACATACTTTGATTAAACAAAATTTGAAATAGTCCACAGACAAATACTCGGGACTTAATTTCAGTCAGCACATGGTTAGCGACCTGGCACACCACATCCAGTATACCTCTTGTTATGGGTGTGGCTACTGGTCAGGTGCCACCTCCAAATATTTATAACTGTCGAGCGATCTAGAAGATATTCAGTAAGAAATAAACCCCGGAAATATTTGAGGTTAACCTATGACTACCACCAAGCGGTAGAATTATGAAGGCAGGCTACGACCGTAAATCTGCTGAGTGATACATACGCCTTCTACTGGAGAAATTCTCTTCGCACCCATGATAAATGTGATGGTCACGAGAGAAGCGCAAACGACTCTACATCAGCCGTGCATCAAACCTGGACCTATACATTGCAATCCTGGCAGCCAATAATCCACCTAAACTCGGACAGCTTATGCCTAAACCCCTGCAGTCGCCCTCACTAGTTGTCCCATATCCCCTGGGCGTACATGAATCACGACAATACATACAGTGCCCAGACAACGGGGCTCAGCGTGAAAGACGCCTACATATGCTATTCAAAAATGTGGGCGAAATGTGACATCGTGCAAAAAAAAGCCTTGTCTTGATAAATTTGTTCCAGTGGGAAATTACGCGATTACAATGTGTCCCATTTCACTGCACGTTTTAGAAAATAGCAACTGCATAATATCATGTATTTTTTATTTGGAAGTCGAGTAGATGATTTCAAAGCAAGTTGAGTTTCAAAATTCTATTATGGAGCACTGATGAAGGCTTCATTAGAACAGTTGAATGGGATGAATTGCATTTTTCCATTTATTGTGTTGATGTTGGTTGTGTTAGTTAATTTCCATCTTGACTTTGTGTTTTAGCCTATGAATGACACATCATAAAAAAAGAATGGTCAACAAATGACTATTAATAAAAGCCGCTTACAGTTCTCCTATTTGGAACATGATAATAAATAAAAATGAGGACAAATACTGACATTTACATATAATTTTTCATAGCTGACCAAAGCTCATTAATAGAATCACAGGTTAATATAATGCTGTTTTAATGTGCGTATGTACCATCTTTAAAATGTGAACAAAAATCAATAATATGCACAGTACCTCAGTTAAATATCTACATTGTTAGCTGGTATTTGGAAAACCTGGAAATTAAATGTTAATCCACGAATCTGCAGATGGTTGAAAGTCTGACCTCAAACCAATGGTGACCTACAATGGGGGACTCTGCATTTAATAATAAAATGCTGAAGAAGCAGCAGCTCAAAATAACAATGTGCTATTACTCTGAGTCAGCACTAATTAAAGCTTACGAAGCAAACTTTACACAACTGTTTCTCCTCCAAGTAACGCGTATATTTCTAAACGGTATGTACCATGCCCAGAAAGACAATCTAAAATTAAAATGTTTATTACAGATAATTCGGTAAAAAGTAAACATAGATTACCGTTATTAATAAAAGGATGTGGACATCAAAAAGTGTAAAAACATCATCCTCGTCAGTCATGGTCAAGTAAAAAATATACCAGTCTGTATTACTCATATGATACTTATTTAGGACAGTATTTGCAGAACAGTCAATATGTTTAAGTTCCACTTGGTTAGCTTGGCATGCGACGATGAAGGCCGGTCAAACCTTGCCATTACATTGCCAGGAGTGTGCTTGTAGGTTAAGGCAAGCACAGGAGAAACGTGTTAACAATACTCCTGGGTGGGGGCATTAATGCTAAATGAGGCCCACCAGTGCTATGGTGCTTGGTTCACTGCAACCTTGAACGCTTGAAAAATATCTCTAACGTGACAACATAAAATAGCTTGGTAGCGCATAAATACTTATTCGTAAAAAGCTCTTAAGAATTGGCTAATGGCTCCCAAGGGAAATTACATTGTTACCTAGAATTTATTATACTATAGATTAAAATGGCAGCAACTTAACTAATCACATGACATGTCATTCGGTCATTTATAATGCATGAGTTTAAACATTTTGTACTCAAATGGAACAAAAATGAGACAGTAAGAATACAAACTAATTGAAACTATTTCAGTAAAAGCTAAAAGGTGCAGTCCTGCAAACTGCATAGTTACACAACTACTCGTGGAAAGGCCTCCACTAGGTGGCGCTCTGTAGAGCCCATCTAGATAATATTGTGGCCTGCTCTGCAACATTTGTCAGAAATCCACAAAGAGGTGGGGAAACCCACACTTTACCCCACCAGCTGGGTGGAGAGAAGCAGGAGGAATTAAGAAAATTGCCCAATGTTTCAATCTGCCATGCCTGGAAACCGCTGGATTGCAAGTCCAATTTGCTATCCATTATACCACGACAGCATCCTTTTAATCAGTACCATCTCCGAAATAATATCAATTCAGGAACATTTTTGGGGGTATTTAAATGGTTAAGTCAATAAAGATGACATGAGTAAATGCGTACGCATGCAAAGAGTATAATATCGCAACTCAGCTGTGCTTTTCCAGCCGCACCATACAGTTTGGCTGAATCACGTGTGCATTATACTGTACACTGCAGATGTGGTTGTCCACAACCATATGCTCAGCCATCAGGCGCTCAATGTGTCTGGTCAGCACTGAGCTTCTCCTGGAGTAATAACAGGAAACAGATTTCTATTGTCACGGGTGAGGTGGTGGGAAATGGCAGCACCCACAAGGGAAATCCCTCGGCCAGAAAAACATGCCACCAAAAAAACGTAGCAACAACTCCCCTGGCTCTAGCCTCAAAAGCAATAGCAGCGGTGACTTTCCTTGTGGGAATATATCAGCAATGCAAAACCTTTTGTTTTAATTCCAAAGCAATGTGTTGTTACTCACTTGCGCAATGTACTTTTTCAAACACGCCTAAAAATAAACGGCATAAAAATGCCGGACAATGGAGATGAGGCTGCATGGCAATTTTCAAGCCAAAAACGTTGATTTATATTTTCCGTTGTTTTTACCTAACAGCTTTTTGTTTCCATCAATAAACTCAACATCATCGATATATGGCTCTTATGGCCACAAGTACAGAATGCTTTGATCACAAACTAATTAATTTCAGAATGGGAAAAAAAGTGTACACTGATTTATTTCAAGTTTAAATATGTGTATTTAATATTGGGAAATATTAAAGTTCTTTACTCGTGACCTGTGCCTGTAGATGTCACAATTTGAAGCTGCACGCCACATGCTGCATCTTATGTTACACCCTCCTTTATAGAAAAGGATAACGGATTTGTGTCTCCACGTGAACAACACCATTGAAAAATAATATGTAATCACATCATTTTACAGGAAAATTACAAGTGTAAGTTATTCTGAAAGAGCACATGTAAAGAGAACATGTTTTTATATGTTTGGCTAAATATTTGAAGCAATGTGAAAAGATGTAAATAAATAAGTAATGAACCTGATATGACCTTGGTCAGATACAGAAGTCTGAGAAGTTCAAAAGGATTTTCAAGATACTATTGGGTTTCAAGCTTAGCGTCAGTTAATTGTCATATAATACCACAGAGCAATGATTGTACGCGAATCACCTTGTCATACGCCAAGACAAAGTCGTGCAACACGTGGAAATGTCGTGTATAGCAGAGTTGAGCGTATTACAGGAATTGACAAGACTTAGTGACATCACTACATACCGAGATTACACAGAGATTCCAGTTCTACCCAAAATTACCATAGAGACACTGTCACAACATGTGTCGAATGAATAGTCACATTCTACGAGTAACCTTTACGAGGGTTACAACAAACCCCCATGTTGTGCCGAATCTCATGCCTTCAAGGACGCCCACATCACAATGACGAGCACTGAAATAAACACACGGCATTTTGAAAGGAAGGATGTTGCTTTACTTGAGCAGAATTTTCTGCAATTTGATCCTGATACTGTGTCCACATTGATGTTTCCGATCTCCAAGCACAATTACCAGTGACAAAATAAGTATATGGAATAATTTATATATAATGGGGCAAGTGTGTTTTTGTATATACAGTATGTATGTATGTCTGCACTGAGAGTACTGGGTTGGAATCCTTCTTAAGCGCAAAATTTATCTTCACAACACAAATGCTTTTTTGTCTTATTTCAGCATTACTTTCAACTTATTGATTACTCTTCGAAAGCCTTTAATACTATTTCAGAATTAATTCCCACTTTGGCACCACCATAAACCTGGAACAAAATTGCCCGCAGTGTGGGTACTCTGCAAGTACCAATAAGATTACAGGAGTTCACCTACTGGTAGAAAACTTCTCTGCTTCACACTGATCTGATCTTGAGATCTCTGCCTCTGATTACATTTTTGATATGCGGTGAGTCAGTATTTCTGTTCCTCCCTCCACTAATCACTCAATCAGAAAACCCTGGAGTTGGCAACAGACGCCATACTTAGTGAGGACCCTATCATACACGTGATTAAGTGTGAGTGGCTACAGCCATAACCATCAGCTATGATTGTGAACACATAAAACACCATGTCAAATTATATTAGTGGACATTAAGTTATATATATTCCATGACACTCTTAACTGTCTTATTAAGGGATATTTAGCATTATTTATACAATGTACGCTGTATATAAGCACACCCAATGAGCGCGAGTTCAGGTGTGCTTATATCTGCCATAGTTTGCTCGTACCAGCAGTTATCCTTTGCCTTCTCCCCAACAGTGTAGTGTAAGCCTGTTACTTAAGTGAAAACTGTGCTTAAATAAGGTGTGCTTTTATCCAGCTTCCGTTGTTCAATTTAAACAACAGCAAAACTGTACTGAAGTAAAGACTGATCTACAAAGTTAGACTTTAAGACAATGTCAGTTTCTCTGTTTGAAACATTGTTCTTAGCACCAAAAAAGTTATTGTATTCAAAATAGCTACAGCTGTTCACACCAACACAAATTCCAAGAAGGCAAATACCACACATTCAAAAGTTCTGCAGTAATGTGCATGCTTACATGCACGTATTTATGCAAAGACAAAGATCCCCCGTTTAGC
>JAZEWU010000002.1:4661536-4706558 GCA_036362915.1 Geotria australis
TGCAGGGGGTGGGGAGGGCGGTGGGCGGGTGAGACAAATGCGGGAAGTGAGGGTGGGGAGGGAGGCAATTGGTGGAAACTACCAGCAGCACGGTCATGAGAACAGTGTGTATGGAGTAGAAGCCTCATATTGAGCCATCAACTGTGACACCGCCTATCTTTAGCGTGGATGATACATTCAATAGGAGGCAATACTGTTCTTGAATACGATACATTTCCAAAAATACACACAGCGTTTTCCTCAAGGACAATCTTTTATAAACCCACCAAATGTGCCAAAAGCACACACTCCAGTTATTAAGATTACTAAGGTTAAATGCACTGTTTTGAAAAACAAAACTATCACATCATATACAGTATCGAGTTATTGTGTCTTCAGCTATACACAGCTGCTCGAATATAAAGCATTACTTTTTCAATGGAATTGCGAAAAGGCCTTACATCATTTTTCATTAGCAATTACACACATTTTCAGCTACTGTACCATGAGCATAATTCTAACGCGACATTTTTTTGTGGCAAGATATAAAAAATCTAAACCCATTTGTAAAAATATATAACCTATCAACCCACACATCCTATGGATGTTAGTCTGTCCCTCTATCCCAGCCAGCAATTTTTTTTATTTTTATAGAGCAGTTTCTCTCCACGTTTATTTTGCCTTCTCTTTGCTAATGGAATGTATCTCATTTTCTCACTGCGTCTGTTTCTCAAAATTTGTCTGCTTTCCTCCCTCCACTATATCTCCCCCTATCTCCTTGTTTTTTTTATCTCAACCCTCACTGCCTGTTTCCACCTCTCCCTTTCCTGTCTCAATCTCTCTTGCCTCTCCCAATACTCCCTCTCTCTGCTTGTCACGTTTCCTCACGGTCATCTTTCCGTTTTGTTCTTTCCTCGCCGTTTCATGCCCTTTCACTCTCCCCGCCTCTCTCTGTCTCTTCCCCGCTGCTCCATCCCCTCGCACCTCTATCTCTCTCCTCTATTTCTCTCCCTCACCTCCCTCGCATTTGCGTGGGAAACACGCATGGATTTGGAGGTTGGTTTAGGGAGCGGGAGGCCCGACGTCATTGCGTAGGAACCCGCCTCAACGCTGAGGGACGTGGGCGACACAATGACGCAGATGTGCGTCGTGATGTCTCTCAGCCAGACAGGAATCCATCCCGCTCATCCAGCCAGAAAACGTTTAAAAATATAAAAATAAATGACACTGCAAAGCAGTAATACGCACATAAACACTATACTGACGTACAATTAAAGCCAATGAAGCAGCGTTCTAAAAACAGACAAGCTGAAATACACAACAATACAAACATACACCTAATGATCACCATTACCACAAGATAGACAGATGTTTATTATTACAGCAGAAAAATACAAAGTGAGCTTGCAAGCTCTTTGTGGAATTCCTGCGACACAACGAAGACGGGGATTGACAAAAAGAAGTAAACATTTTTTTAAAAATGAGAAGTTAACACAACGAACCACAAAAATATAAAGTAAACATTTACACACAGCATTACCTTGGGTGAAAAGCGCTCTATAAATGCTATTCTTATTATTGCACAAGACAAGTGACCAAATAACAAAATGTACAAAGTAGGTAACACAGTTGAACACTGCGATGAGAATACATTCTAAGGAGTTTATTGCACATCAAAAGAGTGAACATATACACCATCTCAAACACATATCAAGTTTTGCAATCATGCTAGGCAGAAATTTTTATTCTAAATAAAATACCAGTCAAAGATTTGAAGGAAAAATTTGAACAACTTTGCAGGTACTACAACTGGTTTTGTCGATAATAATTATAAAACGGCGATGCAGCAACGTGGGAGAATGTTCGAGGTTAACTTACATGCGTGCCACTGGAGCGAGAATTACAGAGTCCATGCTGGCTGTCGTGAGGGGGTGCGGCACACTGCACAGTGTTTGTGAATTCACAACTGAAGCAGCATTATTATACTCTACAGGGTCCACTGGGAATATCACAGCTTTCCACAATTCTCCCTCAGTCAGGATGGGGGAGGAGCGCCAGATTTCATACAGTCACACCACGTGACATCACCACAAAAAATGCTCCCACATGTAAAACTAACGGCTTATTGTTGTAATACAAACTATTGGCACATTGTTGTACCGTAATACAAACTGGACACAAGAACGGCACAATAAGTAACGCGTTGTTACCCGGCATTGAAAAATGTTCGTATTCATGGTTTGTACGGATGTAGGTTTTCACGGGTTGAATCATAACGGTTGCTCTTTAAAGCTGTTCTTTCGGGATAGCCGTGCCGAGCCAGAGAGCGCTCGACGCGGCTATCATCATTAATGGTTTTGTTTGCTACCAATGCGTGATTGCAATGAAAATAAAAGTCACGTTGAGAAAAGTTTAAAAAGTCAGGAAATGGCTCACAAGATTTTCTTTTACTGGCTCCTAATCGACACCAGAGTTAAATGCAACTTCCCGTCCGGGCAAAGGTAAACATACCCCATAGCACACAACGTCACCACCCATCCGAACTACAATTGTAGCCTGTGTTCCGCTGTCCAATTTGCAATTGAGAAGGCCTTGCACTCTCAAATATAAAATGTAACTTCAAAACATGACACTGCCATGCAGGTTTCATACGCATCACATCATCAATATATCCCTTTTTTAAATCTAATAATGCGTTCCTTTACCCTTATAATTATTATGGTTTAATGCAACATTAACTACAACAGAAGAGAGAATAGTTTTTCAAAGCCTGACAAATCGGCCAAGAAAAATCTATATTTTAACCAGACATTTGGCTATTTCCCTGATGTGTTACACAAACAAGAAGTATGTATCAAATGTAGGTAAACACAGCAAACCTTGCGATCTGTTATTAATTAAGCGTAGTGCTGCACTGTAAATACGCAGCAGGCGGGGTGAGGTTTGACAGGAGTGTGGAAATGACTAATATGGTGCATAACACCTTACTCTCCTATTAGAGAACTAAGATCAGCCAACAAAGATCTATTGATTGTTCCAGAGTCTAGACTTAGAACAAAGGGAGACCTTGCCTTCACTGTTCGGGCCCCTAGACTCTGGAACAGTCTCCCTGACAAGATAAAAGCTGCCAAGTCTGTGTCTTCTTTTAAAACCATGTTGAAAACTCACTTTTATACTTTAGCCTTTAGTTAAGTTATTTTTGACATATCACGATTGTATTTTGTGTCATTGCTTTATTCTGTTTCTACCATGTTGATTTATGCCAACTGTAAAGCACCTTGAGCTGTTTGCATGATAGGTCATTCATTCATTCATTCATTTTCAGAAACCGCTTAATCCTGTACAGGGTCGCGGTGAGCCGGAGCCTATCCCGGCAGACATAGGGCGCAAGGCATGGCTATACCAAGGACGGGACGCCAGTCCATCACAGGGCACCGGGGGCAATTTAGTCCGCAGGCCAATTAACCTACGCATGTTTTTGGACTGTGGGAGGAAACCGGAGCGCCCGGCGAAAACCCACGCGGACACGGGGAGAACATGCAAACTCCACACAGAAAGGCACCCCGAGCCGAGATTCGAACCCGGGACCTTCTTGCTGTGAGGCGGAAGCGCTACCCACTACGCCACCGTGCATGATAGGTGCTATATATAAAGTATTATTATAATAAAGTGGTGGCCATATGTGATATTCTCCCATGAAAACATCTCTCAAGGGTCACATGGTGTGTGGTGAACCACTCGTCTCTCCATAAAACCCGTGAAATATTCGCAAATGTATAAAGATAAGGGAATATTTAGTGGAGAAAGTCTGATGAGATGAACAGAATATCACTGTTTTCATTTGTTATGGTTGTAGCAACAGGTCTGGTCATGATTGGAAATCGCAAAATCCTGCCTGATCCATCTGACCAGCTGGCTCTGGAAATAGGCTTACGATGGCTACAATCGATATGTTATTTCACGAAGAAGGCCACTTGTAACAGAATACATATTTTTTTGAAAGCTGTATTCCTAAACCCCTTTTTGTGCACATAAGTTCAATGTAACAGAAACTTGATAATATGAAATGGAAGTTAATCACAATGAACATTTCAAATACCTTATTATTATTATTATCATTAAATTGAGACCAAATACAATAAATAGTTTATAGGAGTACTAAACAATTAATATGCCTATGGTCAAATCACCCAATCACGTCAGCTCTCAGATGCTAAGCAGGGTTAAGCCCGGATAGCTCTTGGATGGGTGACCATCGTGCATAGACCAGGCATTGTCGACTGATGCGGGGTAACACTGTCGGCAAATGGCAGTGCAATAGAACGCATTTTAGTACTGTATGCTCCCTACCTTCACCAACCCACTGCGGGATGGTGCAGTATGGTTACGAACACCAACGGCTGATATGGTGTGAAGAGGCCCTAATTCTGCTGCGGATTACCAAACTTACTTTGTTAAAGATATTGTTGGAAGTAAAACATGTAGATAGAAAAGAAATAGCAAGAAATATCATGCCCGTTATGTTCACTGAACAGTCAATATAGACAAACAAGAAGGACTTTTTGTCCTGGCTTGCAGAACACTGCAACTCTGTTTATTTTTGGCAAATGACTAGACACGTTATAATGCACCTCCATCATGGGTCCATTCAGGAATCGGTTAGTTTTTGTCTCGTTTTTTTACAATCTTATTTGCACTGTCTTTGTGTCATTTTTCTTTTTTCATGGTCTTCATGTAACATTAGGAATCAATCCCAGTTAATAAATTGATGCAAGCTGCGTTATATACAAATCGAGTCTGATCAATTCTGAAACCGTGGATCAGATCAGCTTTGTTCAGAATCAGATTTTCGATACAATCTTGGTCACGCGATTATACATTTTTTTACCCGAATCGCACGCCCCTCATACTTATAATAATCTCCGTTACCCAGCTGTTCAGTATAAATTGGGAAAAAAACGCACATCTGAAACGTGCCTCATTTAAATAAAGTGGCAGCTTACCGCTGGGCAGCCGAGCGGAGGCAGATGCGTGCAGGCAGTGTGGCAGATCTCTGCTGCTGGGCATCAAACTCCACGCTGTCCGACAAACTCTTCGAGCGTGGCACCGAGTGATCTGCAGTTGAAGAACAACGCGGATGTTAAGCTGACGCGCAGGGCGAGGAGACACGCCGCCCAGCGAGAGAACGATGTATCGACGGCTCTGCTCCGGCCACTGCCTGTTCGGTGGATACGTGCTTTGTTATCCTGGAGAATCGAGCTCCAGTATTCTATTTATTTCAAATAAATACACGGCTCGTTAGCGACGATGAGGCTGAACACATTTTTTGCTACAGTTTTCTTTCTTCGGCCAGCATAAAGGTTTCGTTCAGCCTCAATCCTTTCTCTTCTAGATGTGTTACCAAGGCAGCTATCCTCCTGGTTTTCTCTCTTCCCCTTCTACTTTCAAATGATCCGTGATTTACTGGACTGTACTTGGTGATGGTGGTCTAGGAAATTTTCTCTGGACAAATGTACACACAGATATTAGCTGCTTATAAGGTAAGTGGTATTAATATGAAACACATGTAAGAACATTTCTATTTCCTCACATTTAATCATTAACTTACACAGGGCCAACATAGCCCCTGAGATTGTGCAATAGCGCAAATACACAATTAGACATGCGACTGACATTTGTAACTCAGCACAGCTTGGGTTATGAGTACATTTAAAATGCGTCTGGGAAAGCGTCCTACTTTTGTAACAGTCTGAAAATAAATCAGACAAAATGTGGCACTTTCAAAAATGGCTGGTGACAGATGCACATTCGCAAGCAATCGACCGTAAAGCCAAACCTTCTGCTACAGTTGCTATTTGACAGCCGATAAGAAAACGTGCAGAGCACTGTTCAGGCCAATACATTAGTGTTCTGATAAAATACATATTCCACTGGTACATTACCACTATGGGATGAAAATTGTGCGTGGTAAATTTGAGATAAAAAATTGTACAATGATCTGCAAAATGTACACAATAAAAACAAATGCACACTGTGCTCTCTCTTCTCTCACACTTGGCTATCAGAGAAGTGTCACAAATGCAGCAAATGTCATGCATGCCACATGGCCAGGAACATATTCTCAATATCACTGTCAACACCAGAGGTAGAATTGCAAATTATCTACATTTGCATAGAGATTGAAAATGTCACGCTAATATATGCTAATGACCAAATATATTAGAATATAATATTTTAATTATATTGCATTGACAGCAAGGAAATGAAAGTTTTGGGATATATAACGATACATTAGCCACACAATGTTCAATAGGGTAATCGTATAAAACGCAGCAGGCCATTGCACCAGGCCAAATTAATTCTCCACTGTAATTTACAAACTAATTTGTTACATCAAACACAATGGGATTAAATTCTTCACCTGCATTGTATATCGGATATTGATTAATGTTCACATCCAGATTTTTTAAAATCCAATCAGTTGTACCAAAGGGCAAACATAAAAGAGACGGTAAATAAAGCATATGTAGAAAAGTTAAAACCCACCAGACGCACCATCTGAATGAGGTGTGAAGGTACCGTCTATTTCGTCATCTGAAAAAAAAGGAGATCAACCGTGCAAATAGGAACAATAATTTAACACCATACATTTCTATGAGTATTGTACTTCTTCTTCTTCTTTGCGATTCTTCGAAGCACGATGGTCAGCCTCTGGACATCGTTGTCTTTCAGCTCGGCCTCGAAGTGTTTGATAGAATTTGCAGGCAATACCAAGTATTAACCTGACAGTGATCGCGACGTGAACCTTTGATTTGCCTATATTTCGATGAGAGGATGGCTATGTGCCATTGTTATTGAGCACATGCCCAGCACAACGGAATAATTTGCACACACCTGAGACTGTTACTTGTAATTTGCGGCCGAAATACTGCATGAAATACAGCAGCTGGATTTACAACACATCAATGGTGCCACATCCTAGAACAATATTTCTTTGCACATCCAACACAGATGTGCGTTATAAAATATTGAGATACCGTTGCAAGGTATTACACTCAGCAAATGGACACTATTCAGTGACGTAAAGCAGCAGGAATATTCTTTGGATTTAAGGGTTATAACTTTAGCCAAGTATTTAATATCATGGTGGCGCAGTGAGTAGTGAGTGCTGCCGCTTCACAGCTAAAAGACCCTGGATTCAATTCCCGGCGGCACGCAATATAACGTGAGCACACAGAAGAGAACTACCCATCCTATAAGCCGAGTGACATTGTGATGCCATTGTGAGGTATTAGCAATGAGCAATTGCAAAGGCAATGAAGTAAATTTTTAAAATATCACGGCTGTTACGACACTAAAGTGGGTATCTAAAAAACAATATCAATAATAACCAAGGTAAGGGTGCAAAACATAAACAATCTTCAGCCATAAAAAAGCACCATATAACAGCATACAGCATCATACAAACCAACATTGTCCTAAAGAGCAGGCAGGATTGCTATCCACTGAAGCCACTGAAAAAGTATTCTTAAGGTTGCTCTGTGAAAACAACATCTATTTCCTGCCTTGGCCCGTGAAGACTGCCTGACCTCAATCCCAAAATGCCACGCAGGAATGTGCTAGGGTATCCGGTCAGTGTCACATCTCAATGTCTTTGAGATCTCAGGGATCCAGACAATGCTACATACAATGAAAGGCTGTCAACCGAATAAGTGATCAACAGAATAAAACGCTTAGTTTTTGGAGGTGTATTTTAAAGCTATTATGGCTCCATCGTTACCACTTTCTTTGTTCTCGTGACTAATAATGTCTTGGTGTGGCATACATCGGAAGAACAAAGATACTTCCTTGCAAAGAGGTCATGAATTCGAATCTATGCACAAGTATGCTTGCCAGCATTTTAAGTGCGCTCTCAACGAGATGAATAAATAATGACAAAAAGACACGTTTTATATATTCAGTACTGTAACTAAATTGACCTCAACTTGACACAAAGAGCCTTGCACTGCTCTGAGAAAGCCACATGAGACGCCATGGCCCAAACGGCAGGTTGCCATGGCAGCTCCTCCACCTTTGGGACCATAAAAGTGCCAGAGCTAGGTTAGAAATAATATTTAACATGGAAATATAGTGCAGCATTTCAACGGACAGCTTACTTGAGATAGCGATGTATGCACATTCTAGGGTTCATGTAAGAGCTCTACATGCGTAAGGCGCTGGGAGAGTTAGCTATGGCTCAACAAGATCGCCGTAAAGGTACGAATGTTGCTGATCAGCTCCCCACCACACAAAAGATTTTAAACCAAAGATGTGTAACTATCGTCTTTTTCAATATGAACTCACCACCTTGTATGGCCAATTGACTTGAGTGAAACCAACGAAATAAAGGTGATTCTGAACACTATGTCGTTCACTACCACATGATGGCACTGTTTACTATCTCAGCCCAGCTTCATTTTCAGTACATATACTCTATAAATAGAAATCGTCTGAAGTCAATTGTTTTTAAGGATCATGAGGATGGATATAACACATGCTGGGTTTTATTATCAATATTCCACTATTAGAATATTGTGATAGTTTTCCATAACTATTTCATTGCTTGACTGTACTCGATTTGCAATCAGTCGGTTTATATCCGAGCCGGAAAGAACCGTTGCGCTTATGTAGCTCTTTTTAACCGTTGTAAACAAGTTACACCATCTCAGGGCACCGGGGGCAATTTAGTCAGGACAATTAACGTTGGCACCATGTCTGTGCAACAATTATTATTTATGAAAATGTCACCAAACTATCTAAACTTGTAGCTTTAATTGTGGCCAATATACATGTTATGGTAGTGTTGTTATATGTATTACAAAAAACATGTCACAAGCCTGACTTTATGAAGCTTCATTCGCTCATGATCATTCTACAAAACTGGGGTTCATGTACGTTGCAGTTACAACAATGGTAGACTTCTTAAATCCTCCTGTCTGTCCACGGAGCAGCATACATATTGTACGCCATCATCGATCATCAGCTCGCGTGTGGTGGGATAAAGTGTGGGTATTCCCACTGCTTCCAAGAGGTCTGATGAGAATGGAAGAGTAGACCAACTTCGTCTTAGAGAACTAGTGGAAGCCTAGCCACCACCTCTGGCATATGAGCAAGAAAACAAGCAAAGAGTCGTCCTAAATGCCCTCTCACAGGGCTCTCTTTTGAACCTTTTCCCTCAGCAGTGGTGTGAGCAAGTAATTGCAGCGCTGCACTTACACCTTTACTCTTTCAGTAACTCATACTTGCACAATATAATAAAACGAGTAAACATTACGTATAGGACATCATGTTCGTGGCTGTATAAAAAAGACAGTCAGAAATATTGGCCCGTGACTGGGAGTTGACCCCCTGCATAGAGCCCCATTGTTAAGTGCTCGGGGACACAGTGGTAGGTTTGCCCTCTTCAGTGAAACGGTGAAGCAAAGGCAAGCTATTTGATTTCCCTTGAAAATCGCTAACCACCCCCCAGCCATCTCAGATATGCTGGATTTCCAGTACGCCGAGTGACAGAGACCACGTCATTACAAGAGCATGCAGAATGTTGTGTTAGAGTACAGTAATAACACATCCACAATTAGTACATCTGGCAAAATGGTGAGAAACACAGAGCAAGGGATTACAGCGCCATCTTTTGACAATGTTTGGAATTGGAAGCACAAATTTGGACGCGATGAAAATTGACAAGTAGGAAGGGTTAAAGCGGGATTTTCTTTTGAATGTGTGTCAGGACGTGTAACAAAAATCACAGATATCTCCGCAAAGAAAATCACACGTTTTTGGAATGTGTAGGTGGTGAACAAAGTACCCGTGCTTCGACTGAGTCAAAGTAGACAACACGAATAAAATCATGCAGTGAGTAAAATGATGGGCAGAGCAACTCCAGGGCTTGATAAGTAGACAAGTAAACAATCAAATGTCACAGATACCTTCCGGATTAAGACGGGCAACAAATTCAGAGAAGACATACGTGGGTTTGTAGGGATTCTCCTCTATAAGACAGTGGGGATTGAGAGGGATGGAGAGGAATGGAGAGAAGAAACAAAACGGGAAATGCAGCCGACAACACAAAGAAATGGGAAAAGGGATGACAAAGCCAAAAACTAAAATCTTGAAAATAAAACAGCAGAGATCGCTCAGTGTCCATTATGTGTTATAGGAAAAGATTAAATGTACAATAGATCATCGGCAAAGCTAAGCCGTTTGTTGCCTAAAGATAAAAAATAAATGAGTGAAATGAGATTATTTTAATACTGATTGTGGACTGACATTAGTACGCTATTCATTTTCCTATCTGTATAACGTGAAAAACCAACCTTGATTATGTTCTTTCAAACGTAATATAGAAGTTGATATAACAATGCATGTTTTCATTATAAAGTTAAACGAATATTAGACAACACCTTATAAAATATACAATTCATAAATGTGACTATTAGATGATCCCCACATGTTTATACATGGACAGTAAGATTAACCAGCCATGGCCATTATTCTACACTAGTTTATTTACAGTGGATGGACAATAATGAACCCTAAATACGTACAAGCAGGGAAGCAAGCGGGCACCCGTATGTATAACTAAGAAAACCGAATTAAATTCCCAATTCATCCATTACATTTTATCCAAATGTATCATGAAATACAATTGTGTGAAAGCAAAATGAATATACATTTTAAAAATACTTACCCCAATACTCATATTTTAAAGTTATGGGGCTAATGTTAATATGCTTTTTATTTGGTTTAGTGTCAATAAGGAGTCAACAAACTCCTCCAATTAGTGCCTCTGCAAGGAACACATTTTCAAGCTTGATAATTAACAAAAACATGCAGTAAATGTTATATTTTTTATTTAATTAAAAAAAAGATAATATTAGGTAAGCACTATATGCCATAACATATTTTGGTCATGTTCAAGAACGATAAAGAAATTGGAAACAACAAGGTTCAAATATATGCAGCCAATTTGTATTGTAGAGTTCAGTGAGTGTTATACTTCAATTGAGGTTTTCTCCAGATCACTTAGGCATAGCTTGTAGCATGGAGGATGAGGACACTAACAATGTGTCATGTGACATATACCATATATATCTAAACATCGTGGCACATATCACAAGACAAAATGTTAGTCAACACGTTCTAAAAACATGGGTTATGGTTAAAAAAAAAACACGTTTAAAGACAAATGGATGCATTAACTAATGTATACAATGTGTTATGCAATACACAAACTCATTACAAAATACATATACTAAATAATAATGCATTATATGAAGATGCTATATTTTAATGGAGACTTGTGAGTAGGGCAGAAACACGTCAATTTTTTTTTAATAAAGCACACTGGCTTGTGTCAATAAGAATTCGTTTATTAAGCATGCAATTACCTGCGGATCTAGCTGAATTAGTAAGCATTAGTGACAACATGTGCAGAATGCACGCACAGAAGATACTCAAAGCCCCTATATTACGGTATTTGTTTAGTGCTCGGAATATCATTAGGCGCACAATGACCTAGGTTCGTTAATATGAGCTGTTACCCAACCATGTAGAAAAAAGAAAGACACCGAACACGACTGTCTCCAGCAGTATACACTACTGCATCACAGTGGTTACAACTCACCACTGTGATTGAGCAATGAGAATCTTGACTCAGGAATGAGCTAAACATGAGCACAATATATTAAACTGTAGGCAGAACCAATGAAAATTTAAATTATTGAAATCATCAGTGATTTTGTTCAGTTAACAAAAAGGAAACCCTGCATCAAAGGGTGGCCAAGACAGAATGCAAAGGACATGTATCTATTTATTCTGTTTTTTACCAGGATTTCAAGGAGATGTACGCATACATTACGACACATCGTAAATTTGGCCTTTTACAAAAGAAAACAATAGACTAGCGTTGCTAAGGGTGTAATGGCCTGTTTAATGTTCAGTTGCAGACATGTGGCTCAGGGATAACGTGCTGGTAATGCACAATCAAGTGGGCTGGGCGTTGAAACCAGCGACCCTGAATCTCAGATGCAAGCCTGGTGCAATGAAGCCCAGCCTACCATGATGGAAAATGAATGGAAGAAATCGTTCATTCAATTAACGCAAACAAATCTAAGCACTTTGTGTATATATTTGACTAATAATATAGATTACTGTTAATTCTTGAGCCAAAGTTTCCTCTTGTTACTTAGATAAAACTTGTATAATGGTTGCTCTTCAGAGCTGTTCTTTCAGGAAGCCATGGGAGGCGAAACGCGAGGGAGAGATCGAGAGCGCTCGACACGGCTATCCCAAAATAACAGCTCTGAAGAGCAACTATCGTGCATCGAGCCGTGAAAACCTACATCGGTACAAAACTTGAATAATGAGAGCGACTCGTCAGTTTTGCTTTGTGATTGGAATGGAGCATTTTAATATAAGTGCCAAGAACTTCACGAATTAACCACCTTATTGTGTTAACCCCGCGAATGTTAAATCCCTTCACCCCACATGACATTATTATTCAAGTAAGTTCTGCGTAGAGTTTAACTTGAAATTATGCCCAGTGGAACCTCTTTGCACGCAGAGCGGGTTAGGGTTAGGCTTTAAGCGTCGCTGCTACGGCACACCAGCGCAATGCTGCTGTACCTGGCTCAGGACGCTTTTCGGTGCCCTCTGGAAACATGTATGTGGGTTTGTATGCATTCACTTCTGCAGACATGGACAACGGTGGGAGAGCGGTGACGGGGAATTGAGCGAAGTTGGTTGGGTGAGAGCGGAGGTGGAGGAGGGAGGGGGGGAAGGCGGGAGGAGAATGGGAAAGGAGGAGTGAGTGGAGAGGAGGAGGAGGGCGTGGAGGAGGTCACGGAGGAGGGGGAGGGTGGGAGTGAAAATGAATAAGCAAACAGGACGGTGGGAGTGCAGGGCACGTGGGGAAATAAGGCAGCAACATGGGCACTCGAGACTGAAAAAAGCACAGCGTGATGGGCCACTACAAACACAGCAAACATGTTAACTCTGACGCTATGAAGTGTTAAGAGCAATTATTGCCACGCCTAAACTATCATTTACATGTTTGACTTAATTATTAGTTTATACGAAACTGATCGTGTATATGGACCTGCCTAGTCATGTATTATTTAATTTGAATTTAATAATAATAATAGTATAAATTTATATAGCGTCTTTCACCCGAAGGTCACAAAGCGCTGCAAAGGATCCCACAGCAATACGACTTAATGTTTTGGGATAAAAGTTAATTATTTGTGACGATGATAGAACTTAGGTGCTGATTAACAAGAGAAAAGGGTAGCCTATTTACGATGAGCAGTTAATGCACTGCAGCCTAGTCAGGCATATAGGCAACTCAAGGAGGAGATGTTAAACTGCTAAGGTATTTTTTGTCTTTCCAATCAAATGATGTGTTATTAGTGATGTCAATTAGCTATTACATGATCACAGCATGGTGAGCATGCAGACATTAAAAACGATGCTTGACGAATGGAATCCATAACGTACATTAATTGCACGTGTTGAGCCAAACCTCACTGACTATTACAATATGTATGCAACTAAAACTTGATTATAATAATACGGAAGTAGAATCCAGCTGTCTAAAATTCTAAATTCACTTAAATGTATTTATAGACACCAAACCTCCCCCCCCCATATTATAATTTAGCAGATGCAAAACAAACCAAATTGAATCCCTTTGAGATAGGGACCATTAGCTGCAACCATAAAGGGCCAGATGGCTTCACACAGGATGGCCAGTACCTTGACTGTGACTGTGTTGGGCCCTCTCTTCAGGGAAGCGATAGGTAGGCTGGTAAGGATTGCAGTCGGAAGGTTCTGCCAAAAAGCAGAAGCAGGACAGCAGGAGTGGGAACGGGAAAATAAAACAGGGCATGAAGAGGACAAGGAAAGGGCAGGGAAAACACTGGGGAAGATTGGGAAGATGGCTTGGAGAGAGCTTAAAAAACCATGGAAAGGGTTAAGGAAATATCCATACAATGGCAAGGATGGGTTTGGGAAAGTGATATAGCTACTAAGCTCAGTATGCGGCATGTGAACTCGGAAACGGTGTGCAAAACTGCGAAATATGAATACTGCATGGTGAAATCTAGGTACATCACAGACGAGGACAAACGTATCTATCTGCAGGGCTTTTGGAAGTACTATAGGTGATTAACGACAATGTGACAGAAATAATTTAATATTGAGGTTAGTTGGAATAAAAAAGTAAATGCAAATTACTCTCTGGTAGAGAATGGTTTAATGGTAGATGTGTACTGTAGTTTGTTAAGCACACTGTATGTATGGCTTGCTGTTCTATATATGACCCAAAGAAAAAGGTGGTAGTATGTGATGAAGGTCATTCGCTGAATGCCATGGGCATAGAATTAACTTTAGAGCGCATAGAACGCGTTTTTGGTTACCGAGCAACTCGGAATAATAGTAAGGAGAATTGAATAAAGCTGATGGAATGCTCCTCAGATAAATGAGTAGGCAAGACAGCCAAAATGGCAAGCAGAGAATTCACGTAACTCAATGAAAAGAGTTAACTAAAATCAGAGAACAGCAAGAGTATCTTACGTGGCAGTATATGGGATATGGTATGCCAAGATTTCAATATACATTGAACACAGGTAGGAATGATTTGTTATGACGTTTCATCTTCGTTCATTAACTACAGTACCACAACTAACATCCTGCAGGTCAAAAAAAATGTCAAGCCGGGATATATTTTTACAACCTGTAGTTTGACTAGCTCAGATGTCATCAAAGTATGCAAAGTCTCTTTAGTGAGACCTTTGTGCCATGTTACGGCTGTAACGTGGGATAAATTCAGCAACGGTTAAAACTTGAAACATGTTTGTAAACCGTTACCTATTATCTCCTGTAAATTAAAATGCTGTAGAGTACATGATATCTAGGACAATAACCATCGTGACTATTCTTAATTTACTATTATCATCAGTGTGATCAACATTGGAACACATTGCATCCATATCAAACGCCATGGGTTATTTTCATTACCCGTTCAAATGCATATATCCTATCAAAAATGCAACTGGTCTGTTGCAAAAAAAGAAGCTGTCCTTTGAGATCGAAGCATCCTTGCACCTGTCACTTGAGTTCAGTTTGTTATTTTTTATTGTAAGTCAAGTTGATAGGTTATGAATTTTGGGATTTGGCTAATGAGGTTTTAACGTGTAGTATGGTAAAATGTAAAAGTAAAGTCCTGCAATTGTATGCTCTTGCCACTGTTGGAGGAAGGGCTTCCACTAGACTACTAGAGAGGGCTATGCAATTCCCCGAGAGGGTATTTGGTCTACTCGCCAGACACACACTTAACCCTAACACAGACAACCTCCCAATCGACTGTGGTCTATCCATGTATATACTGCTAGGTGGACAGAGGCAGCGAGATTTAAGAAACATGTCTATCGTTTCAACTGCCACACAACAGCGCTTACCTTTGTTCACCTTGTGGATCTGGTTAAACATCGTTTTGTACCAATCCTTTGGCCGGTCTGTGCTCTACAAGGCACAACATGTGGCAGTGTAACAGGGCATTTGTTAGTAAAATGTGGTTATACTTTGTATGCAAACTGGAAACAAAGATATGCATTCAAGTCATGATAGTTATACTGTGCAACTGCGAAAAACGTACTTTGTAATAAGCAACCATTGGCGATGATGATGATGGGATCTATACTAGTACGCAAGTGTGTACAGACAACGTAACCAGAAGCACGTGTGCCGACACGGAGTAATCAAGCGGGAATGATGACGATAAAGCCATCAACATTGTACAAGTGCGTGCAAATGTAACCAGAAGCACATGCTGATGACTAACGAAATAAGCAAGCAATATTCAAGCAAATATCACGACAATAATGATACTAACTAGAATTGACGTAGGTTTTCACGGCTCAATCTACAATCATTGCTCTCAACAGCTGCTATTCCGGGACAACCGTGTCGAGCGTCCTCTCTCCTTCGCAAAAATGTCGCTCTTCCACGTTGGAGGCATCATCAATGCCTCCATGACGATGCTTCCAACGTGGGAGGCGAAACGGCGCAAACGAGAGAGGAGGAACGCTCGACAACGGGCCATCTCGAGACGCCAACCGGAACACCGACGCGTGCGAGTCAACGGATCGACTGGCGGTGCTGTGCCGACGACTCACGGTGAGAGGAATTCCGGCCTCGTCCACGGCGCCGACGCCGGGGAAGTCCGGCGGCCGGACGACGCGCACCGAGGGCCGGACGTCGGCCGCCCAGCGCTGGCCGTCGGCGTGGCGCTCGTAGGCTCGGCGGTCGTGCGGGCACTCGCCCGCCCGCTCCCCGCTCTGACCCGCCGCGTCCGGCACGGGGGAAGGCGTGGGAGTAGGGGAGGACGCGTCTGCGTCGGAAAAAATGCACGGCTTCCATCAACACGGGCCGCTCCGCCGCTGGGAGACTCGCGGCGCAAGCGCGGCACTCAACGCCCCACAGCAAGGTGCCTCCATACAGTGCGGCTGTGCGCAAGCAAGCTTAACTTTGACTCGCGCTGGCACGTTTTCCTCTCGAGCTTTCTCGGTCACGGAGACTCGGTGTGTTTGGACGCTGGAGAACTCCGCTCGCGTGCGGTTACGCGACGAACCGATATTGCGGATCCTACAGCAGCGACTTTGCTCCAGCAAAAAACATTGCAGATAATCTCCGATAGAATGAAGACTAGGGCCACGGATAACTGGAGATTTTTGGGGACACTATAGCTTCCGTGCATTATACATAGGTTGAGCTGACACTAAAGGAGGCAACAGGTGTGGAATATCTGCTGAACAGATTTCCACCTTGAGTGGTGAAGCTGCAACAAGCAGCTCAGCTTGGCGCTTAACCCATGACGAATGTGAGGTTGCTATCCGAATAAAATAACACATGCGATAACAGTGAGTATGCCAACTGAGTGAATAGGCCAGTTTAAAACCTTTGCATGACAGTTTGCGATATGTAAATGGATTCGAGGTGTCAACTGTATGTCATTAAACACCTGTCAACAACTGGTGTAAGAGGTTGGCTGCTCATTTCCAAATCTTTCTACTGCATACTGTGTATTTTCAAATGTATTTTCACCTTTGAAAGCGATGTTGAAGCAGTTTTTTATCTTTGAAAATTGTTATGCAGTAAAAGGGGTTTGAAAAAAGGCAGCCTACTGAACATTGGTAGGGGTAGCAAGTGTGGCTTCAAGTGTGCATGATTTATATAGCAGATAACCATGAAACACAGGAACCAAATCCCCCCTGGGCATCATTGGTATCGTAAACATGTGCTAAAATTAATCAGTTTGCTTTAATATATTGCCTTTTTAGTTAATAATTTTACGTACAGTATATGTACGTATGTGTGAATTGCATATATTCATATTTAAGCTGTCAATGTACTAGATAACAGGAAAGCTAAGCGTATCAGTTACATAACAAAAGCATGTCCCTTTACTGAGGTGTATAAAAACAAGCTTTTATGTAACGTATGTTAATATTTTGCATTAATAAATAAGCAGTAGCAGGCCTACATCCACCAATGTATGGCTGATAATTGTAATGCATTAAATTAGCATATTAACTATCAAATGTATTTGATGAATTTTGCTTTCAGAGTATATATATTTAAGGTAATGTAATTAACGCTGTTTATTTACACATCACGAGGAAAATGCAACAGCGAGCACACGCTGCACTGCTAAACACTATGAGTGCCACACAAAATACCCTTGAGACACACAATAACTTACCAATGAAAACACACAAAATATGTTGCAATACATATTTCAGTCACCGATCCAACTGAGAAAGATTCTGAACTAGCTTTTAGTGAGATTGTGTGAGGTGACCAAACCACGTGCCCACAATGCATGAAGGATATTAACGCCGTGAGGAAAGAAAAGAAACAGATCCAGGACTCATTGTTGAGGTGGCAACAACAGAGTCCACCTTGGGTTTTCCAGTCACGTGTAAGTGGACTGATTGATGACTGGAACACATAGGCAATGTGTGGTGATAAAGCACCAGTAGTTGGCTCCAGGCAGACCAGTTCTCCTAGGAAGCACTATGGCCTGCATGCACCCATCTGGTGGAGAAAGAGCTGATGATGCCAATGCCATTGGATTCCAGTTTCTCAATGAACCCACATGCACACGTTGTAATCTGAGACTGGAAAAGCTGAGAGAGATTTTGTTGCCGTCTCAACCTGCAGCCACGTACTGTGGGATGCTTTGGCACCGCTGAGTGAAGCAATGCCCCTCGACCCAACTATACCATGTTCAAAGAGAACAATGAAAGGGCACACTCAAGGCTAAAAGATAGTGCATAACAATGATGTCCTTTTGGCATCTCTAAAAATAGGTGTGGCTTGCCTGGTGTAAGCAGAACGAAGCACGCACACTGTATTAATACTGTGTCATTCCAAAATGCCACTATACCTGTCTGTCTTATGAAACAGTGTTGAAAGTATGCCTGACACACCGATTCTAAGTGCATCTAGAAAGCACCTCAGAGTGGGATAATTGAGCTACTGTTTTGATAAATGAGTGGGGAGATAGTGTATCTCCACGTGGTAAGAGATGCGGCTATAATGATGGTATTAAGAGATGCAGCTATAATGATGGTTTTAAGCCTCAACTTGATGGCTGATGGAGTCCAACATCAAAATCACTAATGTCCTCTACAAAAGCACCATCGTCAGACATAACCTGATTAATGTACCAAAGACACAAAGCATTAGGAATGTTAAATATCCCAAGTATTAACATCACATTACCTTATATAATGAACAACATAACTTAGGACTTCAAATAATGCTACATTAATTTATACAGTGTCTAAAATAAAAATGCTAACTTATAAAATGGGTAAGTGCTGAACGATCATTTGTTTGAAAGAAACTAAGATGGCATTCAGCCATTCCGTCATTAAACCGGCATTATGCACGTGTGCAGGTCAAGTGGCTAAAAGTGCGCAACACTCTGAAAGCAATCCTTTGTGTAGCTGCACAGCAGGCATGCAGGAAACTGCAGGGTTAAGGAATAAGATTGTAACTCTCCCGGGAACATATGACCCATGGATAGACAGAAACCACCACAACAGGTCTCCCAGGCCACACGGTAAGGTTGCCACCTCTGAGGTACAATATATCCAGGACACATGATTGAAAGACGAATATCTTACAATATTGGAAGAGGGGAGAATGACATGTAAATACGTTGTATTGAGGAGTGTTTTATCGTCATTAAACTGATGAATAACGGGACTTTTAATTACGGATTCACCAGGATGGCTACCTCAAAAAGTAGATGTTCCTGGGGATACCAAGAAAGGTGGCAACCCTACCTCACAGTCTTGCTGTGACGCTTTAATTGACTTCTGATAAAATCCGATTTAAAAAACATTCGTGGCACAACTATGCAACCCAAATCCCTGTTATAGTTTAGCTTCACATGTGGATTCTGGGAGGCCTGATCCATGATCCATGTCAGGGATTCCACACAGGAGCGAAGGCCCCTTTGCCAAGGGTTGGTCTTACCAGCCTGGGCCTACCTGACAGCCTACTCAGCCGTTTTTGCTGCTCTGGGCGTGAAAGCAAGGATCAAGAGTAAGACAAAAATGCAGAGGGAACAAAACAATGTTGTTAGTCAAGATGCAACAGGCAAACATCACAACAGTTAGTTCACTGTAGCACATTTCCACGTATAAATGTTGTTGCATGTGTATCGGGCAGATACTGTTGTACATGAGACCAACGAATGCAACTGCAATCGTTTCAGTACCAAATATTGACGTGTTTTTATCATGCATTGAACGGAGTAATATACTGCACCAACAATCACAAATCCAAAGCTTCTTTCGTGGACTGTGAAGCCATGCAAGGATTAGGTATTTTGGCTGATAAAACTACCATCATACATATTCACATTTCCTAATCAAATCTGCTCATTACTGATTCTTGGAGATTAAATTAACTGTATGCACCTCTGAAGTGAGTGAATATCTTATGAACACAGTACCGAGGGAAAGATTTATTGCAACATTACATCATTCTTATGCAATGTCTTGAACATGCGCTATCTGTGCCAATTGTGATGGCACATGGCCTTAAGAGTAATTGCATGTCAGACGTGCATCCTAGAAATACATATATACAAATACCGAAACCCACGACAGATGGTTTATTTTAAACTAGGCTTTGGGTTTCACCCCGCTAGATGTGATATGCAGCTGCTTTATGCAGTACTGTATGCAGTCCTCTTGTACTGCTGCATGTTCAAGGCGCTTTGATTTATTACAGGAACAATTTTGCTGTTTCAGATACAATTCGTTCCTGAAGTGAACCACTGATTTCTGTTAACGAGCAACAAGACTATAGGGGATAATTTGGTCATAGTATATGATACGATGACCAAATCACCGTTTGCCGTATCACAGGAATCCCCGCATCGAGAGCTTGCAAGCTCACCGGGTATTTTCTGCCGTGACAATAAACACCCCGTCTCATATCTCGCATACACACCTCCCATGAGACGGTTGTGCTGGAGCAGCACGATGGTGGGGTTGACGGCCATGGTGGAAGGGTACGCGGAAGCCCGGCCCGTCGGGGAGAAGGAGCGCTGGGAGTCGCTGTCGGAGCAAACGAGCCCCACAGACAGCGTGTCGGCCGAGTCGCCATCCCTGACGGAGGCCCCGTCGAGCCCCGAGGCCGAACCCGCGCTGCCATTCACGATGGTCTGTGGGGACACGAGGCACAGTTAAATACTCAACGCGCCCCGGCAGTCAGATATACATTCGTTCGTCCATGTCAGAAACCGCTTAATCCTGTACAGGGTTGCCTATCCCAGCAGACACAGGGCGCAAGGCAGGGCTATGCCGAGGACTGGACGCCAGTCTGTCACAGGGTCCCGGGGGCAATTTAGTCCGCTGGCCAATTAACCTATGGAGCAGCGTGTCTTTAGACTGTGGGATGAAAACGGAGTGCCCGGCGAAAACCCACGTGGACACGGGGAGAACGTGTAAACTCCACACAGTGGTTGTATATGTGGATAAGATAGTGATGAAGGGCTCACTAATAGTGTACTGATGTAGGTTTTCACGGCTCGATTCATGATGGTTGCTCTTCAGAGCTGTTCTTTCAGGACGTTTCGCCTCCCACGTTGATGATGCGTCAAACGTGCGAGGCGAAATGTCGCGAGGGAGAGGAGATCGCTCGACACTGCTATCCCAAAAGAGCAGCTCTGAAGAGCAACCATCACGTCTCACTATCAATCGTAGGAGATTAAAAATGTATATTATTATTATTTGAATTGTCTTGTCCTAATTTACAACACACGGTGTAACCCGAAATTACATCGGAGTTATACGGCAGAACTGTGAAAACCTAAGTGGTAATGGTTTCAATTAATCTGATAAAAACCTTTGATAAAAGCAGTGCATTGAGTTCTTCAATTACATGCTGTGATAAATTAAATTGTTTGAATGTGTGTGAAATAAATATACAATCATATATATGCGTCATGCAATGTTTTCTACAGTTTAATGTGAGATTACGTTGTGTTGCATAACGTTCCGCTTCCGAGTATACTTATGCTGAATTACCATGACAAAAATGAAAAGCCAATTGAAATCAAGTGGCTTTATTGGTATTTATGCCTGTGCCTGTTTAGCTACTTTATCAACTTTAAAGCATTTTTGTATGTTTATAACAGGAACATTAAAAGCAAACAATAAAGAAGGAAGCTTGAAAATGGTAATGCCATGCAGAATAAGGTGCTGAATTTGCTTCATTTTAACGAAATATTGTTATGCATTTAAGAATGAAATGTCTTTATGAAAAACAGCCATATTACTGACTGACCTGTTAAAAGTCTCATGCAGGGAACACAGACGTGAACATAAATATTCACAAGCATGTAAATCACAATAATAGCACTGGAAGACAGATACAAATGCTGCACCATATGTGGAAAATGTCACAAGCCCTTCGATATGAATGACTGGTGCCTCCCAAAAAATAGCTCTAATATTAACAAAATGCCATTACGGATGCTATGCAGAATGGATTTAAATTACAATGCAATTAGCAGCAATGCAGATGATACCACATCTGCATCTGCAATTTAATTTCCACTATATTTGGCTTCTAAAATTCAGATCCTTTTGTGAGCCCCATGACCAGATCTGTATTGTGAATTCACAAGCTAGATAATTACATTTCATAGTATTCTAATTGTGTGACGAAATTAAATAACGGCAAAAAATTAGTTTATATAGATTTTAATTTTAATAGTTGAATAATTTTCAGTAAAAAAAACCTCACAAGATAGATACACGCTGGGTGATACGTAAACTTTTTTTACCATAGTTAACAAATTCAAACACTGCAAATATCACAGTGACCTACCCTGGTAGTATCACGCAAGAGTCAAATTCTGATCACCGTTATTACGGCTCGTTGGCACGAGCC
The DNA here is from genome assembly GCA_036362915.1 of Geotria australis. Taxonomy (NCBI): domain Eukaryota; kingdom Metazoa; phylum Chordata; class Hyperoartia; order Petromyzontiformes; family Geotriidae; genus Geotria; species Geotria australis. The sequence goes on from JAZEWU010000002.1 coordinate 4,684,031, forward strand.
ATCACCACAGCACACTCCAGGCAGCGGCAACACTGGCATAGTTGGTAAACGTCAATCATATAATAATTGCGATGGCAACACATGAGCTTGCAGCTATTGTGCACTGTAAATGATCGAGTTCTGCTGTGACCCTTAGCAAGGCCTAGAGTGCATTAATTATATTTGCCACTTACATTTACTTTGAGTAATAATTCTTAAGAATATGGTGACAATTTAAATGGCGGAACATTACTTTATTGCCCAGCAATCGCAAGGATATGACATATGAGGACTTGTGCATGGCATTTCAATTATAGCGTTACGTCAAACCAGACAAAGAATTGCGAAAATATAATGTTGAAATATACAAAGGCAATAGCGCAGTGGACTCAGGAAAATAACAGACCAGGCAAGTACAAAAGAATAAATGGCATGTCTTTCAAGGGAAAAAAAGAACTTGCTTCCAGATGACGAACATTCAAATACAAATGTGGAGATCATGAATCAGACATGCCAGCCTGAACACTGCTTAGACATGCATCCCATCTTTTTCAAGCAGTGTTTTATGAAATAAAATAGTTCCGTAAACTTTTCATAATTACATCCGAAGATGTTGTGAGCAACTCTTCGCATTCGTCTGGGGTCGTTGTCTGGACGACGGCTGGTCTGCTGGAACCTTGACCGTCTGTCAGAGTCTTGCAGGACTGGCTTTCTTCTTCAAGGACATCCACCTCCATGGCTCTTTGCTGAAGATCAGCAGGGTGCATCTCCAAGTCGGGCGACTCTGAAGGTGCATTTTCTGGCTGGTCTTCTCTTGGCAAATGAACGGGGATGAAGTAATTGAGGTTTGGAAGATTCAAATCTTGCGGTTGGAGGTCAGACGTATTTTCTGTGTCGGGCAGCACTGGTGGAAGATTGGCAGCTGCCTCCATCTCCCCAGAGTCTGTGCCCTCTGAGGTACAGGTTTGTTCAAAAGCGCTGCCTGGGTCATGTGTGGCTTCTGTGCTCAAGCAGGATCCATCTTCAGGCTGTGGAACCCGTTAAAAAGGATAAACACAGCTCCTGCAAGTTAGCAAGCCTGCAATAGGTTAGAGCAATCTGGTTCTTATTAGCACAATGAATTCATCTATTGTAAATATTAGGAAACTATACTTACAGTCTTCAACAAATAGCAGTACCGTACTCAAGCAAATTAAGCAACGGGATGTGTGATGGTTAAGCTCGTGGAGGGCGATGATCATTTCACAGTCCACATTTTACAGCAAAGGAGGAATTGTTTTTTCTTTCAGTGTCCTCTATAAATGCAATCTTACAACTGAATCTTACATTTGTGATTTTTTAATGAACAGTACTCTGTTCTTCATAAACGGTCTTCTTTCTTTGCGATTCTTCGAAGCACGATGGCTAGCTTCTGGACATCGTCGTCTTTCAGCTTGGCTTCGAAGTGTTTGGTAGAATTCGCAGGCAATACCAAGTACTACCTGACAGGGATCGCGACGTGAACGCTTCTACCTTGACCCCCTTCATAAACGGTGTATATTAATAATGCATGGTGTATCGTTTATGTCAAATCGATATACCACTTACTCTTGCATGTTCCTACTCCTTTTTCAACATCCCAAGACACACAAGGCACTCTCTTAATGGTGGAAACTCCACAATTTGACATTCTACTTTCCTTCATACTTCCTACAAAAGGTCCTGGTAGAAACACAACAAATGTGTGCACTTTTCTAATAGCCTCCATTAAGGTCAAGCGCATATAAGGTCATCACAGCCAATGTTGATAATATCACCACCAGCATCACTTCAATGTATTCCCAATACACTGTAGCATGTCTTTATTTCATTAATTTGTTGGAATTGTTGGTCATTTTTATCCTGTGCAATACTGTGTGTTACTGTTTGTGCAAATGCGTCTGAACAAACATCTGTGCTGGCTTGAAACTTTCAGGCTGGCCTGCCTACAATCCATCCTCTGGCTTTAGGTCTTCACCCTGGTTGCTGACCTGTGGCTGCCACGCAAATGCCTGTCTCGTTAACCTACTTTCTGCCATCCAGCACAAAGGTCCCATTAATCACAAGCACCTCTTCTTGATTACATCTATAACACTTTATTTCCACATTCTATCGCCCTCTGCATGCGCCCTCTGCACATTCTATCGCCCTCTGCATGCGCAAGAGTTCAACGTTCAAACACTTATTTTTTAGTAACGCTCTTAAGGTGAACACGTGAATAACGCCGCCTTAAAAGCATAAGTATGTAATAGACGATTCAGGCAACAGTCCTCACGTAAATATCGGGGCCAGACCCCATAACAGGAACGTTGTCAAATATAACAACGGTACTAGAACACATTCAATTGTGTACACATGTCAGATGAGATGAGCTATGTTATCCTATTTCCATACAAATGTGAATGTAATTGCCCACATTCCTGAATCGTAAAAGTAATAAAACTGTGTAAGCACGACCCACGTGAAATTGCAAAACAACACAAAACGTTCCTGCATGGATGCACGTGACTTGATACAGGATTGTGCAAAACGCTGTTTTGAAATTGCAAATGTTTGGCATATTTCCTTTGTTCAGATATTCTATTTATTTCGTGGTGTTAGATGGCTCTAAATTCCACCACATTTTCAAAATTGGATGTGGTCATGGGGTTTGTGAGCAATGGCAGTGAAAACAAAGTGGATTCAATTTCAACAAGGGGCCCAAGAAAACCTCTGAATCAGATAAGCACCACGATATTCTGAACGTGGTGCAATCTGCTCATCACATAACCGACTGTACGCTTGTATATACAGGAGATGGGAATCCTATACGTAATGCATCTCCCGATACCTACAAATATATTACCAAACTCAACATAGGGTCATATATTGCTGGGTTGTTTTCAATCTCCATATGACAGAAGGAGAGTTCAACTTAAGTACAGGTACAAAAGGCTGCATGTCTACATTACCTCTTATAATACGTCTTCAATACGTCTTCATAATGCACCATAACTATTTATATAATTTTGAGGCATTCAATTACAAAAACAAGTTTACTTATCTACATACATCATTTTTGTTGATAGATCTGTACACATTTATTTGATTTCGACAATACTTCAACACCCCCCACAAAGCTTTTGTATGCTTTACAGAGACCGGTTCATTAGCACACTTTGTTCTCAAGACCTCAATGTGAAAGGCACAAGCTGCTTTCTACACAAAAAGACCGTGCAGAAGCTAATACTATCCAGTGGCTCTTAGGAAGGCCTCCTCCTTTAATTGCTTCCTATTGGCTTAATTAGTGGTCCTTTCCTTCCACTGAGATTTCCTGTTTATCCTACTGGAATCCCAGTGAGTATCTCATTAAACATCCCACTCATGCCAACTGATTATCCTAAATACCATAAGGCAATGAGGGAATGTAGATCCAATCACAGAGCCACAAAAAGTAAACAAAGCGCAACAGCATTAGCAAGAATCGTTTCGTTTAAAAAGTTTAACACACTTGAAAAGTTTCAGTACTGCCCTGTATGTTTAAAAACGTTTAAAGTGCCGTTGTATTTATATTAATTCTGCAACATAAAGGCAAGTGTAGCTGATTATTATCCAATTCAATTCTCGATCTTTTTGGGCAAGTTTCACAAGTGTTGTACCCTGCACTACTCGTAATGCAAAGCCAATGTAAAATGTTATTGTTTTAACTGTTATTCAAACTCGTTTGCTAAAAAAAAATCAGCATTTAGAATATTTTGTAGATATATATTTGAAACTGAAAACACGGGAAAAAACCGCCAAAGGCACCGGTATTTGTTTATAACAAAACATATTTAAACGGTCATGTCGGTACGTAATATTGTATGTCAAAATGTTTCTATTGACTGATCCGCCTGTTTGGAATTAACTCAGGTTTCATTTGGCACACCTGCAAATGGAGATGTTTTCTGGCTGACAACGTACACGACCAATGTGCCATGTTTCAACTCACAAACATAAATACGGTACAGTATATAGTATATGAAAACAAATATTTGAGTGGGCACACATAAACAGCCATGCTTAGAGTAATTTCTGAGAACTCTGCATTACAATGTCGACACCACATAAGTCTGCAACAAATCAGATTTTCTATAAACATATATATTAATTCCACTCTGGCACGATATTGAAAATGTACGGCTCTTTTGCCAATCTACTGCTGGATGAGGGCTATCCAGTTTCCTAGCAGGTCACCAGAGATACATTAACCATACTTCACGATGCTGGTCAATCGCAATGTTAGTACATGTTATTTAAATGCTGTCGACAATAACTGTAAGTCGAATTATCGCTGCGAGCAATGCTGGGGATGACGTGCGGCCCTCTGTACCTGCGTGTGTTTCTTCTCGGTCGTGATGAGGCTGGGTTTCACGCTGCGAAATCCCTTGGCCACCAGTGGAGATGGAGACGTATCTCCATTGACGGGGCTGATGTCAGCATTCTCACTCGGTGGGGGTGATGCTGCCTCAGATACTGCGTACACATATAGATAAAGACAAAGTTCCCTGACATAGCTGTGAAGGCTGTAGGGACAAGTGCTGTCAGCGAAGACTATAAAGGAATTATTGGCTTATGGTGAGGCATAGCAAGCATCACACGCAGCCACGTTTGATTCCTAACCGCTTAAGTTTTACACACACCAATAGGTACTCATTTAAGCGTGAAACGACCTAGGTCAGGTCCAGGACAAGTTCTGCTACAACTTGTCTCTGATGTTAGGCATGTACTCAGGTGACTGGTTTTGTAGCAGAGTGTACATACGTCACAGTAACTCCACTCTTCACAGTGCATCCGTGCAAACATGCATAAACACACACTGTTGGGGAAGGTGCTATAAGCAAGGGCCTTGTAAGAGACACAATGTCACACGATGAGTAATAAAGCTAGCCTAACCACATTTGTAGCCTTCGTGTGGACGATAACTTGTTGTACCAAGGAACCATAACATACTGTCTTAAAACTGGCCCTAAGATAAGTTAAAACACGAATTTCCATCGGAGTACAAGGCAAGAGATGACAAACTGAGCCACAGGAACCATTGTGTGGTGTGCTCACACCGCATACGGTGTGAAGGTAAAAAACATATTACATTCACAAACACACACACACCGCACTGAGCCGTCCAGCAAATATTTATATTTGGTACATGTTTATGAGCATAGAAGGTTTGAATATCCACACAAAATACCACATTCCACAGCAAACGTCCCACCTGTGTATAATAACACGGCGGCTAATGTGCCGGTACAGGTGTGGGACATCTACTTTGGAATGTTCTATTCCGTTCAGGGATGAGAAGCAAGGCATCTCCCCTGCGGGCTGTGCGAAGAAGAGCACTGACGGTGAAGGCCACGGAACATTTGCTATAATACGCTACATTGAAACCTGGGGTAACAACTCACAACGCATGTTTCACGACCTTTCAGTGTATATTCGAAGCAGCCTTAATCATTTATTTTTTGTTCCTTTGGTTTTTATTGGTTGTATTTTCTTTCGTTGTTGACATGCCGTTCACTTCGCGGCCCTTGTGCAGCGCTTTGTGACCCTCGGGTGAAAGGCGCTATATAAAATGCTATTATTATTATTGTAAACTCTGCAGTTTGAAGCGAATCTGAAAATGTCTGGAAGTATGTAAGCGTGCGCAAGTATTTACTTCTGTAAGCAATGAGGCGTACAAATTGAGTTTCACTTACAAGCAGGTATTGTACTCTTTAGTAATAATTCTGTCCACTGCCAAGGATTAATAGAAGTGTGTCAAGGGATGGTTTAACTACTTAATGGATAAGGGGTAGTGGTAGTGAATATAATGTGTTTATTACCTTCACGGTCTGAATGAGCATCTGAACCTGCTGTGAATATACAAACACATTTCAGTGTTTAGTTATACTTACAAACAACGGTGAATACATCTTTAAAATGTAAACTGTTGATAATGTAACACATGCACGACGATAAATCATGCACCACATATCAACACTATCCTGCGATGTTACGCGCACCGTATTACTCCCATTTTCTTGGGTACTGTGTTAACCTCATATGCAGCACAACATTGCGCGTCACGATTATGAACACCACATCCATGGCAAAAGGAGTATCAGGGTCAGCCTTGACACCAACACACAATCACATAATTTGATAAAGGATGTCATCAGATCATTTGTATAAACACACACAATGGCGAGAGAGAACGTTTCTTTAAGATGTATGTATAGCATGGCCATCACAGACATTCCATGGGGAAAGATGTATGCATAAAAAAAATTAACCTTGGAATCAGAGGGCAATTGACTGTCTGAGTCACCCAGAAAGCCGTGATGCCCTATAATCCCGTTAACAGCTCTCCCAATGCGGCTCCAATCAAAGAAATATAATTAATGTAAGTGAATAAAATATGCTATCTAAAACTATTCCGTAACACCATCGAGAACCAATGCTTCTATTGTGCAATGTTATAAATCTACAGTTTTTGTCTGCAAAAGGATTACCCGTTCCACCTATGTAATGATGCATGTCATGATTAAATAAGAACAAATATAAATCAACAGCAACGGCTTCCTTCAAGATGACTATGAGTTGAGCATGATTCACCATCATCATGAGCCATGTTTTATCCACTCCTGGATGAAGGCCTCCCCAGGTCATCGTCACTCCCTATCTCGTCAACCTCTTGGGCGTGATCCCTTCCTGGCTGTTACTCTGTCACCAATATCGTCCATCGGCCATCAACATTTACAGAAATCGATGTGTCCTGCCTAAATCCACTTGCTTTTCCTAACAGTGCAAAATATTTCGGGGTTGTAATGCGCTCTGCCCCATATGCAGCGCTTTGTGACCCTCGGGTGAAAGGCGCTATATAAATTGAATTATTATTATATACTCTGCTCTCTGTTTGTCAGCGTATGTAATTCATAACATGCATCTCTCCAGGATATTTGCTTACAAGTCAGATTTGTTCACAATTTATTTGCCAGTGTCCCTGTTTCAGATCCATAAATCATAATAGCTGATATGCACTGAATTTACATCTTTCCTTCTTAAGGCAATGCCCAATTCTATGCACATTTCTCAAAGTGATTATGTGCAATTGCAATACCACAATGAGAGCTGCATTTTTGGAGTACATTTTTTAAGACTTATCTAATATTTTAATTCCCATCAGTATATAGTGAATATTACCAGCACACTATAAAAATAAAAAAATCCAATTTTCATTTCGTTTTATTGCCGTAATAAAAAAACACATCATAAAGGCAAATGTAAGATTATTGACTTATTTTTTCGTGGTAAGGCATATCAACAGCAGAGGAAATATTACACCGTGTAACATATGAATCGAGTATAGATGCCCTTTCTGTGAACTGCGTTAATCCTGTTGTTCTATTCATTGACATGTGTTTCATAATCCCCTGTGGTTAAGGCAACGCAACAAATAGTTATAACATGAAAAAAACCCTCTATAATCCTTGTTTTTAAATCACATGATAATGGAGGTCTACACTTCTAAATATAACTGCCGTATTCAAATGCTAGCATCAGACGACTGGATTTTAAAATAAACGTAAACACTTTTTTATATAAATGCTTGTGAAACATTAAACAGTGTATATTAATAATAGCTGAGCTTATTAAAAATCCTTGTTTAAAGTTCAAATAAAAATCCCCCAAGCACAAGTGCTTCGCCACTTGAATATTTAATAAGAATAACTACGACTTCATGAATGGCAAATGCTAGGCCTATCAGGTGATATATCTTTGAATGGTTGTTGTAAACAAGTTAACATTGCTCTAATAAGTAAATTACCACTTCTCATTATCCCTGCACAAGGCAGACTATCTCAAATACATGTGTGTCATAAGGTGAAATGTGGCGACTTAAAGGATTTTGCAAATAGATCCTGAGTAAAATATCATCTGCAGCTAGTTTCCCGACATACGGAGTGCACTACTCATCGAGATTTATGAATGGATTCTGTCTCATGACATGATGCCAACAATAGCACAATTGGAATACTTTGAAAATCATACTTTGATAAGTGAATTAATTCATTCAACGTCAGAAACTGTTTAATCCTGTACAGTGTACAGGGTTGCGGTGAGCCAGAGCCTATCCCGGCAGACACAGGGCGCAAGGCAGGGCTATACCCAGGGTGGAACGTCAGTCCATCACAGGGCACTGGAGGAAATTTAGTCAGCTGGCCACTTAACCTAGGCGGCAGCATGTCTTTGGAATGTGGGAGGAAACCGGAGTGTCCAGCGAAAACCCACGTGGACACGGGGAGAACATGCAAATTCCACACAGACAGGCACCCGAGCTGGGATTCGAACCTGGGGATTTATTGCTGTGAGGTGGCAGCGCTACTCACCACGCCACCGTGCCATCCACCACTTTGAAAAGTGATTTTTTTAAATTAAAAAAGCGTATTTTTTATTCCATATGTTAATTATAATTTTCATTCCAGCAGAGGACTAGCCCATTTAGGTCGTCACTGCTTGTTGCCAGGATTTTCAACAGTCAAATCAGTAGACAACTGACATTCAGCACATTTACAGTAGCTAGTTGCAGCCTTGGCAGTGTAGCAGGGAAACCGATCACATAATGAGCAAATGTATTGGGCGGACGTTGGCGATCAATCTAACCACTTCCCTTCACACTTAACCAATGACACAAATGTATTTCACAAATTCGATTCTATTCTTGAGAATAGCAATGTATGCAAGGACCAATGTAGAGATCTGCTAGCCACAATGAGGGGTTTCAGGAGAGTTTGTGTCATTTTGCTCTTCCTCTGTTGAAGGAGGGTACACTAGAGTGGTTTACTATTTGGTAATAACAGATGAGATTGCATGATAATGTATTTCAAAAAAGGATATGTACAGGAGGAACCGTAGAGGGCATATGAACGTCACTTTCAAGGAGGGAGAAAATTAATTATTTGGCACTCTAGTCAGATGTTACTGCTGTGTCAAACACTTTAAATAATTATATTCCAAATAGTGGGGAGTTGAACGGTAAGGTTTATATGTTCACGCCGAGGTTGGCAAGTGAAGATCTGAACTACTGTCAGCAAATTGAATTGGACTGTGTGCTCCATGATTTGAGCTTGATGACGGCAATGCCACGGTGACCTTTTATTAATTGTCAACTGGTGCAGGAGATAACCGTGTCTGTCGGATGCGTTCTCACAAAGTTCACACGAAGTTCACTGGCAAAGCCATAAGTCACACTTGCTTGGACCCATGTGCTACTTGTCACCACGACACCGCATGTTGTCAACAGGCCTCCATACATGGACCCATCACTCGGGCGGGATAATCAGCAACCAGTGCTTGAATGGCCCACACGAAGTCTGTGACTTAAACAACGCCCAATCGATCCACCCATTCACATATCTATTTTAAATGCAGATCTACTTAGCTTAATAGCATTTCCTTTCATCAGCGTGCCTTCAAGGCAGTCTGTTTACACAGTCTGAATACTAACAGATGTCTGTGATTATATCAAGCAGGTCCATTTACTGATTAAACCCCATTATTGTATAGATAACAAATGAATCTCAGTTTCAGTGCATGAAAACATTTTTAAAAAATGATTACCATCAGCTGCAGCAGATGTCCATACTTTTTTCTGGCTTTTTTATGCTTGTGTTACTTATTGCATGTGTAGTTGAATGCAAATACATTCTTAAAATCTGCAGGCCGGTAGGTGACTTAATAATGGAGTCGTCGTATCTCCACCAATGCTTTGTTATGCCAGTAAGCATTACTATGCAACATCAGACAAAGGCATATAACTGAACTATGCCAGTCAAAAAAGTGAGAATGTCTCTTCCCAAAACAAGATTATTGCTGACGCTATTGCATTAAAAGCTCTCGGATGTGGTTTTTGGTTATTGGGCATGTCTGACATTTCTTTCCAGGTGCTCGGAAGCTTCTTATTGAATTAAATTCCTGAAGAAGCTCCCGGCACATGGAGCGAAATGTCAGGCACGATGCCGAAGAATGCGCGTCACAAAACAAAACCAGATCGGAGAGCCATGCGGCACAGCCACGAAAACCTGCGCGGTAGTACAACACATGAATAGCAAATACGGTGAGGCATATGACAACATTTTTTTATGACAATGCAAACTCATCCAACAAAGTCTGCCCTTCTTCTTTTAGAGTACAGGAAATCCTGGATATCTGAAAGGGCGTGATGACATGGCAACTTACCAGCGGTGTACGTGTGAGTAGTGCTGTGTTTGGTGTGATGAGCTCGCGTTGAACAGGCAAGCAAAACCGAGCCCCTTCCTGTGCTAAATCTGGAAGCATCTGTTTCTGCATGCAACCCCGGCAGCACGTGAAGACATAGAGGAAGGAAGAGCAAAGGAGAGAATGACGGGGAGCGAGAGAGAGGAGAGCAGCACACCGTGCGTGCAGCAGGAGAACACGGAGACAGATGCAGAACACAAGGATTCGTCACAAAACCAGAAAATGGAAAAATAAGTCATGCAAAACATCAATAAACAATGCTTTGATTTACCATTGACAGTAGCATTCAAAAGCACAAGCAAGAGATTTACATTAGTGCTTAATACACTGCACGTTTGCATTGGGCATATTGCACTTAATGACTGAAAACCTGAAAAATGTTTAACGGGTGTCGAACTGCATATTATTATTCTGCGTGTGCCAAAGGGGTATCAGTGGGCATCTAGCCTATGGTTTGTTTTGAATGACCTCGTAAGTGTTAGCATCTGTTTGGTTTCATGTGATCGTCATACTGACACAATCATAATAAACCGTCTCCCACTGCAGCAAAATGGCATAACTGTCATATACAAGATTGTACTGGGTTGGACGTTATGGGGAAAATTTTGATTTTTGGAAATTAAAATGAACAAAAGTTATGTGTTGATAAAATTTACTACGAAATATCAACGTAACAAGTAATGTATGTCGAACACATTACATAAATGCACTGTATTAAACAATCGGTCACACAAAACGGTGACATTTTAATTTCACAAAGCAAAGCATAAATAATTTGGTTTCACTGGATTTTTTTACTTAAAAAAAAACATTATTTTGTTGAGCACATTATTGCCAACGTTCTGAAGTATAAAATCCCAATGATGCAATTTTCATGGTGCCTTTAAGTCGATATTCTCTGGTACTAAATGAAACTAGCAGAGATCTTAGGAGGTCATAATAGGCACGTATAGAGAATCAATTACTGTACCGAGTGCATGCACTCGAGGGAAAACACATCAGGAGATGAATGTATGGTTTATCAAGAATTCTTGACATGAGGATGAAGTGGAAGCCCATAATGAAATTTAAACTTCACATAGCGATATCAAATCAGTTTCTCTGCATACTGACGCACTCCTGCATTAAAGGACATCCTGATTATTATACGCAACACTCCCCTTACTTGCAATTACCTGTTTAACAGACACAAGTGAGGGCAGTGCCTCGATAAACCGAGCTGGCTACATTTTCCACTACCGTGTGGAGTTTACATCGAATCCTGATACCTGTTACCCATGGAATGTCAGGAGAGCTCTGGGATTTCTTCATGTGAGTAATAGTGACGGTGGAAACGACACGTCTGCGAGAGGTCCGAGCGGAGTCTGAGGACACAAACACGAGGCGCATGCAGACGTGCGGCGACCATGCAAAGCACGCGCTCCACGCCGGGGCCACATCTCTGCGCAAACCACAGGGGCAGCAACCCGACAACCAGAGCAGCACCGCAGAGCAAGGCCAAAGGGCAGCAAGACCATCGGCAACGTGCTATAGAGGAGCACAAAGAGGCGAGAAATGTACACGGCTTATGTGGACCCAGAGCTAATGGGAGAAAGAAAACAAAAAAAAAATCTATTTCTACAGATTAACTTCAGTTGATTGTCAAATGTGCGGCGAAATTTTCATATTCAACGCACAGATATATGAACCTAAACTATTGCAAAAGTTTAAGTTATTGGGTACGTTTAAGAAAAAGATGTGCAATATTTTTGGAATGAGTCTGCGAAGCTCCCACATGGGTGGGACTGTGTCAAGGGGGCCTCACATTGCTTGTGAGAGTGCTTTTGTCTGCGCGTGGGAATGTCATACCTTCCTCCACGGATGGTTTTCCATTTTCTTTTAACTCCTCCGATGTATTGTGGTTGACAGTAATGTGTTGTGCTATAAAAAAAGTCAACAATATAAGATTTCACATTTTCATAACAGTGCACAGATATTTTGGAGAAATACCTAACGCGTTAATTTGAGAGACGTTAATGGCCTGCTGAAGCTTTTCTTAATTTATCACCAAGTCTCTTCTAATGTAGCTCAGGGTCAATGCAAACATACTTCAAAGGCCAACTTAATCTTCAGTCAATCATCGGTCATTCAGAAGCCATTGCTCAATAAATGAACATGATCATTGTGAGCATGCGCGTAAAGGGCATGCACTCCACAAGAAATTGATGAGAACAATTTGCATTTTAATACTTAATAAGGGATTATCAATGCTCTATATGTACAGTTCACATTCGTTTCAGGTAATGAATAAAATATGCTGATACCACTGAGGTACATTGTTCAGCTCTTATCAAGTTCATAAACGAGTATAATATTCCAGAAGCCAATACAGTTAAAAAAATTGCCTACACATAGTATTTGCATAAACTAAACAAGCACAATCTAGTTTTGCATTTACAGCACTACAGTCAAATATAAAAAGGGGGGTAGTGGTGATGTTGTGGTTGGCACACTTCTCTTTAAACCCAACAACCTGAGTTTGATTTCCAGCCAAAGCTAATATTAGTGGCGAGTGATATTTGAATTGGTCATGTAACCAGCACCTCTCACCAATCCACACTGACCAGCTTGGTGAAATATGATCACATAAGGCCCAAGAACGAAAATATAGGAAGGCCTTTACGGTAAATTAATGAAGGAATGAAAAGTATTACTTGTATTATTAGTCCAACATAACTTCATTGCAGCTCATTTTTAAAAAAGTAAATCTAATTTTATATACTTGTACCTATCACAACAATGACTGCAAAGCACACAGACTGCTTGCTATAATGCAGCAAACTGCTTGCTAATTGACTTGAGCTATCTTAAATTTTAGCAATCTTTTATTTTCATCGGATACGTAACAAACTGAATTTGCATGTTCTCCCCGTTTCTGCGTGGGTTTTCGACGGGCACTCCAGTTTCCTCCCACAGTCCAAAGATATGCTGCATAGGTTATTTGGCTTGCTGACTAAATTTCCCCCAGTGCCCTGTGATTGACTGGCGCCCCATCCTGGGTATAGCCCTGCCCTGCGCCCTATCTCTGCCGGGATAGGCTCCGGCTCACCGCAATCCTGTACAGGATTCAGACATGCTACTTGTATCCAGTATATAAATGGCAAAACGATCATGAATTAATTCACTTTATGATTGTTATGTCAATAATTTAAAGGAAGGCAGAATGGCAAGCCTGCTCAACTCAGCACTGAGGCTCTTTATCAAAGCAAGTGTGTAGGAAGAAATATTATAATTTTTCAGACGCTGGTAATGAAAAGTAAGAGGGCGCAGGCAGGATATGCCACTAGAAGATCGGTGACTGAAGGTCAAGAGTAATGACGGCATGGCAGCCAAGTGATGGGACACGTCTGGGAGGAAGTCCACTTACGAGACAGAACAAGTTCGTGTGCAGCAACCATGTGAATTATGACATGATACTGACCGATGGCGGTGGCTAGGAGAGGCCTTCATATAGCTGTGGATTGACCAAGGCTGATGATGATACAAGCACATCAAGTCCCACTTATGAAGGATGTTGCAGAAGCTTTTAGGTACAATTTTACCGCAGACGTTGGTTGCACATGAATAACTAACAATCATTCAAACATAAAGTGCTGTCTAGTAGAGACTTGGCATATTACAAATACCCGCAATATATAAAATACATAACTCACAATCCGTGCCATACTTAGGCTGATGACATTTTTTAATGATATTAGCATGCTAATGACTTTTAGATTCAAACAGCTACACAGGCTCTACTTAATATACTGAAAACACACTTTGATGCTGATTGGCAAAAAATAAATAGAGCATTATACAGTGGTTTGAGAGTCTGCCAATTCAAAGACCCATGAGTCATGGGCATCTCTTGCACAGTGACAGCAGCTACTGAATTGCCCTGTGGAGCAGCACAGCGGCTCATAAAAGAAAGGCTCTATGGGAACTTCTCTGCATGTGGCAGCAATAACGCAATTAATGTGTTACTGCCATTCATTAGCAAGGCACGCACAATGTTTCTACCAAAACAACTGTGACCCTGAGCAGATGCCAATAGGAGAAATGAAACTGTTTCCTTTCTTAGGTTTTTCCACTGCTGATTTGAAACCGAGATTGGTGTTTAAGCATGTCAGACTTGTGCATTTGTCATTGCGTGGTATGCCTTCGTGGGTGCAGCTTAGGGTGCGCATCAGTGTAACTTACCGGCTTGTGAGCTCATGGTGAGTGTTTTCTCGTTCTTGTCCCTACCACAGCACAGGTGTCACTGTAAGATTGAAGACAAATGACGCATTACCTGGAATCATCAATAACAATTACCGTCACTTAAATCGACAAAGATGTATTTGTAAGCACACGCATACCAAGCAATTAAGTACTTGGCTCACAATCATAATTTCAACTAGCAAAGTGCCCGCCGCAGGGGCAATCTTGTTTCCAGCCTGTAACCTCTTCTTCTGACATCATGATGAAGGCAGAAGAGTGCTTAAGAGGGTTGGTGATACTGTTGTGCAAAAGTGAGAATTCAAAGCTGAAATAGTGTTAACGTTTCAGAAGAGTAATAAATAACTGGCAAGTAAAGCTGAAATAAGACATAAAGCCATGATGTTGTACAGATTAAATGTGCTTATCGAGGATTCGAACCCGGTACCCTCAGTTCAGATATACATATACACGCTTGCTCCATTATATACAGATTACCGTACAAGGATATCGAGTTGAACCGGTGACCTCTGGGTTGCCAGTGCACAGTATGCTAACAATGGGCACATTTATCAAATCCCAGCCACCTCTGTCCACTCAGCAATATAAATGGGATCACAACAGTTAGATTCTTGGCCGGTCATGTGCGGTGAGGTAAAGTGTGGGTATTCCCACATCCTCCAAGATGTCTTGCTAATGTGAACGAGTAGGTTGCATACGCTTGCGTTTTTGTTGTGTCGCAGGAATACTGTATAGAGCTTGCAAGCTCACTGGGTATTTTTCTGATGTAATAATAAACATATATCTATCTATCATCTATCTTGCGGAAGGATTTCTAAATCTCCCTCGAGTGAGGGTCCATGTCCAGGAGTGGTGCGAGCAAGTACAGACATTTCAGGGCTACACCTTTATCTTTACCAGCATCAAACAATCTGGAGGCTGAGATCCATTATCCAAAGTACAAACTGGACAGAAAAGACAGCTACGAGCAGACAAGACACATGCTCACTGACACAATACTCTGATTGGACAGATCACTGAACTTGGGTTCAAGTCACGGTTTGTATCCACTGCACCAGCCATTCAAGCTTGCCTCACATGCACTCATAGCCCTAGATAACACATCATTCATCAACCAAAGTCTGGTTTTAAAATAACCAACATGTCACATTCATATATTTATCAAATCATAGAACTATGTCAATAAATCTGCAAGAGTCGCAAAACGTAAACCATTCCAGTATTGCACAAAAGTCTGGCTATTCCTCTAACTTAATTTGTCATTACAAATATAGAACATTCTGACAAAGTACATTTTTCAAGGGAAAAAGCGCAGCTGAGAGGATGTCCACCAAGAAAGTAGAGCGATGAAATCAGCTTGTGTGCAAGTGCTGGACGGATTGTCACGTCACAGAAACATGAGAAATGGTGCAGACTTGGGGAGGCCCTCACGCAGCAGTGGCTTGATCATGGCTGATAGTGAGAAAGAGTAGTTCACAACGTTCGAACGACAAATCGCTCGAGATGAAGTTACGTCAGGTTATCTCCCTGCTACTTCTAATCAACCCGACACATGCATCACTGTCCTACAGAGTGGGCCCCTCTCTGTCTCAGGCCAGTTATTAACAAGCAGCCCAACTGTGGCATCTCATACCCACAAAAGCCCTACTCACATTACTATGCAGAAGGATACTTTGCCATTGCAAATGTTCTTTTAATCTTTTCCGCCCCTTATAAACGTATAAGAATTGGCATTTACAAGGCAGAGCTCGACTAATATTGTGGAATGTGTTGAGCTGAAAGCCACATGCACCTGGGTCTATAGTTATCGGGCACACGTATTTCACAATGGGGGAGGCTGTGCACGTGAGCTCACGACACGAGCAAAAGGGCATCGGGGACTGGAAACCCTCATCAGGGTTTTGCTTCACTCTCATCTCAATCGCATTAAGAAGGAATGTACCCAGCTCATGCCAATATTCCACTGGCAGCCGTCACTTAGTGGGAGATAAATATAACACGGTCTAGCCACACGGACCTCCTAAGCTGAAGTGCCATTAATAGGTGACCTTACCGTTGCTGAAAGTATGAACTCGATTTCCTCCTTCTATAATTAAAACTCGTTTATAGCATTGGGAAGGTGCAGAGCAGTGGTTGGCGCACTGCACTACACACCCGGTCACTCAACATTCATTCCTGGTGATGGCTAACATCAGTGACGAATGATATCTGAACCAGTTCATGGTTGCTCTCCATTCCCAAGCTGCACTGACCCACATGATGAAGTATGGTCAAAGGACTCCCGTCAATAAAATAACTGTACAACAATACAGTAGTGTATTGTATGAATACAAGATGGAGTGTCGCACATCTACAACATGAGCCTGACACCTCTGTGGAAGTGTTATAATGTGACGTTCCATCGTGTTGATAAAACATCTGGCTGCCCCCAGCCTATAAACATGGTAAACCGTGTTATTGCGAATGTAATAACACGGTTTGCAAAGAGGTGGTGGGGGGGGTCAAGCGAATTAAGAAACTTGCCCCAATTATTTAATATTTAAACTCCCACTCCAGAGATCAACCTGACGATGCTTGGATTCCCAGTCCAGTGTGCTAACCATTACACCTGAGCAACGTGAAAATGAATTGAATCTGTAATGGCCAATGGTGCCAAGAAAATCATATCAAGCGTCTTACAAACTACAACCGTGTGAATATAATAGAAATGACAGTGAGCTGAAAATGGATCACAAACCAGCGTGAAGCAGATGCAGTCGTAGTTTTGTTACTGGCTCCATACCATGGCACTACAAGCACGATCTTCCATACCAAAATAGCAACATTGATTTTAAAATACAACTTGGAGGCTCACATTGTAGATAAATCGGTAACACATTAAATCAGTACATTCATAATTTTAATCTAATTATTATTTATCCCATTGTTAATCCACTGCTGGATAAACACTTCCCGTACCACGCCAGTCATAAGTACTGTTTGACAACACATTATGCGGGTGAATGTTAAGTTGTCCACCATCGTTAGCCTGAAAACAAACTTCGGTCGTCAGTTTCATTCCACTGTACCAGCATTCCAGACTAACTTCAATCGCACTTTGGGGTAAAATATGCTTTTTACTCCCAAGAGATGTAATTTTACACAAGTTACCTTTTTGGTAAATTGCTGCCTTGACCCCAACTCTCAACACACAACCTCCAACCAATAAAAAAGCATCCCGTCTCAAATTATCTCAAATTGTCTCCACTTTCTTTAACCTTTCCCTCCCATGGCACTTTCTGATACCCATCTCACTCTCTCTATAGCTGACTTGAATAAGCCAGCTCACAAGCTGCAGCCACTTGCAAGCTGAGCAGCCTGTGAGCAGCTTGTCTAATGAGAATCTCTTCGGAACTTGGTGCAGGCAAGTCACCAATCACGATGCGAGATAGCAGCTCGATGCGACAGCGCATACGTTCACTCACTTGGCTTAACGTCATCATCGGATGTGGAGGCAGGCCATTTGCATGACCTATGCCATCAGTCTGCTTTGCTCTGACTCGGGGGAAGCAAATTAAGCATTACACATAGCTAAAAAAACAAATGTTTGTCAGTGTCAAGTATGGTCCGTACAACAAGTGTCATGCCTCGTCTTGTCTATTGTCTCATTAGTGTGTACCAGCATGGCTCTTGCGAGCCTTGGGCATTTATGTGAAAGTCTAAAAATCTCTGTACCTCAAAACAGTCACGGGCCGTTAAATGCTGAGTGATTTTCTTTGCTATGCTGCCTTCAATTATTGGCTTTTGTATGGCACCAAAATAAGCCAACGCAGATTTTGTAGTGCTACCCGGATCACGCGCGTCCAATGGCGCTAATCTGAACGGCGCAATACACTATCAATCATTCCTTTACAAGAAACAGACATCCAATAAACTGCAGGAAGCTTGACTCCACATAGCAGAAAAACGCTACAATACACCCTGCTACCAGCATACGATTGCCTTCATTTAAATTCCTTTTCTCCAACGTAATTGAGATATAACTACTGTCATCTGTTCATATCAATCAAACAAACTTTATTTCTGTCAATGCTGCTTTCTTTAAACCAAGGCCCTTGCTCTTAAATTATTATCCTCCATTAAGCTTTAAAACCAACATATTGAGGTAGACTTTCACGACTCAATATATCAGAATTGCTCTAACAACTGCTCTTTCAGGATAGCTGTGTCGAGCATTCCTCCTCTATCCTTCATACCGTTTCACCTCCTACGTTGCTTGATGATCCCTCAACGAGAGAGGCGAAAGGACGCGAAGGAGAACTGAGGAATTCTAGATACTGGCTGTCCAAATAGAGCAGCTCTTGAGGGCAATTCTCAACATTAATACAGAGTATTGTAGTAATACAGAGTACTGTAGTAATTGTATGAGTAAATTAAGTATTTACTTACGTGGCAATCAAACCCTTTTGATTGCAAGATTAGTCACCATACCTAATGCCTTATCAGAATGCCTTTTAAGGCTTCTGTATACGTACCAATCACAGAATGAGTGCATGAATTTAATGGGGTACTCTTTGAAAAGGAAACCATGTGTAGGCTAGTTTACTGATTGATCAAATGTGGGAGCAACGATGCAATAACAAATAAAATCACATGAGATGCAGACGGGCGAAACGTGTGCACATGCTACACACAGTACGAATGGTGGTGAAATGATGCCAAACTGTTCAGCCAGCATTTGATCAAGATCTCTTACAATTCTAAATTACTCATGTCTGGCTTGACACTCTTGCTGAGCATACAACTTAACTATAGAGGATGTCCAAGGGCCAGATTGCACTAACATGTCTACACCCTTCGCTTATAATGCTTATAATGACTCTTCCAGTCCCTTTTACTCGATAATGTTCTACTTCAACATTCTACGCTCCAAAGTAAGAACAGTCTTTGTGGTAATTCATTATGATATATTTCTCATTTACTGCAAAAAAAAAAACGTGAGTGTCTGCCCTGAGTGGGATGTCTTAAAAAGTTACTGTTTAAAATAACTAAAATGCCTCAAACGTTGTTACCTTACATGTGGAGAGGTCACACATGGGATTAGCTCCTCGGCCACTTGAGCCTCATACAGGCACCTGGTGATGCTTGTCACAAACAGGAATGACAAAGGCAGGTGGGCCCTGCATTGGCCACCTACTGACTTCAGGGAAAACAATTACAGTACCCAATATAGATAGGTTTAACCATTTTGCAAAAGTTGATCACTGTCATCATAACCCATAAGTGATCTACTGCTGAATGGTAGTTGTGCTCTTGGGTGTGTTTTATCTCCTGTGGCTATCAATTTGTCATTTTCCTAAAGCACCTTGGATCATCCACTAGCAATGTGTCCTGCTTATGCCTACTTGCTTTTCATATAAAGCCAACTTTACTGCTATAATTTGTATTTGTTCTCTGATCCATGTATTCCTGTTTTCTGTCTCAGTATATTTTTAGGCATGCAGCTGTCACATGATTTTTTCATCTCGTGTTCCATTTTATCAGGCGGTGTCCATGTTTGTGATCCATTTGTCATAGCAGATAATATGCACCGACTAAAAATGTTGTGCTTTAGGCATGGTGGTATGTTGCTTTTTATTATCAAATTAAATTTTCAAAAGCATTCAAACTTGTCATTCCTTCGTTGTCAAAAGTACCGCTATGTTGCGTTCTAAAATTCACACGCTAAAGGATACATTCTTACATGTTATGAAATCCATTTCAGGTTTCCATTGAACTACTTTAATCTTGAACAATGCTATGGCTATAGTATGACTACTAACATTTAATATTCCGCACGTTCAGAACCTCTGCGGTAACAGTATATCCTTTCGCATGCATATGAATGCCCTCTGGATCCATTTAAGAACAGGAAGGGTGCTTCTTAGGAAAATGTGCTTCAAGGTCTCCCTATTACATTGTGCTCATGCATGTGAAAGTGGTTACTTGGCACATTTTAAACCTTACTTGAACCATTCGTACAATAAGCTTTGTCTACAGAATGCCCCCTAATACATTTATTTCCTCCAAAAACATCCCTTCCATTCCATATACAGTAGTTTCAAGCCCATCTGAAGGTTGAGTGGGTTTGGGGGCAAAAACGAATGAGACATTAGATTCACTGACATTAGCAAAACCAACACTGAGCATTACTAAACAAAATCCCAGGTGAAAAACATCAACTACATGATAAGGGAAGTCAAGCAAAAAAAACAAACACAGCCTTCAAAATGTGAGCCGATATGGGCAATGAAATTGTGGAGTTCGCGCCAAGACAGATTGACTCCAGAGAAATCCAACAAGGGCGGTGGGGCGACTTAACGCACATATTCTCCCTAACCCATACATAAGCGTTAAAGAAAGTGACTCACACGCAGTACAAGCCTATCCCACACACGTCCAGTATACATTTGCACTCAACCTCATCCACACAATTGGTATTTCACATGGCGATAATTGCACCCATCCATGCAGCTGTGCACGACATCTAAAGGGTGTTTTTTAATATATATATAAGGAATTGACAGCATGGGCCCTATAAATTCACAGCATACGCCCTTCATTTAGACACCATGGAACTTGAGACATTTCATACGCTCTGACGTTTTTATATTTACTGGGCTTATTTTCAAGAGGATTTAAGACCAGTGTGTATTGCAAAAATGCAGAGAATTTGCTGTTGTTGTACAGATGGATAATTGTAGTGCAAGCATTTTGATTAGTTTCACCTTTGTCAATGAAAATTTGAATTTCCTGTCGATGAAGGTGAAGTGCTCCCCTGATACAATAAAAGGAAACTACACTCAAGCTTATTTCAAAAAAAATATCCAAGTGGAATCTACACGACGACCATTTCGGGTCTCTACAGAATTTATTTCTTTTTTGTGGAATCCACTGGGAGACAGTAATTATAATTTTTATTGTTTTGAATTTGATGACATCCTACAGGTATGTTCCCGACATAATAGTATTCTCGGTATACAACAGCCATCACATTAATTGCAGTGTGGTCCTGTGGGTGCGTGAAATGTAGATGGTTGATTTGTCACATGGCCTCGTTTATGTGCACTCACACATAGTTGAAACTGCATATGTGGCACATGGGCCAAACAGGGTACTTGGGAACCACTCCGGAGTACACATCAATCACTCGAGACACATACACAGGCCACAACTAACACATATAGCCCACCCTGAACACATAGGGCCACCTGAGATACATACACACAGACTACCCAGGACGTAAACAAGCTACATGAAACAAATACAGGCCACACAGAACACACGCGTAGGCCACACAGAACATACATATACGACCGACGACATGCACAAGCTACCCAGATTCACACACAAGCCACAGAGAACACACACCCACAGGCAACACGAACGTGTATAGGCCACACGGAACAGCTGCAGACTACCCAGGACATACACAGGCTACTTGAATGAAATTCATGGGCCACTTGCCACACATGCAGACAGACCAGCCACGATACAAATCAACTGCGTAAGACACTGGCCGGGATTCTTTTTTGTGAGAGTGAAAGAACATGTTGGCATGTGAGAATCAATAATGACTTAGAGAAAGGCGTTCTCATAGGATCACCAACACGAGTGCTCTAAATCAATGTGTCTCTCTGCACAGAGAAGCATGGCATTTGTGTGGAAGACTCTGAGCCAGTGGTAAAAACGCCACCTCACTATGGCAAGGGACCAGTTAAGCTGCAGGACAACCACTCTTATGTTCCTACAAGGCAGAACTCATGTTTATTGAGAACGATATCTCACCAGGTGGTAAACTTGTAACGGCTTCAGGTATGGCAATACATGGATAAAATGACCAATGGCTGCACAAGCATATTTTGTTTTTGTTGTCTGCCATGCTCTTGTTGTTTGTGTTTTTTGTTTGTTTGTTTTGTGCGGCCTACTCCTGGCCCAGTTCGTGTAAGTCCTGCCTTGCCTAGACTCGCCTCGTGTTGTTGCCCAGGTGTCGCGTGTG
>JAZEWU010000002.1:4706803-4719526 GCA_036362915.1 Geotria australis
TGGCTGCTACCGTTTTTGTTTAGATTTTTCTGCTGTCTTTATTATCTATGTCCTATGGTTTATCGTGGTTGCTTGACTCTCAGTTTATCTGTCCTGATGGTACTGACATACCGTTCTCTCCGCAGCCTTGTGCAGCGCTTTGTGACCTTCGGGTGAAAGGCGCTCTATAAATGCTATTATTATTACTTATCTTCAATACGATGTTTCTAACTAAAGGTATCTGTTTTAGGGACACAACTGAAAAACACATCAGTGTGTGTACATCTATGGCAGTTATTGAAAGTAGATCAGGATCAAAGTGAGGAAATACAGAGACAAACAAAAGCGGGTGGGTTTTGCTAGTGAAAAACTGAATATTATGATTTAAAACAACATATCACTAAGCCTAAAAAAGAGAGGCTATGACCATGGATATTACCTGCTCTAACATATTGATTACACATTCTTCTTCTTTGCGATTCTTCGAAACATGATGGTCAGCTTCTGGACATCGTTGTCTTTCAGCTCGGCCTCGAAGTGTTTGGTAGAATTCGCAAGCAATACCAAGTATTACCTGACAGGGATCGCGACGTGAAAAGTGCACAAACAAGCATGGTCCAATGAAGAAGATGAACGATGGGTTCAGTCAGTTTTTATTTAAGCTGGAAGGCAGGGTTGAGCTATGTAGCTCTTTTTAACAGTTGTCCATCGGGGACGGGTAAGGAAGTTGCAACATCTCAGGGCACCGGGGAAATTTAATCAGGCCAATTAACCTAGGCAGCATGTTGTTGGACTGTGGGAGGAAATTGATGTACCCGACGAAAACCAACACGGACTCGAGAACATGCAAGCTCCATACAGGAAGGCACCCAATCCAAGAATCGAACCCGGCGACTTCTTGCTCTGAGGCAGCAGCGCTACTGACTACGCCACCGTGCCACCCAATGGAGAAAACACACCTGAGAGGACGTCCTCTGAAGTCATTAAATAAGCCGTGTACATGTGCTAGATGGATCGTTACATTATAGGACCAAGGGACAGCTTAGGTAGGCCTTCATGCAGCAGTGGATCGATCATAACTGAAAATCAACTTGACATTTAGTTTTGTTTAACAATGTATGTGACCTTAGATATAGGGAGAAACAAATTTGAATCCATCAGTAATTCACCACAAGGACATGCTGTGCCTTCCAATCCCCAAACAATTATTCCATTCGTTCAGCAAAGACGTCACTCAACGGTGCCGACACCGGAGCTGTTATGGGGACGAAATGGCCAGAAATTGAAATTGATGTACGCGGGCCATGAGAGTTAACAATATGCGTTGTCAACTCGCCTTGACACACCGTCAGTTCTTTTTAGCAACAAAAACACTGAAAGTGTCTCAGCAGTAGAACTGGTCTGTATTTCATAGCCAAGTGCATCATCCCCCATGGTGTTCATTTGATTTGAGAGATTTAATGTATGTGGTGTATATGTGTGATCACTTGGCAGTACTCTCTAAATCAAAACTTCCAAGTGAATTAATAGAAAAGCAAGTTTAGCATATCTCGTAACACCAGCCTCTGGATATATAAATATTTCTGGACCGTGATGTTTATTGGATACGAGTAAACAGACGCCTCCAACCCAGCTTTCCCAGCCCACCATGTACAGTAGTAACTAATATTAATCATTCTATTTCGATTTATTATTCAAAGTAAAAATTGTAAACAATACCAAAGCTTTTCAGAAGGAGAAAAATAATTACATTATACCTGTATATGACAGCTGATGACCAAACATATTAACTACAATTTAGCCTGAATACATATCCTATGGTATCCTCATAACAGATGTCACAAGCGCCGGGTGGCCGATAGGTTAGAGCTGAGCTGGCACCGCTGGAGATCCTGGGTTCGATTTCAGGCAGCCACGTATGATTAAACTTGGTTCTCAAGCATTGGGAGGAGATGGCCTAAAGTAAAATTAATTGGTTCTGCACTTACATTTTTGATAACATTCCACCTCTGAGAACAAATAATAGCGGTTTGTCATGCATCTAACATTACTCTCTGTCGAAGGAAGGGTGGGTGAGTAGGACAGTGCTGCCCCCACCTGTGAGGAGAAGAGGCCACTTGGACCATTCTCTAAAAAGGAGCTGGACTGCCCTGATAAGGATCTGAATAGAGACTTCACCTCGTGAAACGACTCCAACAGTAGTCAGGATAGAATTGGGGAAGAAATACATTCTTTTTTTAAGTGTAAGATCCTAGATATGTATGAGAGCTCAAAATTATGCAAATCATCTGTCATATAAAACGTATGAATTCAAATATAATTTATCGTACAGTATTTACACTACGATGCTGATAAGATCGTTACTTTGGGATCTTGTTGTTGTTGCTGGTTTAAACAGCCGTTGTCCAGGTTGACCTGGTTGCCTCCAATGGGTGGGGTTACTGGCCAGATGCCCTTCCTGACACTGTCCTCATTTAATTGGAGGGTTTTCAGATCGCTATTTTTCTGAAACTTGGTTTGACATAAGAGTAACTGTACTCACATTTGGAGTCTTGTAAAACATTTTTTTACAAAAGTTGGTGCGAATCAAATGTATTTTCCGTGAGTGAAAACATAATATTCCAGCTGTTTTGCCTAAATGTGACATCACACCTTCATTTATAATTCTTATTCCGTCATGAATAACAAAGCGGAAACTGAAATACGGGCAAAGTTATGCAAGGAGCTCATCAAAGGACAAACAGAGGCTGTGGACTGAGGGCAATGTGCCAGGAACTGGACTTATACACCCATAGGCAGGCATGCCATGTAATTCCAAACCTAAGCTTTAGCATCCAACTGGCCAGCTGTTGATATTCAAATGGGATTATTTGGATAGTTTCAGTTATATTGCCCTAATCTTCTTTCATGTGTGCCTAATAATCCATGAGACCCTTACGAAATTGATACGCTTTATTTTAAACGAATTGTAAGCAAAACTACCTGGAGTTCTGTAAAAGCTGTTGAGACTTCGTTGGCCCTACCTACGTATGATTTGATCCACTATATGACAAATAAGGAGACATTTGTCAACAAAACAAAAATATATACGTAAATGTACAGCATATTGTCGACATCAGCAGATACTGGGCACTGTTGGGAATTTCGCCATTGTGAGTGGTCATGCGTTCATGCTCTTGGCATGCCTTCGCACTCAAGTCACGCACCCCCGAGCATGTGCGCTGTAGTGTGCACAACGTGTAATGAATTAAATGGGCACCTATTTCCTGAAGGAGTAAACATATGTGCATATGCAGGTGGGCGATGCAAATGTGCCACAATGTGCTCCTTTGTGTATGTGGTAGCACGGTATATGCAGAGAGTGGACTTTAAGTAGTTGATGCATTGCGCTTTGATCTCAATCACCCAGAGTCCAATTCTCGACAACACACACCACCGCTAAAACTTGGCAGGACTCGTACTCCAACACTTAGTTTTAAATGGCACATCCGAGAAAAGCTAGTGCAGAGCCCGAAAGGTAATGGTGTGTGCTGAGCCGACCTTGATCCAAACTGTGATACACTGGGCTCACAAGACATCTGGATTTGGCTCTAGGCTAAATACAACCAGAGGTGGGACAATGTGTACAACAATGTGTACAACATCAGTCAATATATGGCAAGTGTCAGTGCTAACATCATCTACACGTGACATCAGCAGCACGGCTCAGCTTCTGCAATGGAAAATAAACCTGGCACCTGAGCTATGCCAGATCGGCTTGGCCCTGGCATGGAGAAGAAGCACTGCTTAGGTTGATTTTACCTTCAATGCATATCTGGTGTGGTATAGTCACTAAACGGAAAAAAAGTAGCCGAGGTATCCACTCCCATATCTCAACCTGTTCTTAGCAAATAATTTCAAGCTTTCTCATCTCACAACACTGCGGCTCAGCGATGTGTACAAATGCACCATCGGCCAGCTATCTCACCCACGCCGGGAATGCATTGACGTGCACAGATCACGCGCCCATGGCATGTGGCGCTCCTTGTTCAATAAATACGTCGGGATCAGAGGCCCTGTCAGGCGACAGTAGCCTGTGGGTTGAGCACCCGGCCTGAGCCACGTATCCCTTTCTCTCGCTCGAATTCCGAGATTTTGCAGCTCGGAACTTCAATGAGGGGCAGCATCCGCGGCTTCCTGTGCTGCGTGCCAGAAGTCATGCCGTTTTGTTTACCGTCCGATCAGGTTATGGGAGAGGACAGCTGCACACGCAGACTAAATTAGATCCTGAATCAGCACCACCAGCCCTGTTCCCGTAAGTGCCACGCGTGGTCAGAATGTGCTTATTAGATTGCAGAGCCCATCGCAAATAGAACTAAATTTGTCACCGTATTGTTTATTACTGTACTGCCACTAATAATCTGTAAAATATGCAATGAAAACTTAACAAGCAACGGCTTTGGTTCACAGTGTCCGAGGTGTGTGTTAAGTGCACGATGTTGTTTACATTGTATTTATTTCATATCTAAAGTAGAGCAATCTGTTTTTGAAGATATTTGTAGAATACCTGATAGCTATATCAAAAATTATTAATGAAAAAGCAAGGGGTCAAACAAAAATAGGAACAAACAGGGTTTGTAGAAATTATATTTAGACCACATCCATACCATTAATCAGACAAATACATTTCAATTCCTATCGTGCTGAGCCTCTGAGTACTCTGAATCGGAAGCAGATATAGACACTTCCCAGGGGGAGGTGCTCCTGAAATAATGAAGTTATTTCAATAGGGCCCTGCACAATAATGATAAAAAAAAAACATCATTATTTTTCTGTGGTAATTATCCATAAAATACTAATTTCCGGGGTCTCAAGGGGAGGGGAAGAGGGGCAATTACCCCCATGCCCCCCCCCCCGCCGTGGATTGCCAACTGTGATGAAAAAGCATTTGACTCGGTAAAATTTGATACATTCATGCAAATGCCACATATCCATCCGCAATATAAATTTCGCGTCTCTACAATTGAATTAACTACAAATGCATTTCATTCCATGTATTCAGGAGGCAGCCTATTAACACTTTCTTGAAAAGGAGATAATAGTAAATGTGCGTATATTAAAATAGTTTTTTACAATGCAATTGCATCATCATCATTAGGAACGGCTTAATACTGTGCAGGGTTGCGGTGAGCCGGAGCCTATCCCAGAAGACAGAGGGCGCAAGGCAGGGCTATACCGAGGATGCGACGCGAGTCCATCACAAGGCACCGGGGCAATTTAGTCAGCAGGACAATTAACCTATGCAGCAGCATGTCTTTAAACTGTGGGAGGGAACCGGGTGCCGCACCCGGAGAACGAATAAAAATAATAATAATATCAATTTATATAGCGCCTTTCACCCGAGGGTCACAAAGCGCTGCACAAGGGCAGCGAACAGGATGGCATGTCAACAACGAAAGAAAAAAACAATAAAAACCAAAGCAACCTCGCTTAAATGTCCAGTTTGCTAACCATCACAGCATCGCAGCACGTAAAATTCGGTACGCTTGTGAAATTCCAAACCAAAATTATACTGTTAATATACAACCGTAATGTACGAGTGAAAAACAATTAATGGTACAGTTAAGACTTCAATAAAGTCGCGCACATCTAAATGAGAATGCGAGGCTTGTTGTATTGGTCACAATGTCCTGCATTCCGGGATAAAGCGGCGTACTTACCCAGTACTCGCTTTAAAATATCAAACTTCCACCAAAGATGAACGCCGAGATGCACACCAAATAACGTTTTCTGCCAAAACCACCTCCTGAAAAACACAGCAGAATAAATGGCATTATTTTTTTAAGCAGCAGCAAAAGCATACGGATAAAAATCACGTTTCAAACACTTACAATGTTAGGTTACACAAATGAAGTCTATGTAGTATGAATGAACACTGTTGAACAGAATTTTAATTCCAAACTAACAGCGGGGGTTACAAAATGCTAAACCTTGCCCAGGCCATTGTACCAACAAAGTCCGGGAAGACATACAGACTCGGTCAGAACAATACATAATACGTTGCACAGAGAGCTATTTCAACAATTCCCCCCTTGGTAGGCGATATTTGTCAATTTGACCATCCAGAAACAATACTTGAACCATTTTGCTTTCATGTCATACACAACCAAATAGATAGAGGTTTATTATTACAGCAGAAAATTTCCCAGTGAGCTTGCAAGCTCTTTACAAGTCGTGGCAAACACAAGATTGTTAAAACGATAAAAGATATGTGGAGTAATAAAACAATCAGTCGTTCGTGAATTAAACCTGTTATATTATTCCGAGTCATGCAAACGAGAAAGAACATTTCCACATTGATAAAATACCGTACTGAATGCGGCGCGCAGCACCAAACACACACACGCACACAGTAATAATGCAGTAAACAAGACTCCACTAAACAGAAACCCGCTATAAATATTCTCCTGCGGTAAAATATAATTTACTGGAAAGTGCCGTGAAAAATAAACGCCTCTTTTCACGCTTGCGCTTCCACCGACACACCGCCACGCCGTCAAGACCAGAGGGTGGAAGAGCGGCCATGCGAACACGTCAGGTGAGTGACAGCCAACACACGGCACACGCTCCGTGCTCTCTAAACGACGCCGAGTCTTCCGTGCCGGTAACTTATGCTGAAGGGACAGGGGGACAGAGCTGTTAGCAAGAGTAGCGTCTCACACGTTTGTTTGTGTGTGTGTGTGCATCCGTGTGTGTGTCCGCGTAATAATATGACAACTTTGCAATTATTTGCGGGGTTTTTTTTTTTGCCAGCGCCACAAAAGCCCCGTTCTGGAAGCCCGTTTGAATTGTTGTTGCATTCATTTCAGAGTGATGACGCCGGCTGGACAAAACGCGCTCGCTTGACGATGCAGCACAATCTACGGGAGCTGATCGACGCAAACAAACCGACAGCCAAGCACCGAATACCTGCCCTGTGTTTCAATGCAAATAGACTGATGCTGCTTTGGCAAAAACGTCACCTGTTTGTGGAGCCAACTGCATTTGCTGATGCCATGGCATGCTAAGGGGGCAATTAGTGCATGCTGCGTGACATTTCTTTTCATAAATTTGTGCAGGGCTCATTAATGTTTTAATACATTACTGTACTCTATCTCAAATTATAGTCAGCGACAGATAAGGCACATTGCTGTACTAGCATTGCTGGAAATGGCTTTAAAATCGCACAAAATCATACTCCGTTAAAGAGCTCGACACAAATACTTGCTCTGTCACTTCTCGTGAACAGTTACGTACATAACAGCGGTGTAGGGACAGTAGAAGATCAACTTCCCACACTAACAGCCAAGGAGTTCGTAAATCATTCATTATTCAGTGTAACATGTGACTCCTCTATGACGCCAGTCGTTTTCAGACAATTACGCATCTATCTTGCGGTTGACACCCAGTGGATTTACAATCCAGTGGGTCGTCGAGTTGACCTCCCGACGGGGCAGTTGAATCTATGGGCATCTGCTTCTACCCTTACCCCTCTCAGCCCCACAGTATGAATGGCTAAGAATCGATATCTATTAATTCATACATCGGTACACCTCCGGTCAGGTGAAACACAACAGAAGTGCTTCCTTAAACTCAAACTACATAGATCAACTCGCCTTATAGATTCGATGTAAACATGTGCCACTGTTTAATACGGTACTTGACCTTTTGTTTTTACATAGACACGGCCTCTCCCACAAGCATGTAAATCATCTGTGTGGGCTGCTGCCTCCCAGTGAGAAGAAGGATTTTGGAATGTGCCTACAGTCAATTAATGCAGCTTATGCTGGTGGTGGTCCCAGCAGCACCCCATTGCCACAGAAACACATGCACCCCGGGCTGACAATACGTTTGTTCTTTTATTAATTTATGAAGGCAAAAGATATTGAAGCATCAAGTGTGGCAAAGGCACATAATTTATTTTCACAGCATAACCGTGTTACGAGGCTACGCGGTGGGTCGCGGAGGGTAGGCGAGCATAATCCATCATACTCCCATGCTGCCACATCTATGCTCCCCGCTTTCACCAACTCGCACTGACCAGAGTCACTGCGGGTTGACGTGGGACGGCTCATTTCCGGCAATGGACTGACAAAATGCTGTACACGTAAATGCATACATATATTAATCCTGTTTATTTGTAGACGTGAAACGGAAGACGGAGGTTTTGTTTTGTTCTGATATATTTTCCGAAACTTTAGTTTGCAGGAGACTTTATAATTCCAGGCATCTGTGTAGACTGTATCCTGTGTATCCGCCTGTTTAAGTCACCGTAAATCTGACAATGCACCCAAAGGAAACGAGACAACATGGGCGACATCGCCTGACTGAATTTGTCACCCTAATATTGACGTTGACACGCGACATCACATGCTCTCTTTGTATCGACAGCATCATTTAATAATAATCATGTACCGTATAGTATTTGTCAATCCACTGATGGATGCGGGCATCCACATGTCACATCAGTAATGTGGGTTGTTTGACCATACTTCACTATGCTGGTCTGTGGGTTGGGGAAATCGAGGGGTGGCCCAGGACGTGTTAAGAAATCACTCACGACTTGATGTCAGCCGTGGCCAGGATTTCAAACTTAGGTTCTGAGTTTTCAGTGCTTGAAATATTACTTTAATGCAGCTTATATTTGGTGACTAGAGCTATATAGCCAATATTAACTGGGGTAGTTTACACCATAAACATTTAACAAACAGTAGTAAAAGCACTGTGCTTGAGTATTCCATCGAAATAACCCTAACTTTTGAGATAAATCACACATCTTAATATTTCACGACAACGTTCATTGAAATAATCAGACAAAAATTAAGATGGACCTAAAGTAGCTGAGAAGCCATATTTCAGTGCTGTTGAAAATACAGTACTTATACTATTGTAATGACCGCTTGTATATTTTGAAAGAAGCAAACAGTACGTCTGCTGTAAACACGGAGCAAACAAAATAAACATTTAGCCTAACATGAAGTATGAAAACATGTGCTTGGCTTCCTTTTGCAGCGTACACAGCTGGCAGGAGAAGCCCACATAAGTGTAAACACCCTCAGCTAAATTTGGTACATAATGGCTAAAGATAATTGTTATTTACACACGTTCACTCCCGGCAAAAGTCCACTCGAACATCAAACACCCGGGTGCCTGGATCGTCATAGGGAAACAAGATCGGACCTCAAAACAAGCCACAAACAGATACGTGAGCTTTGTTGAAATATCCTGAGTCAGCCTTTAGCCTTTTAGAACGTAAATGCTACCGAGACAGCTGTTACCTTGGCCCTATCTGTATTTAAAATGTATTTATGAACCTTTTTATGACGTGTACTGCAGTAGAGTAACGCTGGTTTTTAGCACTTGTGACTAAACCGAGCATGCTCCGTGGATGTGTTGCGACTATGCGTGTAAAACTTAATCTGATAACAAAAATCACGTAGTTTATTCTAGGTTTCAATATAAACACCGCACAGAACTGGCTCAAAGACAACCAGCATGATGTGTCAATAATATATCCCTTTTATGGGTTGGGTTGGGTCAGGGACAAAATAAGGGATATATGTCATACAAAACGATGGTCACTTAAACCTTCATGTTAAAAATCAGCATGATGTGTGTGTGACATACATGCTATAGGCTCTTGCGTGACCTTTTCAGGACGTACAACATCTTATTAAACGAAGACATCAACGTCAACCTTTCGTGAGCAAATACTGTATATACATCATTGCTTTATACTGGTCATCCAGACCTCATCACGGGAACGGTGTATATTATGTTAGGGCCGCATCCTAGGATTAATAGGGAGATATGACAATCTTTTTTGTCGTTTTATTTACACGTTTATTACCATTCCCAGATATTGGTGCTCATCAGTATGCACACATTTAACTGACAGTGCGAGCACGTTGTTGGAGATACATCTATACTGTGTGCGAAAGTGGAAGAGCACGCAGGGACAACCCTGTAGCTGGACACGACTGACACGAAATGTAAAAAAAGTTCCTAACAGTCATGCAATTGTGCTGCTAATCCAAAATGAATGGCCCTTACTGCAAGCATGCACCCTTGCGTGCGAGGCTACCAGAAATGTTCCAGTGTGCACTGATGACAAACACAGCATATGACTGCCACTGAAAGAGATGTCAACATGGGCTCGTAATGGTATGCACAAGCTCACATATATTGCAAGTTAGTTGCGCGTGTTAGAACGCGTAAATATACTGTTATACGACCGGTATATCCGAAAGTAGGGGAGGCCAACGCAGGGCTCACGAACCACGTGCAGCACCTACGCAGTTCAAGTGCAGCACAGCGGTCGGAATGCAGATCATTTTTAACTTTGCAACTCTATCTGAAACAGGAATAACAGGGACCCTTCTGCGGGTCTCAAATTATTCAAAATTCACAGCGAACCAACATGAATATGAACGTGACCACCCCATGTCTCCCACTCAGTGACGTGTGGTGAGATCAATGGCTGGGGAGGTACTGGATAGTATCAGAGCCACATTTACACACATATGAACCCGATAGAGGCAGCTTAATTCACCATTCAATTGGCAGGTTACACAATGAATATTGGTTCGGCAACCGTATGTTTCATATTTCATATCAGCATTCTTTACAACACACGCATACAGGTAAGTTACGTATTCGATTCAAGTTTTATAGGCGAATGCAGTTCCACTATTCATACTCATTCAACACAAATGAAAATATATATTGCATGGTCTTACCTTGACTTGCAAATGAAGTCCATTCGTCTATCCTTCTAACTAACGTGGAGGGAGAGCGAGCGTCAATCACGTGGGCTATAGACACGCCCCCCTCAGTGAGGCAGCTGTGATAGCTGCCTCCCCTGGTGGTTTTCATTGCAGTTTTATGACGAGGCCAGCAAGCCTAAATATCTTTAACACATAGGTGAAATAAGTTACCTGGACTATGGAAGGCGAGGACATGTAATAAAGGGGTCTACAAACATTACATTGGTGACATACAGAGAGATATTAACAGGCACGCACTTATTGCCCGCGCTACACCCAGTTTCTGAGGGGTTGCGCAATCAGAGGGGAGGCTGAGCTCGTCGCTGCCTCACCTCTCGTCTCTCCCTGTATTTGCAGCGGAGCTCTGCAAATTTCGCGATGTTGACTACAAAAAATGATTGGAATCGTACAGAAATAACATAACACAGATCAGTGGAAAAATCTTAATATTTATTTTATTTTATTACATGTTTTTTAACTTTTCGTAACAGCTATTTTCATTGGAGTATGATAGGTGAGGCTCTGCCTCCCCTGCCTCCCCTGACCGCACGTCCCTGCTCCCGCTCCGGCGTCTGCATCTTGTGGTTCTCAGTCTTATAAAGATTTGTTTCGCGGCTCATTTGGTCGGGAAGTTTGGCCACCACTGGTATATAGTCGCAGGGCAATACAATAAGGTTGCTGCAACATTTGTAAGCCTTTTCCTCAAACCCTGGTGACTTTGCACGTGTCGTATTGAATAATAAAAATCTAAATCCCATTTGATACAACAAATTTGTTGGGATACCCTCTCCAAATTCCAGAATGTCCCAGTCTGAATAGTTTTAATATGCACATCTTTTTATATATTTATTGCAAAATATGCAACCGCAAATTACTGTTTTTACAAACTCTGGCTGTTTACGTAGCAAATTCTTTCCAATCGGTTCCGCTGCTCAAAGTGGTTCCAGTGGTGAGCAGGTCACATGGCTAGCGCAAAAACAGAGAGCACATCACCCAAATATGGCCAGGGTAGTCCTATTTCCAGTGTTCCACTTTGTTTACATTATACATAACAAGTCAACAAAAACAGAAAATTACAGCCAGCCATGCCTAGCTTCAAGCCCACTGAGGTAATGACCCCATGGGCGTTGACACCCAATGTCACGGAAGTACACAGCTGCATCACCACGCTCTGTCCACAGGCAGACAGACGAAAAATAAACAGATCAGCAATGGACCAAGAAAAAAGCACGCTACGTCCCTGTGACAGTGCAATTAAACGGGGAAGCAAATGTTAAGGCATACTGCCAACTATGTCTGACAGCAACGTGAAGAATGAGAAAATCCAGCAGATGATTTTCTGGTCTGCCTAGTTGTGATCATATGTCACTGTGCTGAAAAGTGGGGACCTGAACGCTCACTAGCAAAATAACAACGTACACACACACACGAACTAATACACGTGCTATGTCTTGGAACAAACTTGCAAACAGATAGCAAATGTTCAAAAACATAAAGTGTTTGATTCATTACAACTATATTGGCATTCACCATGCTTTCAATTTATAACTGGCTATTAAAAATAATGAAATATTTCATTTCCATATTTATATTTCGTTTTTTTATAACCACTGTACTCATCTAAACATAGCAAAGGGCAACCATAGATTAGCAACCACTGCATCAGAGAACCCAAATGAAATACAGTATTGTGTAAACGGTCAACCCATGGTACACCAATAACATACCTGCACTTAACTCAACTACATTCATACCATCCATCCATACATTTTCTAAACTGCTTGTCCTGGTGAGGACAACGATGGTATAACTATCTTTCATTGTTTATTTGGGTTTGTGGGTTTATCATTATTATTGACGTTAGGGAAAAGCATAAGATTTAACGCAAACATAAGAATCCAATAAATAATGATTTTCAAACACTATAAACGGGAACTCCACTTGATGCACATTCCCCATA
>JAZEWU010000002.1:4721738-4732328 GCA_036362915.1 Geotria australis
ATGACGGTTGCTTTTCAAAGCTGTTCTTTCGGGATAGCTGTGTCGAGCGCAGAGAGGGTGCGCTCGACACAGTTATCCCGAAAGAACAGGTTTTAAACGCAGCCATCAGATATTTGAAATGGCAACAAATGATATAAATTAATGTCTCGGTTCATGAGCAATCGAACAAACCCATTGGCTGAAAGTAGGTTTATTGCTTGGTGCTGCAGTTCAATAGCCTTGATGGGCAGCAGTTAAATGTGTGCTTCATTGTTATGCTCCAGTGTTGTGGTTGTATTCAGGAATGCTCAATGAAGCATCATTAGGCATCTAAATGCCTCCAACGTGGCAGGCAAAATATCGCGAAAGCGGAGGAACGTTCTACATGACTATTGAGATACAGCAGCTCTTAAGAGCAATTCTAATACATTGAACCGTGAAAACCTACGTTAATATATTGTTCAAGAAAAGTTAATCTCGAAGACATTTTGAGGCTTCTGCAATGTGTAATAAAAGGTCCTACGATTTGAGTGTGGTAATACTGCTCTATAACATGTCACAGTTGTGCTGTAGCTTCTTGAGGATCCGATTCAGTTCCCGAAGAAGCTCCCAGCACGTGACATTCCTGAGTGCTATGGTGACATCGGAGTGG
Organism: Geotria australis; assembly: GCA_036362915.1. Taxonomy (NCBI): domain Eukaryota; kingdom Metazoa; phylum Chordata; class Hyperoartia; order Petromyzontiformes; family Geotriidae; genus Geotria; species Geotria australis. Next base: position 4,722,370 of record JAZEWU010000002.1, read on the forward strand.
TGTTGTGTGTGTTGGGCCAAACCAAAATGTGTGTTAAAGCCCCTTAAAGCCCCTTCTGGCAGATGTAAGTCTAGGGGCCTATATTTTGAATGCAGAATGGAAAGAGTATAGTAGTGGAGCTGACCTTTGGGGAAAATGAGTAGATTATAGCAACAGTCCTTAGGAAGTGACCTATGATTAGCTTAATGAAACATTTAGAAAGTGGTTGTTTCCATTCTTGGACTCTACTAATACAGTCTCTCCTCGACTCACGACATATGCGACTTACGACAGCCGGCCCAATAAACCTATTATATTATTTTCGAGTCCCGACGGTTGGTCGTAAAGCCTAACAACGACCGCTCCAGCTACGGTCTGATAACATCGGCTGGCCGCGCTACCGCAAGGCAGCCATATTTGTTCTTGTCTGGATCTCAGTTTGTGTTTAGGTGTCTAAGCAGCTGGTTGTGTTTTGTTTGCAAACTGTTATAAGGGTATTTTCGACTTGCGACTAAATCGACTTACGACGGGGTCATCGGAACGTAACCCCGTCGTAAATCGACGAGAGACTGTATAGGTCTGTCAACTGCTAGCAACTGTCTGTTAAACGAAAATTCATTGGCCGAGGCTTCATTAAAAGAGGTATGCCTGTATATCATTACACAGTGAAGCCATGGAGCCGTGACTAGTGCATTGCGCTACAAACCTAGTGACCTGCCCTCATTAACCGGCCATAGCTAACATCAGTGGGGAGTGATATCTGACCCGGTCCTGGACACCCCTGGGACCAACCCACGCTGGCCAGAATCGTGACAAATGATCACACAACACTACCAATGACAAGGTGTGGAGAGGCCTGCTCCATCAAGGGATTGACAGCGGGGTTATGAATGTTATATACTGTACTTTTTTTAAATAATATATATGATAATGTGCTTCAGATATATAGTAGTGTTGTTTATATCCGTTGAAAACATCCTTCAATGTTGCGACACATTTCTGTGTGTTTATTTCAGGGCTCTTATGTCACCACCTAGCCTATGGTTACCAATCAGCGGAGATGTTGCCGTCTGGTAATCCGCTTGTGGTGTGAAAGTCTCATTAGAGGCAGAGATCCCAATCAATTCTCCCTCTGTGCCTCCTTCCCTCAGCTGCTCTCAAAGGGGAGGCCACTCACGGAATCACGGTGTCCTTTTTCATCCCCACGGCGCTGCCGCCGTTGCGCATTTAACCCAATGCCTGAGCACCACGCCTCCCAAATGTTGGTTAATTCGTGCGTTTGTTGTTTCGCAGGAGTCCCGCTTCCAGAGCTTGCAAGCTCACTGGGTATTTTTTTCTGTATTAATAAACATTCCGAGCTGTTCTGCCGTGTCGAGCGATCTCCCTCTCTCCCTCGCGACGTTTCGCCTCCCACGTTGGAAACTTACATCAGTACATCATCCATCTATCCATCCATCCATCCCAAAGTGCTCGCAGATAGCCGGGACGCAGGGAGCACGTGGCCGACGAAGCTCGGTGAAAATGTACACGTTCTTCACCTGCCCCTCTCGTAATGACGCCGCGCTTGGTGCAGACATCACCAAGCCTTCGAAGATTACATCTGCCGCGCGGCTCTTCACGGTGCTCCACGTTGCGATCAAGCGTGTGGCACTGGACACGACAGTTGTCACGCTTTATCGGGATAAAAGCCGCGGGCTGATCGCAATGTGAATTGGTGGACACGTGCCATGGGACTCAGACTCGACAAGGAATTAAGTGCTTACTTTATAATTAGGTAAGGTAACTGATCTTAAATTGAACTACGCTCTGTAATTGTGTGCTTATGCACGTGCAGTTCATTGTCAATCCACTGCTAGATGACAATAGACAACCTTCGCTGTGGCATGAAGGCGCATAGCATAAACATGGGAGCTTAAAAGCACAGTGCTACAATGCATTTTGCTGTACTGCCCTATATCCCCCAAAACATAGCCCTGCAGACTATAGCACCTGTTATCCACGAAAGTCGCTCTTTAAAGTAATATCCAACCTCAACACGCAGTTTAGCTTCTGAGACATAATGAGATGGGGTGCATTTTGGGTGCTCTGGGCATAGGTATGCTGTATCAGTGTATAAATATTACATTTTTGTGTGTGAAAGCAATGTATAACAAAAAGTTAATTTATCCAGTGTCACGCCAAGTAAAATGGAATAAGCAATACGTCAACAAGTTCACCCCCAAAACACGCACACTTTCAATTGCAAATATTAACGGGCTCGTGGTGCACTCTAAACAATCTACCAATGCTAAAACTAACTTAAATTCCACGTGTTTGGTTCCAGGCCGCACAACAGAAGTAGGGAATGTACAGTACTAGTCTTGCAAAGGGCAGCAATGTGGCAGCAATATGTTTGGGAGCTAAATGCCAGTTTCGGGTCTCCCAGCCACGAGAGGGCTTTAGGAGAGCGAGAGTTTGTATAATCTTGCTCTTCCTCCTCTGTTGAAAGAGCGCAGACCAGCGGTTTACCATAACATTGTCCATAATTTGGGTTCTATGGCTGCAATCTCACTGTGGCTTGTCTTTAATGTTCCATGAAGGAAATGTGCGCATCGGCCTGCAGATAGTATGTGACTGGGACCGTGTCAAAGGGAGCCACCATATCGCCGAGAAGAGGCATTATGCCTGCAGTATCGTCACTGGCTTTGCATGTGGATATCCAATGACATGCTTAACAATAAGCAGCTATTGTTTGGCGCTGTCATGCCCACTAGCAATAAATAAGGACGACACCCCCCAACCCCCGCATGTAACCTCAACACACACCAACAGGGCTTGCTTGTAGGATAACTGTACATTTGGTTGCTCTTCACAGTTGGTCTTTCGGGATAGCCGTGTTAACGCCTGATGATGCCTCCGAGGTGGGAGGCGAAACGTCGCGAAAGAGAGAGGACGATTGCTCGACATGGCTATCCCGAAAGAACAGCTCTGAGCACCATCATGAATCGAGATGGGAAAACCTACATCAACACAACTGTACATTTACTACATTTAGAGAGCACCATGGGTAAGACTTAACAATTTAAGGGATTGCTATTGTGTTTACCCTGGAAAACCTCAGCCGACAGGGTCAATGTCAAGACTGTTTTCATTGATTACAATTGATTATTCCCTCTTGATACATGCACCGTGAGAAGCACGAAAATCGATTTTTCTCATTCTTAATGCACGTTGTGTGTAGAGTAATTGGTTCACGTGACCTCTACAGCCACTAGAGGCGCTAAATTCAACGTAATGTTTAAAAAATATATACCGTTTTGGAATCGAATCAAGACTAGAATCACAAGGCAAATGAATAATTCATTAACCACTGCTACAGATTTTAGACCAGTTAATTCGTGACAATTCTGCTGAGTAAGGCTGCATTGCCCACAACGTCACCGCTCCACGCTACATAACGTTTCTATTAAAAGGCAATGGAAATGATTAAAGTCGAGTTTTTTTAGTGGCACACGCGAGAGGTAACATATCAAGAGACTGAGAAAAACCCACGTTAAATGTGGTTACCACACTAACAAACAAGCACCTTCTTGTCCACAACCTGCTCAGGTTGTTACAGCACGTTGCTCAGAGTGATGTCCGACGTTTTCAATCGACGAGCTGGGAGCTTCTTGAATTAAATCCCCAAAGAGGATCCCAACACTTGGGAGAGAAACATCGCGCATCACGCCGAGCAGTATGCGCTGTAACCCCAATACACATCGTGGACCTGGCACAGCGTGATTGCTGGTAATGACCTTGTTTGAAAAAGAGACACCGTTTTTATGGACCGTGCTATTTGCTCAGTCGTATGTCTTTGCCTGGTAATATTCTATAGTAGTACAATACTGTACGCATCTGATATGCTTTTTCAGATTCTGAAGAAATTCCAGCATTGGACATCGTGCCGAACAAAGCACGGTACAGCTCCAAAACACATCTGAGGGCGAAAGGGCACTATTGAGAAAACGCACACACTAACAACCAACCTACTTGCCATCCTGCTTTGTAAAGTCCACATCAATTGGGTGTCAAATGTAATATTATAGTCTGCATAATCCAACAATGCGACATCCAACGTGCTCGATCACAGGCACCCAGCACCACACCCAATCCTAAATATATTAGTAACAATAAGGCTCAATAATGACAACACAAATGCATTAGCTTTGTAGGCAGTGGTGGAGGCGTACGCTAATGCAGAACTATATTTTAATCTAAATCGATCGGCAATGCCACACTGCTGCAAAAGTCTCTACAATTTCACTCTGAGAACACGTTAATGCATATGCAATAAATATTTTATCGTATGTGTAATACCCAACTGTCACTTGGTGCCAAAACGTAAACTTTTCCATCTGTGACAACTATAAATAAGGACATGCATGTAATGTTCTACAAGGAGATGGCTTAAACAGTTGAATCAATAATCCTCCATTACCATGCTCCAGTATCAGGTTTTCAATCTGTTTTCGTTGCATGCTAAAAAAAAAACCCTGCATGTTATCTACAATATGGCGTATTTCAGCGCAAGATTGAGATTGCTGAACAGAAGCTCTTAGGCATGTATGATGAAGTACTGTATTGTTACCTGCAAATGTTCATGTAAGGTCAAGAAGCTATGGCATATGTGTTTTCATAATGATCCATCCTTGTGTATATCATTGGTTTCGAATTATATGTCCCCAGAAAATATACATTGCATGTAACGTCGTATGTCATGATATATGTGCTGTCCGATTATGATGAAACATTTTATATTTTTAAAACATCAAATACAGTAGTATACATTGTATGCCTAGAGGCCGACCCAAGACACGCTGGAGGGATTATATCCTTCGACTGGCCTGGGAACGCCTGGGAATCCCCCAGGAAGAGCTGGATTCTGTTGCTGAGGAAAGGGATGTCTGGTCCACTCTCCTTGGACTGCTGCCACCGCGACCCTCACCAGGACAAGTGGTTTAGAAAATGGATGGATGGATGGACATTGTATGCCATCATTACATTTCAATGCAATTTTTCTCATATTTTATCAAAATTGGGCGGCACGGTGGCGTAGTGGGTAGCGCTTCCGCCTCACAGCAAGAAGGTCCCGGGTTCGAATCTCGGCTCGGGGTGCCTTTCTGTGTGGAGTTTGCATGTTCTCCCCGTGTCCGCGTGGGTTTTCGCCGGGCACTCCGGTTTCCTCCCACCGTCCAAAGACATACTGCCAGGTTAATTGGCGAACTGACTAAATTTCCCCAGGCGCCCTGCGATGGACTGGCGTCCCATCCTTGGTGTTCCCCTGCCTGGCGCCCTGTGTCTGCCGGGATAGGCTACGGCTCACCGCGACCCTGTATAGGATTAAGCGGTTTCTGAAAATGGATGGATGGATGTTATAAAAAAAAAAATTCGGTTAAGCGACGGGAATCAAAGAGACAAAGGCATGTTCATTGAGAACTAGGCACAAAAAAATGACATCACCCTGTAATGAGAATGGCAGTGGCAGAAAATAGTACAGAACTACTTCTTAAGTTACTGCAATTGAGGCACACTGATCAAGCTAAAACTATTTATGCAGTAATTTGTTACAGGGCTGATATTATCAACGCTCTACATTTGGGAATCTAGTTTAATAACTGGCAGCTGCCTGGATTCGAACCCATGTGTCAGCTGTGTGGGCTCGGTGCTCTGACGCTGTAGTCATCCAGGTCACCTTGCCACTATAATTTTTGACATGCATCGCGTTAAAACCAGGGAATTCTACATTAAACTAAGCAAAGTAATGCTCTTGAACAAAAAAACACAATCTACAAACAAAAACGTCATAGTTTGCACTACCATGGCATAAACGCCTTAAAAATCACTGAACACATTTAAGTGCCCATAATCCTACTACTAGAGTAGCATTGTTTGAAATTAAACCGTGCTTAGGTAATTGGCAGTGATTTATTTAGATCAATGGCATCCATAAAATCTCGTAGAGTTGTTGGTCTTTTCTTCCAATTCGTGTCACTTTCTCTGGCCAATCTCACGCCCATGTTTCCTGGCTCTTAGGAATATGAACAATAAGTGGTTTGTTGTGCCACATAATGACCCAAATTGCTGTCCATTAAACAAAACAAAAAGTACTTTGCTGTTGCTAATCTGGCCTGACGTTCACACCAAAATGTTCAGTCGATGTTTTTATAAATTATAATAAAAAGCCGGCACACGCAGGCACAGGGCTCAATTTGGTTTCTCTCTTCACACTATTGCCCATAGCTAGCTCAGCCGGATTTTCTGTGGTAATGTGGAGCATGGTGCGATCTTAAAATATGTAATTTTGAGGACTGGGGAAATGCACAATGAATTGTTTACTTTTAACTACAGTAGAATGCTGTTATTTAAGTGTTAAAGCCATTTGTAGTTTCATTAACAATTACTTCATTGACTTGGCTCTTGCTTCCCATCGTAAATAGAGCCTTTCTTCCAGAATAACACACGAAGCATAGACCCACACCTTAAGCGTTCATTATATAAGAACAGTGTAAGAGTCCAACTGCTTAATTGCTTAATTGTTTGCAGATGTGTGCCACATCCCGTGTTTAATTATTTTTTTTAGCGATAAAGAAAACTATTATTGGATTAGACTCAAGAATCCAGTGCAGTATGTTGTTGCGCTACAGTGATAGTACAAGAATTTTGTTTTAACTTTATGAGATTTTTTTTGCATTGTGTATGACTCATTAAAATCTATTGGATACCAACTCACTTACGTAATAAAATGCAGTGTTTGTGTAAAAAGAGAAATAATTGGATAGCATTTGTTTGATAATTGCGTTCCAAAGCTGTTCTCTTGGAATAGCCGTGTCGAGTGCTCCCCCTCTCTCCTTCGCAACGTTTGGAAAGCAATTGTCATGCCTCAAGCGGTGAAAATCTACAGCAGTACACTTTGTGGTTTGGTACACATTTTGTAACCTACAGAAACAATTTATATTTCTGTTATAAGTTATGATATAATTATCACGACAGTAGAGGGATTCTGCGTTTCAGTTACCACATACAATGTATTGCTAACACAATACAGTAGTCAAATTGGTGCTGACAGACAGGCGGTTCAGTGGTTCAAATCCTGGTTAGGGGTTGACTCAACTCACCATCGTTCCAGGCTTAATTTAATTAGTTCCACTTATTGGGGAAGTCAACAGCGATTGTCCTGTGGATAAACTAGCCTCTGCCATAGGAACGTGGAATTCCCGTAAATTGCTTTGGGGCTGAAAACGACAGACGAGCACAACCTCAGCGTTCATTTGATCGAAAGTCACTATGTGTGGAGGATAGCGGGTTTTGTTTTACGAAGAGACTCTGGAATCTCTGGTGTCCACACAGTATAGATAGAAATATGTTTATTATGACAGCAGAAAATACCTAGTGAGTTTGCAAGCTCTGGAAGCGGGATTCCTGCCATACAACAAACTTACGACAGCAGCAAGGTGGCATTGAGTCTGCCTCCTGAAAAACAGTTCTGCCTCTGTGTAACGATGTGCCAACTCTACAGCACACAGCGGCCACTTCATTTACTGTTATATAATCAACAAGTGAAAGAAGAATAACAAAAGCCCTTCATTAGAACTGTCCTAAAGGGGAGGAGCATAGGGGCTCGATTTCGTGGGGTAGTTATTGTTGTTGTTGTGCTCATAGGTTACTTGGTTTTTCTTACAGTTCAGACTCTTGGTTAGTGTGTGGAGAAATTGACAATGCACTGCAGATTATTTATTTTCATAAAAAGATGGATACGAAGATTTTTATTTCAACTAGACACAAACTTAACCAAGTTCTAATTGATGGTTGCTTTTCAAATATGTTCTTTCGGGATAGCCATGTCGAGCACTCTCTCAACACGACTATCCCTAAAGAACAGCTTTGAAAAGCAACTACTATATAATGTATTTTGAAGATAATTATGGCTTGTGAGAAGGTCAAGCTTGCCTTTTCTGATTTCACAGATACATAGGTTAAAGAGCCAGTTCAGTCGTTAGATGTGGTGGTTTGCACATGACAACAAAGGCACGTGCTGTAAGGCCAGCTTCCTTAAGGACATAAATTACAAAGCCCCATGACATGCATTGTGAATGTGTACCTTTGATGTTATCACACTGCCCATGCTATACAGAACAAAGTTTGCAATTTAAAAAAATCCCTGAATGCACCTCAAGTGACCTCTCACAGTAAAAAGCATGAATTGGTGCAATACTTTTTACTCAGCAAACTTCAGACATAAATGCAAAAAACGTAAAGACTGATTGCTCATGGCATTAAAAAAATTATTACCAATCATATGATACCATTCATACTATACCACCAAATACTATACCACCAAATTTTAATCTATTAGGAGACTTAAAAGTGAATAATAGCTGTATCATTGAGTTAAAGAAGACAGTTTTCAATGCTCACATTTCATAAGATTTACTTTTGACAATAAAATGTTGTGATATTTGTGCATCACCGCCCAGCACATGCAGTGGCCCTGTCATCTCAATTAAATCTGTTCATGCATGAAGCCTTTCCATGACATATTGCTTCACAGTAAACCATGTTGCTTAAAGCCATCACAGTTCCTCTTAACATAATTCCCTGTGCTCGCACATTATCAACCAATTGCTTCATCAGCATGGATTCATTCACGCGCTAAAGTATCCTAACACGGGAAGTGATTATTGTTAAACCCCTACAGTACCACGTTCACATTCACAACAATATTATTATTCCATTGAGTGCCAGTAAATCCAAGTGATACAATCCTATTTTGGACAGTACAGTGGTGCAGTGAGTAGCGCTGCTGCCTCACAGCATGAAGGTCCCGGTTTAGAATCCCAGCTCGGTGGCCTTTCTGTGTGGAGTTTGCATGTTCTTCCCGTGTCCGCGTGGGTTTTCGCCGGGTACTCTGGTTTTCTTGCACGGATATGCTGCCTAGGTTAATTGGCCTGACTAAATTGCCCCTGGTGCCCTGAGATGTTGTAACTTGCCTACCCCTCCCCGTTAGACCACCGTTAAACTTGGATAACAACTTACAGACTGTGTGGGATGGAGGAGGTTGTGCGACACGTGGGCAATGCACCCAAGCGATCTGACCCAAAACATAAATTATGAATGTGGTATATACATTCACACTGCTGCGTGGGAAGAGGCAGGCAGGGTGAAGAGACTTGGCCATTTTTAAATGCCACGTTGGGAGACTGAATATAACCTGAAGATACCTCCAACGTGGGAGGCGAAACGTTGCGAAGGAGAGAGAGGGAGCGCTCGACACGGCTATCCCGAAAGAACAGCTTTGAAAAGCAACCATTATGCATCACGCTGTGAAAAACCTCCATCAGTACTCTGAGTAGAACAGTGGAGCCGTGGATTGCAAGTCCATGCGCTAACCCGTATGCCACGGCAGCATTCCCGGTTCATGGGAGTTGTGAATCAAATATTTTTTGGCAGTGCCCTAAAACCCAGGAGCTGCGAGATATTTTTTTGCAGTATAAAGCCCTGTCGTGTGACAATCAGCCGACGATCGATGCTGATCATCTCAATGCTTTCCAAAGCAAAGACATCAACATCCCTGTCAAATCGCAGAATAAATGACAAGGACTGCTCAAGACATTTCCTCTCCGCCGCTGCAGAAAAACAAACAGAATCCTTCCAGTGAGACTACTATAGCAGATGGGGCATGCAACGGGCCCAGGTGCCAGATGCGAAATCTAAATTATTCCTTGGGGGGTTCTGCATTCCCTTAGGTTTGTGCTTGTGTTGCCAATTGCACGTGCCACGAGCTATGAAAGGGAGTGTTATTTAAACGAGATCACTAGGGTGGAAACACTCCTCCACTGAGCGTGTTTACAAAGTTAAGATGCCCATGTGCGATTTTAACAAAAAGTGCTACTTGTACCCACATCGCAAACTTAGCACGTTACTTTTGACTACAGTACTCCCAGCAAACTGCCTAGCTGCAG
>JAZEWU010000002.1:4732434-4743118 GCA_036362915.1 Geotria australis
TCAAAAATACTTTGACTTACATAGATAATGGATATTTATATTTAACATGTATACGGTACAGTATGGACACGTTCATACATAAACATGTGTTTATGCATGTATAATGCATTCATCCGTAATGGCACGCACGCACACTGCACTAATAATTATGCAGAATACAAAGGGCAATAAAATGCTCTTCAGAGAGGCTCAGCAGCCATTGACCATGAAGTATCATGCGTGCAGAGGAGAGATGGGCTGACTCCTGTGTTTATAAACTGACAACGCAGCCACTTCAGAGCTTCCATCAGTCTTCTCGAAAACCACATCTGCAACCACCCTCCAAATCCTCTGTATCTCATCATTTTAATCCCTCTCCATATGCAGCAGTTGTCAATGAAACACACAGTTTTCCATAATGTGGACCTGCAATAAGTATGTGAGTGTGTTTTAACAAAAACTTACAACGTAACTTTTGTTTAACCCATAATTATCCTGAACCCAACTTTGCAGACCTCTTTACTGACTTCTTCAATCAAATCGTACAGTATGCAAATGGTACATAAAGTTGATAATGATATTATGGTCCGAATTATATGTCTTTTTTGCCTAATGAGCTATCAAAATAAAAGTACTCTGTACTCTGTAAAGGCTGCCTTTCAACTCTTACAGTAAGTCATGCAACGTTGTGTAAAATTGTGGTATTATTATTAATAATTAAAATATTTCATCTGGCGATCATCAATTTAGTGACTTTCCTTCAGTAAACCGTGGAACGCTAAACACGGATAATCACTTTCGGGAAGATATACCATTTAGAGATGTGTTTGGGTCTTTTCCCTTCCAGAAAACTAAATAATTACATAATTGTTTTGGGTAAAAAAAACTAATGGAGATTGCACATTCAAATTTAAACAGTATACTGGATATGGTACCCCTCACATGGAAATGTTGACAATGTATACAACGAAATGCAAATGAGACTGACCCTTACATAGTGCAGTAGACTCAATCGTATTCAGTTATGATACTTTAAATTACATTTGTGAGTACTGTACTGTGGTTTAGGAAGAAACAAGTGACATATTTAAGTAACTGTTGGCATCAAGATGACAGACGATTTGTCCACAAAGTCGTCCTCGTTTAACATACACCTGTCCTCAGGTCTCAACACGATTGCTAGTGGCAATAGAAGTCATTGGATCCAGCCATAAACAATGACTGCACCATTGCTTCCACAGCATCATCGCTTTTTAAAAGCCTGCCACGTGGAGTTGCTCTCCGATGAAAGCCCGGAGGGGCTGCGTCTGGGCATTATACCAGATAGTCCTGAGCATCCCACCCAAGCTAAGCCAACCATTCCATCATTGCACATGCAGTGTGCGGGTATGCATCGTCTTGATGGCAAACCACTTCCTTTCGAAACAGTGCAGTACACGGTGTTTTAAGAAAATGCCAGGACTCATCCAAAATCAACCACACGGCAGGGGCATCGCTGGCACGAGCTGAAGTATCAATTGGCGGCCCCTCCTTCAGTCATCGTCACACACGTGCTTACGTCCCAAATGCAACCATTGCCACAATTCGTGCAGTTGCCACCGCATTGCACTTTTATTCTTTGCTAGATTTCACTTGAAATTACATCCTCAGAGAACGAATAATAACAGCTTAGTGCCCTTCTAATATATGGTTGTTCAATGTTGCTTCCATATTTGGTCATGTGATATGTATGTCATCTAGTAGAAATCTCTGGAGAAATAAAAAAAATATTGCACATAAGGACCAGTCATGCCCTAATCACAACGATGTCCAGAGGCTGACCATCGTGCTTCGAAGATTCGCAAAGAAGAAGACTACCAAATGACTACCAAGTGGTGCTGAAAAAGTCTGTTTCCTTATTGACACGCCTGTTTTTAAGCAAAGAGAAATATTATGAATCGCAGTAATCAGTAAAAATAAAATTACACAAATAACATATCAACATTTAACCTGATATGGCAATGATATTGTTTACAAGTGATGCTATATTGTTTACAAGTGATGCTATATCTTTCAAATTTACCAAGTACCAAAGGTTTGTTTTGCAGTTGAATGCAGCGAATGAAATATTAACATAAAGCTCTACAAAACATGACAGTTCGATGTATTGACATGACCGAAAACAATACAAGAGGCTTTCTGTGTGCACAATGTTTGTTTTAAGAGCTGAATTGTCAGAGCCATGTGCATAAATATTGCATGGCTGTGTTAAGTCTTTGTTATTTTTACAACTCTGTAGCTGTACCTTAATTTGTTTGGAAAGCTTGACCGTTTGTGTATGTATACGTACGTAAAGAGTTCAATAACTGTTTTTGAAAAATACCGTATATATTAAATTTGCAATGATGACCGTCAAACTGCTAATGCTGTTTACGGCTTTTTCGCAAAGACGTGTTCAAATATTTCGAAACTGATGGAGATGATACAAAATGCATTGGTAACTAATGAAGACTTATTCAAATAAATATCTAGTATGGGTTTTTAATGGGTTTTTTTTAACGTGACATGTTTGTATTTCTAAAAACGTGTCCAAGAGGATGACCATAGCAGGGACAGAGTGATGTGATCAGCTCACGCACAGGAATTAGATGGATGGTAGCAGCACGGGGTCGTGAGTGGGGTGGCCTTCATCCAGCAGTAAACAACCAATAGCTGACAATGATGTTTCATAAGAATAAATGCGGCTATATGTTTAGAAAAAATATATATATACCGGTGTGCACTAAAGTTTGACTTTGGCTGTTATAATGCTTTCAAAACATGAAACCTTTTTCATTTGATATTTAACGAGGCACTGGCTTTCCCCCACATGATGCCAAAATGTATTTCAGCAATCCATCTTCTTCTTATGGTCCAGCTTGGTAAGTGAAAAGTTTAAAAAGCTCACTCGGATAAGGTCTACTGGGAAGATCCATATCAAGACAAATGATCTCCAACCAAAAACCAGTGTAGGATGCCATGACCAGGTATGGAGCATGTGACCTCTTGTGGTCTGACATCTGTCATGATGCCTCAATACATTATAATCTAGGTTGTGAAATGTTTCTGCATTCTCTTTGTTGAACTGGAATAAATGCTTTTGTTTACATTTGACGATGGAAATAAGTAGGCCCCTTTATAAACACATTCTGGTACCGTTATAAGCAATACACCTTTACACAACTAGTTCCCTTCACTTATGTTGTCTTGTCAAATCAATAACACGATGATTCCTATATAGGCTTGTGCTTGTACATCAAGAAACTGTGTGGCACAGTACACAACTGCCTGTCTTGTGGCTAAAGGGCCAACAGGACCCTGGGATGACATGGAGTTATGGCACGTTCATGCTCAAGCAATCGATCCGCTCTATGCTCTACATTACAGGTAAGGACCATCTCTCCCGGCTTGTGTTTTGCAATTTCAACTTGAGCATTCTGACCTTGTGAACTCTATCCAGACTAGGCACAAACAAACAACACTGGGGGGGGGGGTTATAGGCTGCCCTTGTCTGGCAATACAATTCAAAGGGGCAATTCACAATTTCAGAGTCAATGGATGCCTGTGGATTACATACAATGCCCAAGTGGTGTTTACAAGTGGCTCTTTCTGCTCAGCAGCAGTGTTTCAGAAGTTCCAGTGTCTAACAAATATGTAATTTAAAAATATTGCACTTTTTATACAACTGGTGAATTTGTTAGATATCTTTTAAAATGTTATTCTCTATTTAATGTACGATTGTTTGCTTGCTTTCTCACTTGGTATTTTCCAGAACGCTGCTAGGCTGGCTTGGAATAAGAATTTATCGGCATAAGCCACTACCAATTGAGCATATGGTACGCTTGTCCATAATAACCATATATTATTGTATAATATATTACTATGAGGAAAAATACGTTTCATGAGGAAAAAAACACATTTCTTGAGGACAGAATAAGGTGAGATGGATGTGGTGTGCCAAAATCATTCCTGCAACACTGCAGCAGAGTGTTGTGGCGGAAATTAACCACTGCGCGAGTTTTTTGTAATACACACACTTTTATTTTGTATTATAAATTCCTCCAGAAACCAGATTCTTCGTTAAGTTATTTCCTATAAATAGAACTCCCAGTCACTGTATCCAGCACATTTCTTGGCTGCGAATAGCTATTGGAATTCGGGTTTCATGCATTTCTCAACTTTTCCCATAGTATCATGAATGAATGCTTTGAATCAGTCTCCAATGTTTACCTTTCCAGCTAAGCCAGCACATATTTTATACCCTTAAAAGTAAAAATGATGACTACAATTGAATCAACATCCAACAATACTTTTGAAACTGTTTTTTTCCATCACAGCCATCAGCGACAGCACAACAATATTCGTCGATTTAAACTAATATCTTAAAATGTAAAGGTGGGAGCAACCACACTCTAGCCCATCAAACCCGACCTGCTGCTAGACTATTGTACGCATTCATACTGCATGCTAAAGACGAGGGGGAGGATTTAAGAAGCAAGTCCCGTAGACTGATCGTTGCACTACGGCGCCGTCAAAGTATTATTGATATGAATTAATTTTGATGGATCTTCTCAAAGCTGTTCTTTTGGAATAGCCGTGTCGAGCGCTCCGTATCTTCTTCGTACGAAAAAGGGAGCAAAGGAGAGAGAGGGAGCGCTCCACACGGCTATACCGAAAGAACGGCCTTGAAAAGCAACCATCATGCATCGGGCCTTGAAAACCTACATCAGTACATAAAGTAATTGTATTGTTTAAACCCACATGATGATGGAACAATTAAGTCCGAAAAGGCCAAATTCGGCAAGACATCTCACCTGCTAAAGCAGGAACAAGAGCACACATTAAAATGACTTCGTTCCATATTACAATTCTGACGCGAAATTTTAAAGGATGTTCTTGTCACTCATAATCTGTGCCCACCTCTAAATATAACTAGGCTTAGTGGCATGATAGATATAATCTTGTGAATACGTGAAATTAATCAAATTCCTCCAAATGATCCCCATCCCCAAGGCTGCACCTCCCTTCAATGATTAACCTGCATATTACCTTCACACAGCCCCCTCTAAACACCCCCGTCCCCCAATAATCCCCCATGTGGTACAACCCAATTAACACGTCATGTTTAAAACCCAGCTGTTTCAAGGAGTTGAGAGGGGACAACATATGGGCCGCTCAGCTGGACAACAACTCAACACTCAAGCAGGTGACAAGGCCACGACTGGTGACAAGGTTACACAGTGACCTCTTTTGTTCCAAGTTCCAGACAGACCTGGACAGATGCTTTTCCACCGCTCTAATGGCACGGATTAATAATTAAACTAGCCGAGTTTTGTTTGCACAACAATGTGATGCAAATGTTAACACCCTGCAGCCATACTTTGAAATGAAGGGAACGCGTATAGAATGTGCACAATGCACAACCGGGCCACTTGTGATTCATTTAATTTGGTTTGCTCAACAGTTCCTTCGTAGAATGCTTTAATGTAATCAATGCGCACATCATACAGAAAGGTATTTAATTTGAGACTTGGCCCGAGATGTGTGCTAAAATAAGAATTAATTCATCCTAGGCAAAGCTTTGATTAATGAAAGAGATTTCACATTGGCATGCTCATTGTCTGGCCCACAAGCTACTGTCACTGGAACCTCAGGATATGTTACGACATCCATAGGAAACATCAAACCAGCCGCGGAGAGCATCTGCCTCAGTGAAATGCAGCATCTTCTCTTATCAGTGGAACATACACTTTGCTCTACTGTTGGAATTAACGTACATATGAAGCTACTGCATATTCAGTAGAAAAAGTGGTAAAAAAAATTATGATATACACTGTGCTGAAAGCAATACATTAAATGTTCAAGCTTATGTAACTTGCCTTCTCATAATGTACTTATGCAGGCAAGGCTATTTTGGTAGAGGATTGTCGGCAGCTCATTGGCTCAATACGTTAAGTCTGTGTGCGAGTACGAAGCTAACGCCTTTGAGTTCTAGGTCGAGCTCTAGAGCAGCAATGACTGATTCATTCTACCTCGGTGTGTTGGGCATGTCTATAACTGATGGAGATCCAGGGGCAAAATTATTAAATAAAGAAGTGAACAAACAGCAGATTGGAGTGCATCTAAAATAGATTAACTTATTCGTGAAAAGGAGCCTGCCAATGTGCCTGTAGAAGAAGGTTTTCCATCAACCCATATTGCCAGCTATGACTGACATCAGCTGTAGAAACTTGGACATTTACAAATCGGACGGACTAAAACCAAAAAGCTGCGAATCTAAGCATGCATAAATTGCATGCTTAGATTTACACCATGGGTAAACCCCTTGGTGACGGCTGTTAAACCGGTTGTTGTGGATAGAAACAGGAGCGTTAGGATCAGGCCACACACACACAAACCAGACTTCACATTGACCATTGAGAAAAGTCAGCGAGCTTTCTCAAGCGACATCGCTATAGGCCTTATAAGGGATCACGGCTGCTGTTAAGAGACCGGCGATGAAACGGCAGCCAAGGGAGAGGAGACGCACCAGAAGATGACCACTACAGCGATGGAGCGATGACATCGATTTATATGCAGGTATGAAATGGATTACGATATAGCAGGGCTGCGAGGGATAGCAAGACCATGGAGGAGACCTTCATCCAGCTGTGGATAGGCAATGGAGATGATGAAGTTCAAAGTATGAAATACGCTTCGATTTTGTAATAACGGAAGGTTACGTTTTGTTTCACGCAGAACGCAAACACAAAACTCTGTTGTGCTGCTGGCAGGGAATTGGGTGTCCAAAATTGTGCAATGCAAATTGGTGCGGCACTGTGTCTGCAGTGCGGTGCATAGTGTAATGACCAGCAGATGTCATGTAATATTTATATGAGAATTCCCTTCATTACTTTAAACAATCCACATTTATCAACATGTTTTTCTTGTTCGTGGCCTCATGCAATACTGTACTCTCTTCTGAAAGCCAAACATTACAATTAAGATTCTAGAGTTAAAGAATGTTAGAATGGTAAAACGCAGTACGCATGGTATAATTTACAAAAAATACTACTTTATTTTTAATAAACTATTTTTGTACAAAATAACCAGCAGCCAATGGTCATGGCTGTATCAGTCTTTCTGGATCACCTATGGAATGTTCTCTGGCTTCCAGAAAACACAGGCACTCCCAAGAGGAAAGCTGGACCCAGGCAGTAAAAGTCAGGAATCCAAGGAATATAAAGATTGGCTTTCCTAGTGCAATGTTACGAACACAGAGTTAACGGTTAAGCACAGCCACGCGATTCATCTGCCAGAACGACAGCAAATTGGTGACCAACCAGCCACTCACCCAACCATTAAGCAATCAGCAATAATACTGCATCTCACTTGCCCACCATCCATCTGCCCACCAATCATCTGCCCTGTGAGCTTACCAGCATGCCAAGCCACCATGCCAGTAAACCAGCCCAGCCAAGTGAACCGGTTTAGTTCCCTGGCCATAAGTTAATTTAATAAACAAACATAACAGCAACACAACAGTTTGTAGCTGACCAAACAACTATCCAGCCAAATAAGGGGCAGTTCAAGTCACGTATCTCACGAAGAGAGCTGTGGAAAAACCTATATGGACTCCCACACTGACTAGGGTGTGTTCAACAGCTGCAGGTCATAAAACGCCCCCACACAGAGACATACGCATGTTCTACCGATGGGATTCCTTCCCATTCTCAATTAACCTTGTGATGCTCATCACGGAACTGCTGTATCGACAGACAACATGTCAACATTGTGGGGTTTTTTTTTATAGCCCATTGTCGGTCAGAGCCCATTGCCGGTCATGAGGGTTGTCTTGACCATACTTCACCACGCTGGTCAGGGCGGGTTGGTGAGATAGGGTTCACGACCAGTTGAGTAATCACTCACCGCTGACGTTCGTCATGGCTGGGAAACAAACAAATCTATAAGGGCTTACAGCGCAGTGCGCTAACCACTGTACCACTGATCCTCCACTATAAAGTAAACGAGTAAACGTTAGATTTCACAACGTTCTCAAATTACCACCGCTCACGTCAGTTGAACTAAAACAACGAATTTCATAGAGGATTTGATTTTTTTTAAATCAAATCTGACTGATTTGAAATTGCCGTACTGTGGAATATTTTAGTCATATTTTTCTTTCTCATTAAAACGTAAGACTCCAAAATTATAGAACAAGCTTACATAAATCACTGTATCCCATTTAGCAATCGATAACGATCGTGTTGGGTATTTGAGACAGGTTTAAATTGCATGTGGTTGCTGACGAGAGGCATCAGTGCCGTTCATGGTGCAGCCTAACACCCGCGCACGTGACCGCACATTAGTCCGAGGCGGATTTGCTCACAAACAGCCCTGCGCCTCCCAGAATTTCGTTAGTAAACCATCTCATTCTGATTTAGGCGGAGTTCTGGGCTACATATCATCACTACCAGTGCCCGCTAAATAATAATAATAATATCAATTTATATCGCGGGGGACCGGATCCTAGCGTGGCAGAAAAAAGGTGCAAGGCAGGGCTTAACCCATGATGGGACGCCGATTCATCCACAGGGCGCAAGGACAATTTAGCCTGCAGGCAAATTAACATTGGCAGCAGCATGTCTTTGGACTGTGGGAGGAAACCGGAGTGCCCGGCGAAAACCCACGCGGGCGCGGGGAGAACATGCAAAAGGCACCCCCTAACCGGGATACGAACACAGGTTTTGCTAGCTGTGGAGGCGGCAGCGCTAGTTTTGGGATAGGCAGTACAGTATGCGTATATCAAATACCTCGTATCAGTAGCAAGGGGGGGGGCTGTAAGAGATTGCGCAGCGCTCCGCAAGCTGCGCTATATGAACCCGGCCACCTGGGTTCAAGTCCTGGCCACGGATAAACAACAGTAGTTAGCCGGAGGGCTATTCGAACCGCTCGTGCGCGCCCACCCACACACTGCCCAACCCGCGCTGACCAGCTTCATGAAGTATGGCCAAACAACCCTGATGGCCGACACGGTGCGGGAAAGGTCTTCATCGTCCAGCAGTGAACTGACAAAAAGGCTGTGCGTGTCTACGGCACACAGCAGTCGGTACAAGCAGCTCTCCCCAACAGCCACGGTCGCTATACCTTAACCTTGAGTACGTAAACGCTTACCACGCATCACACACAAACACCTGATCCGGCCAAAATACACTTAGCAAATTAAATAAGGAACCGGTCCGTTTCCACGTACAACTATTAACGCCTGATGATGCTTCCAGCGTGGGAGGCGAAACGTCGCGACGGAGAGAGCTCGACACGGATATCCCGAAAGAACAGCTCTGAAGATCAACCATCATGAACCGAGCCGTGAAAACCTACATCAGTACAAATAAGCACCCGTTCACATCACCCTTCTCTAAACACACACAACACGTATCAATATCCCCCTTGCAATTGATGAAGACGCGCAGCTTACTTATATAAGCCCATTAACGCGTTTTGAATACACGCCTGTTTGTGAGCGCCAGCGGAGCGACCAACCTTCTAATGAAGTTCAGATGTTCTTTCTCCGGGCACGCCAAGCGCAATCCAGCAGCAGGAGTCCCCTCCAAGATGCTCACACGCGCCTGCGCTTAAACTGCCCAGCACAGTACTGCTGCTCCACAACACACTGACATTCTAATAACAACAATAATAATAAACTCCTCGGCTTGCCTAGCAGCACACAGCGCGCGTGGATCACTGGGATATTCCCCCCTCCTTTGATGACTCTCGAAGCACACGAAGGGCTCCTTCCTTCCCTTCAGGGGAAGAGGTTATCCCAGCAGCGGATGACAGCGTGGCTTATCCCGGGCACGTCACACAGGAGGAGAGGATGAATGCTCGCTGCTGCTGCCGCCACCCGCCGCCACTAAGCAATGCATCCCGCCCACATAACGCAGCGCGGGGCGGGTGGTTCCCCCAAGCCTTGAGAGGGGGTCCCTGCGACGGACGCAAGTGACCGGTGAAATAAATAACAAGCACCCCCCCGTACTCTGTGATTGACTGGCATCCTATCATGGGTATAGCCCTGCCTTGTGCCCTCTGTCTGCCGGGATAGGCTCCGGCTCGCCGCGACCTTGTACAGGATTAAGCGGTTTCTGACAATGAAGAGCATGTTGTGTGTGTGGTTTTTGTTTACGTTTAACGGGATCCACCCAGTGTTCTGTTTGGAGTGGTCCTGGGAATAACATCTGTTAGTAATGTTTGACTCTTGCTGATGAGACTGGGATGGTTGAAAGTGGGTCCAGGGGTTTGGATCGGTTATTATATAAATGCTGCTTGATAATGTTGCTCTAACGTGTCAGTAGGTTGATGGGCTAAACAATATTGTAAAGTATTTGTATGTGGAGACTCAGAAATGTGCTCGTACTGAATACAACGGAGTCAATCCGACACGAACACAGCCTCAGAGGCACCCACGCTTGCTCGTCTTGAAGATCGTGAGGGCTCCCTGAGGGTTTGCACGACGGACGCGCTGTTGATGGCTTACACAGCATGAGAATATAGCCAGAGGCTGGGTTTCCAAACTTATCTCCCCAACTATCCGGTGGTCACACGTGGTTTGACGTGTGTGAATCCCCTCCGTTCATTACAAGTCGTTACGCGCCACACGCGCATGATGATTATTAAACACTTGCCGCGTGCCAGAGTTCTGATTTAAAAC
>JAZEWU010000002.1:4743783-4809279 GCA_036362915.1 Geotria australis
CGCTCCACGCGCATGATGATTATTAAACACTTGCCGCGTGCCAGAGTTCTGATTTAAAACGTGTGCGCTTGTGTGCGTGTGTGTACATGGGGCGTGTATAGCAATCATGCCGCAATGTGGTGGGTTGCAAGGGCTGGAATTTGATAAACGTTGGGCGAACATATTTGCCGCTGCCGGCACACCACGTCCAGTATACCTTTCGCTATATCTGTGGCTACACGTGCCATCATTCCAGTCTACCAGCGGCCTGGAGAAATGACTAGTAGAACATTATTGTAGATGTTTATTATTAAAGCAGAAAAATACCCAGTGAGCTTGCAAGCTCTTTACCGGATTCCTGGGACACAACAAACACGCGAAACGATGCCCTACACACGGGCCATGCGAGGATTTAATTAACTGAAACGATGCGTGGCCACGCCGCGTGCCAATACGTGACTGTCAATACGGCACGCGTAAATTGTCCTAATGCTCATCCGGTAATGTCAGCAAAAAAAGCATGGTGATTTACATCACGCCGAGACAAAAACACGTGCGGTATACGTGTGTGCGTGTGCATGTATAAATGTTATACGTGTATGTACAGAGATGTATACTTTTAGAAATATTGTATTCGGGGAAAAAGTCATTTTCACAGTCGTAAAAACACCACATACAGAGCGCCCCCTTTAGCAATTGCTGGGCAAATGTGGTATACTGTATATGACAGGCTATCATAAAAACGGAACCTTTTCAAGTTCATGTTAATTTACAGCCCTTTGTCAATTGCATTGGTGGATGAAGGCTTCCACACGACACGTATCCAATGGGGGGGTTTATTATATTTTACTATGTTGGTAAATGCAGGATGGTGATATGGGGATGGCTAGAGCATCAGTTCAGATACCACCCGTCACAAATCATTCAGTTTTTATCTAAGCTGGAAGGATCAGTTGAGCTGTGTAGCTCTTTTTAACAGTTGTCCAGCGGGGAGGGGTAAGCGAGTAACAACATCTTAGGGAACTCGGGTAAATTTAGTAAGCAGGACAATTAACCTAGGAAGCATGTCTTTGGATTGGGAGGAAACCGGGGTACCCTGCGAAAACACATTCAGACACGGGATAAACGTGTAAACTCCACACAGAAAGGCACCTGAGCCGGGAATCGAACCCGGGGACTTCTTGCTGTGAGGTGGCAGCGCTACTCACCGTGCCATCGTGCCGTCCTAAATGTTGGTAGCCATGGCCAGGAATCAAACTCCCGATTCTGTGGACCCAACAACTGAGCATACGTAATAATCTATCAAAAGACTAATAACCATTTAATTGTACGGATGTCGGTTTTCATGGCTCGATTCGTGATGGTTGCTCTTCAGAGCTGGTCTTTCGGGATAGCCTCGACACGGCTGTGCCAAAAGAACAGCTCTGAAGAGCCTACCGTCAACCATTTCATTATTTACCAACTGTTCTGCATCATCCTGGTGGCGTGAAATCGAAACCGTGTCGCGACGACCTGTACTGTAGTTGACGCTGTCATTAATAATACATTGGACTTAATTCGGAGGCCTCAAGGCGCTGTATATCAAACAAGCTACAATAACTTAGAACCAGTTAAAAACAAATTACATGATTAAAATCGAATATATAACAGACGGGTTTAAACAGGCAGGGATGCGTACGCTCAACACATTACAGAAATGCTGTGTCTCTGCAGTACACAAGCAACTTAAAAAAATCGTATAATTCTGTCAAAACATCCGCACATCCGTATCCCTATCTCGTCCCTGACCAGACGTGGAATATATACGCGCGCCTTAAATTGTATTACTAGATGTGCTAAAAGCGAATTGTACCTCACCAAGGACACTCTTTGCTTTTCCATCTTTTCAAATTTCTAGGTGAAACGTGTTCGAGTAGAATTGACTTTCTCCCCCAGGCCGCCCGTGCTGTCGACTCAACGTTCGAGTTTATGTCCGGGATCAAGACTTTCCTTGTACTTTCTGCCTGTGATTGACCATCTCGTCTCGACAATGTCAATGCTGTATATGTAATGATGTAGGTTTTCACGGCTCGATCCATGATGGTTGCTCTTCAGAGCTGTTCTTCAGAACCCTCGCCCATACAAATGGCCAGCTGATCCCCCCATTTGTGGGGTACCGTTATAACCGGTGAGTTTTCATACACAACTAGAACGCCTGATGATGCTTCCAACGTGGGACGCGAAACGTCGCGAGGGAGAGAGGGAGAACGCTCGACACTGCTATCCCGAAAGAACAGCTCTGAAGAGCAGCCATCAATGCCGTATATGTTCGCGTTCAGGGATGCCGCCGTGGTGCGATGGATAGCACACACGACTTACAATCCAGAGATCACCCGTTCTCCGGGTCGACCAGTGTAAAACAAAGGGCAGGTTTCTTAAATCTACCTCACCTGTCCACCCAGAAGTTATGCATGGATGATATATACCACGGTTCGTCGATAAGGCGTGTTGAGTGTGGTGGGGTAAAGTTTGCTATTCTTCCAATACGTATGGCCAGCGTGTAGGCCAAAACACCCTCCAGAAATGCCATCTAGTGGAGAAGCTATCCCTTCCAGCAGTGACGTGAGCAGGGAACTGCAGAGCTGCACCTTTACCGTGGATATCACTATCTACATGCTGCACATCACGTTGTATTTTTACAGCCGTATGTATATGGGCTACATAAATCAGAATTGTTGTTTGTTAAAAAGCCGCCACGTACAGAGGTCCAACAAGCCTCTACCTCTTAAACATCTCATTAAAGAAAACGTACGTCACGGCTTGTATGCCTCTCCTCATTATTGACGGTTCTGTGTAAGAGGGGAAGAGAGGGGCTATTGAACACCATGATCAAGAAGCTTTTGAAAGATCCAGCATATCACTGCCTGTGCTGTTGCTCATGAGCTCTACCCACAAGCATAGATGTGCAAACACCCAATACAATAGCGCGAATGTTTATGCAGTCAAAATTCCCACAGCGTTAGTTTCACGGTTATTTCATGGCAGTCTTATAATAATGTAGCGACCAAGAAAAGACTGGAAAATTCCGGCCAGCATTACGATGGAACTGGATGTAGAATATAAGCAAGCAGGCAGGCATAAGGTGATAATGCACAGCAATACTTTTAATGAGGAAAACCTTGTTGTGTTATGCTTTTGTTAGTGTATTACCCATAAATACGAGCTGATGTAAACTTAATGTTAATTGGAAGTGGTTTGTGTAGTTTTGTAGAATTTAAAATTGAATGCGTTGTAATTTTACTTCCATTTGAGGCCCCAAACCAAATTAGTGGTTTCCACATAAGCCAAGTGAGTCATGATGAGTTGTGAAGGAGATGAATGAGATTATGCATATAATGTGCTCAACATTTACAAAAAGCTCTTATGGAAATTACAACTACCTCATTGTACTCATGTTATGAATTCACATGTGGAACAAATGCCTGCAGTAAAAATAATAAAGTCAATGTATGCATTAAATAATGTTCAAATGGCATATCAGCATCATTCCTGTTTAATTACCGCAACCATTTTTTTATACAGAAATATGTAATGTACAGTTTTAAATAATATGTTAATTGCATCAGTTAAGACTGAAAAAATAGTCAGCTTATTGAATGCCAAGAAAATATGAACCTACTTTTTATATTTCCCAAACATAAAATAGTTGAGTATGAAACGGTTATTTAACCACAGCTTGTTTCAAACTTGTCAGGTAATCCATTTTATAACTCCATTACATCAAATTCTAAGAAACATTGCTGAGCTCTAACAAATATAACCATTATTTAGTACGCTTTATTTTTATACTGCATTGGCAACGATGCACTTGGTAAAATCCTCTACTACGGAAATTAAAGGCTATTGTTTAAAATAACAGATTAATTGCATTGCATATTTCACAGTTGCATTAACAATGCTGACAGGAATATGTGATGTTGCATTTGCTCCCTCCAATTGTAATTCCCGAGGTTTTATTTACATTCCTTGTTTGTATTGCTTACGAGTAAAACACAGTCCTGCAAAGGAAAGACGAGTGTGAGGGAAACAAGAGAACAGGAATCACGATGCATCGTCATTTTTACAGTGTTTGATAAAGCAGTAATTTGTTTGAACAAAATATACAAAAATATGCCTTGTGACAAGTTATTAGAGCAGAAACGTACATTGTATGGTTCTCAAAAGTTCTGAGAAATCTAATATCTCATAGTCAGAAACCGCTTAATCCTGAACAGGGTTGCGGTAAGCCGGAGCCTCTCCCGGCAGACACAGGGCGTAAGGCAGGGCTATACCTAGGATGAGATGCCAGTCCATCACCGGGCACCGAGGACAATTTAGTCAGCAGGCCAATTAACCTATGCAGCAGCATGTCTTTGGACTGTGGGAGGAAACGAGCGTGCCTGGCAAAAACCCACGCGAACACGGGGAGAACATGCAAACTCCACACATAAAGGCACCCGAGCCGGGATTTGAACTCGTGGCCTTCTTGCTGTGAGGCGACAGCCACTACTCACCGCGCCACCATCACAATGACATGTGAATACATAATTTCAGTTTAATGTACATGGTTGTGCATTAAAGGACTTGCATGATGATTAAGGTTTGAAAAGTGACAATCTGAAATTGAATCTTTATTTGTGGGATGAAAACAGGATCATAACCATGTTATTGGAAATTATTTTTTCTTGTGGTGCTTGTGGGTCTTGCTATTAGGAATCCATGACTTTATATCATTTAAACGCTTCACCAATAACATTATATACCACTTCACATGTATTACAAGCTTGGATACTTAAATTATCTTTCTGTACTAGAAATGTCAGTGGCACATTTAGCTTATCTGAAATACTTTAGGTAACAGCAGTCAAATGGCTTAAATTTACTATCACACGTTCGTCATTTCTAGCAGGTATTTGTGAG
Source organism: Geotria australis (assembly GCA_036362915.1). Taxonomy (NCBI): domain Eukaryota; kingdom Metazoa; phylum Chordata; class Hyperoartia; order Petromyzontiformes; family Geotriidae; genus Geotria; species Geotria australis. Next base: position 4,748,701 of record JAZEWU010000002.1, read on the forward strand.
CAGAAGCATTTCCTAGCAGTAGCATTTCCGAGAATGTAATTTGGCTCATGTGAGAACTCTGAGTATAGGTGATAGAACCTCGAACAGTGTATATGAGTAAACAGTAAGTGCCTCACGATACATCTGCACTAACGCAATCTCACAGACAACCATAGGTGATAAGAAAAGCAAAGTTAACTTTTTGTCACTTACTCCGTTGCTTTTCACATTTGTGCTCTATAGCTCTGCGATGTGTTTTCAGGTTGTACCGTATGTTGTTCGGTAATATGTGTGACCTTTCACTCGGAGAAAAACGCTTTCTTCAGGAACTCGGATCCTGAAGGAGCTCCAAGCAAGTGGAGCAACAAACGTCAGGGGATGTCTAACAACACGCGATACGACCCGAGCTGAAAGACAACGATGTCCAGAAGCTAACCATCGTGCTTCGAAGAATCGCAAAGAAGAAGACGACCCGAAAACGTGTCAGAGCGTCTTGGATATTTTTTTAAAATAAAGAAAAATACTGACTTATTCCTCCTCTTCGTCATTGACATTAACATTAATACTAATAACCCCACATACACAGCAGTGGCTGACCCTGTTTGGCTTCAGGATGTCCAAATTGTGACCCTAAACAAACCTAGCCTCTAAATCACTCGTGGCTATACCACAGAATGTTGTTGTAAACACTCAATGTTTTTGCCGCTCACCAGCTCTAATTTTGTCATAACAGCGATGAGATATGTATCCTGATAAAATATTTCTGGACATAATGCTAACTATTAGTAAATAAATAGATTATGACACATCCTTAAACTGAAATGACCTTATATGTATAGATAAATATATTTTTCTTTCTGAATATGCCATTCTCATCAAGTCCCATGGTGTTAAGCGCAGTGTCTAACCCTTATTGCCACCGATTATAGATTATTATTTTCTAATAAGCAGTGCTATTGACAGATGAGTTGAGATTGTTTTGCTGACTGAGCTTTTGCACCACTGCCAATGCAGCATCACCAAATAATGTGTTTAATATGTATTGGTCAAGTGTTGCTTACGGAGTAAAAGCAGGTCAATATGGTGTCTGTTTATGCCAAGAGATTCTCAAGCATCTGGAATTCCAAGACTGTAGGGGCAATGGAAAGAGATGGCTTGTTAACTTTGCTGTCTATGACATCATGATGGCTTAGGTTGATCTTCTTCTTTGCAATTCTTCGAAGCGCAATGGTCAGCTTCTGGACATCGTTGTCTTTCAGCTCGGCCTCGAAGTGTTTGGTAGAATTCGCAGGTAATACCAAGCATTACTTGACAGGGATCGCGACGTGAACGCTTCTTCCTTGATGATGATCACGTCAAAAACAATGATGATGATAATGTAAATAGAGAAAAACACATTTTCCTAATGATTGTAATCAGCGTAAACAACTTTCAAATTTATATAAAAGATGGTTAGGTTATATTGCCCACACAGTAGCAGTCTACTGTGAAACTAATTAGACCATATATGCCATGGGCCTGAATGCTAATTCAGGCTCGCTGTTAGCTTCATAAGGACACATTACATCAAGGCTGTGCTATTTGAAGCCAATACAACAAAAACTGACGTCGCATGTCCTGTTCCAACCCGGCACATAGATTTGAAGCTACCCACTGGCTTTTCCCTTCACAAAGTGGTGTGGAATCCTGATTTCATCCTGACAAAGCTTTGCATAACATCCGCCAGCCTGACATGCCACCAACTTCTGAACACGTCAGTCAGAGTCAGTGTTACACAGAAAAAATTGGCTGCAGCATTCACACCAGCTCTCAGCACTAACTACTGCACTGCTCATTGACTACAGTCAGCAGTGCAACTTTCAGATTCATGTTTCACATGTAGCATGAAAATGTTACGTTATTTGTTAGAAATCTATTAACTAATTAGCAACATTATACGCAAGCATTTTCATGCACATTTTGTTGTGTTTTCGAGTTCAAACATATGTTAGTGTTGTGATCAGCGCTGGCTCTAATCACAACAGTAACCCTCTACACATACCATCCATCCATCCATTTTCAGAAACCGCTTAATCCTATACAGGGTCGCGGTGAGCCGGAGCCTATCCCGGCAGGCACAGGGCGCAAGGCAGGGGAACACCAAGGATGGGACGCCAGTCCATCGCACGGGGCCTAGGGAAATTTAGTCAGTACGCCAATAAACCTAGCAGCATGTCTTTGGACGGTGGGAGGAAACCGGAGTGCCCGGCGAAAACCCACGCGGACACGGGGAGAACATGCAAACTCCACACAGAAAGGCACCCCGAGCCGAGATTCGAACCCGGGACCTTCTTGCTGTGAGGCGGAAGCGCTACCCACTACGCCACCGTGCCGCCCCCCTCTACACATACATATAAGTAAAATCAACAGGCTGATGCACACATTTCCTTGGCTAACACTTCTGAGACTAAGCTATAAACAAAGCCGTCTCCGGTGTGGACCAATCAGTTTCACGGACAATGCATACATTATAAAAGCATTTTGTTTGCATGTTTTGCCACAAGCATGTGTAGTTTATTGCAAACTTGACACTTTGTGAAATGTGTCTACTTGGTGTTTTAAGGTCTTAACACTTGTATTATTGGCAGAAAGTGTAAAACCGTTTCTATGCTTACATCATCTGTGTACCGGCAAAAAGAGACCCATAGATATACATCAATATCGTCTGCGCTCCTTCAACGGAGGAGGAAGAACAGCAAAACCACGGAAACGCTCTCCTGAAGCCCTCTTCTCGTGGCTAGCAGAGCTTGACAATGCCATTCATCATTGCCATACACAAGAAAAAGTAGCTGATTATTCTAACAATTATCAGTTTCATTACTCGACAAATCAGATTACACGAAAAATAGTTTTGAAAAAAGCCTCACTTCTCTGTCCACGTGTGCCGCTGGCCAGGAAGGTGATGGGCTGAGCTGGTGACAGTCGGCGTTGTCCTAGCCATGACTTGTCGGGGGTTTCCTGCCTTCAGTAGGCAGAGTAATTGACCACAGCAAAATGCGATTACTCTAATGGATATATGCAGTGACTTCATTGAAGTCATGGGTTTAAATCATTGAGCTTTCTCTGATCTATGATAACTGAAACAGTAACAGCACAAATATTGAATTACAGTATTACTAATCAGTGCGTGTTTACACCTGAGCACCCATGCACCTAAGCCTGCAATGTTACTGAATGGAATGTGAACGGTTTCCACTGACTTATGTTGGCATGTTTGGTCAAAAAAACACGACAGCTTTATTTCCTAATTTATAAACAAGCAGGTGCTTTAAAAGCGCAGCCATCCTCTGTAGATGACGGATGGCTATTGTTTTACTCATAGCACATGGCGATCAAATGTTATTCATTAAGACCGCATTGGCAATTGGTCTATATGAAGGCAAAAATTAATGACAAACTACATGCCACCTTTCAAGATTGAAAACCACGAGACCTAAGGAAAACATTATACCATATGTATGAGTGATCACAATTCAGGTGTGCGAGTGTATTTCTTTAACATGGTTACATTTGTGCATTTCACATTATGCAAAGTATCTATGGTTTTAGGATAAGTATGAAAAATTAGTTAATTTCACAAAGTACACACTCCACAATATATTAACCTGAGCTTATCCCTATTATTGCAAAAGTTGTGGCTTTACCAATAAAAACAGTTCCTTGCTTTAAGATCTTAACACTTGTCTCATTGCCAGAAAAAGGTAAAAACCTTGTATCTCTTTTTTACTTTGATATTTATATGCATCTTGCGCACCCCTGCATAAAACATTGTGTGCTCGCATTCGTCAACTGCCACAAAGTGATGTGGAATTTAGAGTGCGAGTGACACAGATCACGCCAACAAATGGGGATGAATTACAGATTGTAAGTTTGCCTGGACTGCAACTACAGTTCAATAAAAACCTGGACATAGACCAAACTGGGTCCGGTCCTAGGTCAATGTTTAGTACCATGTGTAACATCTGGTACAATGTCACACATGGGACCTGTTACATATCTGCCCTGTCCAACTGTCCACCCAAACCCATGTCAGTGCAGTATTTGTGGTGTAAATGTCATTTTCAATACGAGAGATGTTCACAAATCTGACCCTTTTAACATACAGTAATGTATTCTGAGCCTTACGTACATCCGATTACTTCTAGTACAATAGCATTTCCCTATATTTCAGGAATTTTGTCCACGAGACTATTTGTGCGTGGTGTAACTAGTTATTTTTTTTTCTCGATCTTTGCATAGCCAACCTTTTTACATATGTACAGATACTGATATGCAACTTTGTACTTTACAATATATACTTAAAGCACCAAGGTGGAATTTAGATTAGCAAAAAGTACGATAAGAGCGCGTTTGAGTACTATAGATACACTATAGTTGTGTAAATATTCTATCGTACTGCATTGTAATTTTAAATCAAGCACACCGATTGCATTCAACATCGAAATCTGACCTGGACCTCTGCTAGGTGGATTCAGATTAAAAAGAACATCTAGTACATCAGCACTGGTGAGACAAAGATGGCCAATACAGTGTATCGCCTGCTCCCCTATGCACCTCGCTGGCCTTAAGAGGCGCTCAATACATTACTGGAAATTGACCCAACGGTTTATATAGTTAAGTGAAAAATGTTTGTCTTTATCAGATGTGTCTAGAAAAATAGGTCCAGGAAGACATTTCCATTCTTAACATTTTTAGTGTGCTTTATAAATACACATGCATGTGTGCATGAATGTTATAAACCATAAATCATGTACTACTGCATATGGAATTATTGAAGTATAAAGTGAAGCCAAGAACAGCAAAAGTGTAATTTATTGTGTGCCTATTTGACTAGTAATAAATAATGGTAGCGGCACATCTGCATAGAACTCTTTGCAGAACCCCATTATTTATGCAGTAATTATTCAAAGTATAAAATTGCTTCCTAAGGCATATATGAAATCCATTATCAGGAAACAATAAACACACGGGGGTCATGATTGACCAACTATGTGGGTGATTTAACTCAAGAGCAGGTGTTTTCAACAAACATTCTAATCAGTAGCCACACACCTATGGCTCATGGAGTCCATGTTGTCAGTAATCTTTTTTCCGCACCATGTGATTTGTTCTTCGAGTAGCAGCATAACTAAGGAGTACTCTAGGAATGTCCTGTCTGTCTCTACTCTGCTTATTATTAGTGTTTTGGGGGTCAAGGTAGAAGCGTTCACGTCGCGATCCCTGTCAGGTAATACTTGGTATTGCCTGCGAATTCTACCAAACACTTCGAAGCCAAGCTGAGGGACGACCATGTCCAGAGGCTGGCCATCGTGCTTCGAAGAATCGCAAAGAAGAAGATTAGTGTTTTTATTTTTGTGTTTGTTTTTCGCATAAACTTTAGAATCAAAACACCAATTTTTGGCAGCAGATAGTTTTAAAATTGGCTCGACTGTTCCTGACGATTTTTTTCCGGCTTGAAATGGAATGACTGTATGGTATGTAATGTAATACATATTTTCCATCAGGAACCTATGAACCTGTGAGTTATTACATGCCAAATAAAATACAATCTTACAGGGCATAAAAAGAGACAAACTATGAATGTTTTAATTATAAATTGAGAATTTAGAGTGATACATGAAATATTTTGCACATGATTCGATTACAAAACATTTGCACGTAAATCTACTTCACTCTACATACCTACACACATTTATATTATAACATTCTGTTATTGAAGAACACTTGGACGTCATGACCTGTTTTTTTTACATTCATACAATATTTTATGCCAACATTGTCATTATGTAAATCATTAAACATCGCATGCATTAATCATGACAACGTTATTAGCTTTTAGACGTGAAAAGAAAACCTCCCATGTTAAAGTGAACGGCGGGAAAAACATACCTTAATACACTTCGTACGTTTATTGCATCACAGGAATCGAGCTTCCAGAGCTTGCAAGCTCACTGGGTATTTTCTGCTGTAATAACAACATCTATCTATATATTGTGAAGTACTGGAAGCCATAGCAGCTTTTACAAACTTATAATAACAGAATGTATGTATTTATTTGAGCTGGATAACAAGGGAGAAACAGTCAGAGAACAAAGACACAGCGGCTACTTTTTCTAAATGTAAAAACCAAGCATGTGTGACTGCAAGTGTAAATTAATTCTGTGCCAAGCTACTCCAACAGCAGAAATCAAAAAGTGACAGCTACTTGGCTGGTGACGTGCCTTCCTTTATATACACATAAGCCCTAGTTGATGCGGGAGACCTCAAGAATACCACTTCAGAGTAGTGCTATTACCTTCCTGTCATGGCTTATCCCAAGCCATCAGATCAAAGCCTTTACTTGGTTTGAACATGAATCTGGGAGGTCCACAGCATTATAAAGGGTTACCTATATAAAAACCCCATGAATAACAGTAACAACTATTATGTTAAAATAAAGAGTTCAGTGTAAAACGTAACCTACACTCTTGTTCCACCAAAGGACAGGGAGAACGACCTATTATAGTTAACAGTCATTGATCTTTGAAAATGTGAAACCAAAGCTTTTTGACACTGCAAAACATACGTCAGAATTTTTGAAAATGTCTCTAGGCCAGACACTCTCAACATGTCGCCACGGTTGTGAGATTGTGCCATTACTCATCTGTGTCAGAGCATCCTTGTGACACATGGTTGTTCTGTCCATACACTGGTTTCCCAGTGTCCTGTGGCAAGTTGCTGTTGTTGCCATAGTCAGGATGTAGCTCCCCACTGTTGGACAAAGGCCTCCCACAATGTCTTCCATTCCCTCCTCTTCCCAGTTGCTCCTGTCCAGTCGTGGCCTCCAAACTCTTTGATTCTATCTCGCCATCTCTCCCGGTGTCTTCCCCAGTGGGGGCAGGGTGGCGCAGTGGTAACATCTGCGCCTCACAGACAGAAAGTCCTGTCCGAGGCGGTTCGGTGCCTTTCTGTGTGGGGTTTGTATGTTCTCCCCCTGTTCTGCGTGGGTTTCCTCCGGGTTCTGCGGTTTCCTGCCACAACTAACAAAAAACCGTATTAATGAATTGGCCGATAACATAATATTTAGGACGCCGTGTGTGGAAAATGTTGGCACTGGCATACTGTGTTGCTGCCTTCCCCCCTCCCCGCCTCGTTGCGGTTTCCTGGCACCTCTGAGTTGTCCTGTCTTCGAATTCATACCTTCTACATTGAACGAACATGTGCGCGTTATAAAATGTAGTTATTTATATGTAGCACTCCATAGTTAATTTCATCACTTATATCTCGCATGTGACAAGTGAAGACAACTTCAAGGAAAACTGTAATGAAATGAATGTGTGGTAATGTTCGACTGCTGAACGCCCACATAACAGGTTCTCCTCACAGGCGACTTAAGTTCTTCCACATCTCTGATGTTGCAAGTACATATATGTTGGAGAAAAATCCTGATGAGGCCACTGTTATCACATTCTAGTTACTCAAATAATCCACCATTACGCATCACCTGAGACTGGAAACCCAGATGTGGACATTGTTTCCTCTTCAAAGTTGTGGCTAAGAGCCACCACTGGAACACTACATATAATCAGTATAAGGTAAGTCTGGTGGTGACAATATATTTGTTTTGCTTTGACTGAAGGAAGACCGTTAGTGAATACCTTGAATTCTATGCACATTTGCTCATGCAAACAAACAAGTATTCTGTAAACAACACTAAATCAGGTTGAATGTGCACACTGCATTGCCAGAACCAGAGCGTTACAGATGATGATACCAGATGCGGAATCATCAATTCCTTTTTTTTTTATCACAGTCGCATTTCGTGGGGCGGTCAGGGCTTGTGTTTTTTTTTTAAGTTGTAAAAAAACGGTTGCGTATTGGCCTTGAGCAGAAAAGAAATATTCAGCATGAAGGAAACCTTCAACCCTACTTCGAGTTAGCCTTTTTTCTATACTTGAAAAAGTAAATCACAAAGAGTTATTGTGTGCAAACATAAAAATATACGGGCCCATTGCCAACCATGATATAGCAGGTGGGCCACGACACAGCCGAGGCTAATGAAGTGCTCGGTGAGCGGTTAAACAGGGAGTGCTTTCTTCAGTGCAGGGACAAAGCGTTCTAGTCTGAGGGTCATGCCCACCACGTTGCTACAGGACTGACTGCTTAATCCATCCATTGTCAGAAACCACAAAATCCTGTACAAGGTCGCGGTGAGCCGGAGCCTATCCCGGCAGACACAGAACGCAAGGCAGGGTTGTACCCCTTATGGGACGCCAGTCCATCACAGGGCTTCGCGTGGCGATGTTGTCCGCAAGCCAATTTAACCTATGCAGCAGCATGTCTTTTGACTGTGGGAGGAAACTGGAGTGCGCGGTGAAAACCCACGCAGACACGGGGAGAACATGCAAACTCCACACAGAAAGGCACCCGAGCTGGGATTTGAACCCGGGTGCTTCTTGCTGTGAGGCGACAGCGCTATTCACCGCGGCGCAGTGCTACCCCCTGACTGCTTAATAATAATAATAATGAATGCTATTTGTAGGACTATGGAGTCAGTAGTCCTACAAATAGCATTCATTATTATTATTATGCTATTTATAACTCGTGACACGTATTAATTTAATTTCGAAGTTATTCATTCGAAGACAGAATCACTCAGAGGCAGGAGGAAACCGCAGAGAGGTGGGATGTGGGGAAGGGAGCCATGCGGTTAGCCGACGCCAACATTTGTCAGACACTGCATCCTATATATTGTGATGTTATTGGACAATTAATTAATGAGTGTCTTTTAGTTGCGGGAGGAAACCGGAGAACCTGGAATAAATCCTTGCAGAACAGGGGAGAACACACACACGCCACAAGAACTGAACCGCCTTGGACCGGACTTTATTTCTACCACTAAGCCACCCTGCCGCCCAGTCATATATCTGCCCTCAATCATCCCTTCCCTTGCAAATCGTTGCCACCTGTCCTGCTTTTGTCAAGAGTGCCCTCTTATTGGGGTGGCTGTACTGGGGAATGCGCAAGTCTCCCATGAACATGAAGAGTCGGTTTTTTTGTCAGTTGTGTATTAATACACGAATCAGGCGAATGCATTTACACGTAGATATCGTCTCTTTTCGGATTGTACTCTTATTTCCAGGTTTTTGTACATCAGAGGTGAAAACTCTACTTGTGTACAATTATTTGGTGACTGCATTGGCAGTGATTCACAAGCACAATACATTTTTTTTTTAAGTCAAAAACCCAGTTTTAAACGAAAAAGAGATGTATAATACAACCCTACTTCATAGCACATAAACAGAGAGGCCGGAAAGGTCGCGTTGATAAGGGTTGGAGACAATACTGCTTCATTATTTACAGTAGTTGTTCTCCACTTAAACACCGCTGGAACCAGAGCAGCAATGCTTGCTATATGAGACCTCATGAGATTCAACCATACGATCATATGGCCATGGGCTACACCACCGTAACAGTGTGCACACTTGACTTGCGGAATATTAATCGTGGCTTCACAAACTCACCGCACCTCCGATGGCGTTGCACGCGTGCGATTTGTACCGTTTGACTCAACACATTTAAGACATTACCGCGCAGACCATTAGAAATTAGTAATTTAGTATGGAAAAAAAGGGCAAATTTGAGAATGTTAATTTTTAATTGGGGCAATAACTATTAATGTTGCATGAGGACTGCTGCTGGGTGGGCTGTAGTTTTATGATGATATAGTGTGTATTTTTAACGAGATCAAACTGCTCGGGGCAATGCTGTGTTCTGAAAGTGAGTCACACGCGCGCTGATTTGCATACACGAGTTTGCACTGCAGTTAGCAGCCGTATTATCGTACTGGCCTTAACAAGCAATGTGAAACAGATTAAAGACCCCATATTCATAATCCTTAAGGACCGTGCAAGACAGGGCTGCAGAGGCAGATAAGTACTTGTTAGCACACATAGAGAGAATTATACCCAGAGGCAAAGTCAAAAATATATCCGTACAGCTTACTTTGTGAGTGCTATTCAACGTATGCGAATCGTTTCGGCACATATCCATTCATCCACACGTTATCAGAATCCGCTTAATCCTATACAGGGTTGCGGTGAGCCGGAGCCCATCCCGGTAGACACAGGGCGCAAGGCACGGTTAAACCCAGAATGGAATGCCAGTCCATCACAGGGCACCGGGGGCAATTTAGTCCGCAGGCCAATTAACCTATTCAGCAGCATGTCTTTCGACTGTGGGAGAAAACCAGAGTGCCTGGCAAAAATCCACGCAGACTCGGGGATAACATGCAAACTCCACACAGAAAGGCACCCGAGCCAGGATTCGAACCCGGGTGATCTTGCTGTGAGGTGGCTGCGCTACTTAACGTACTACCGTGCCGCCCATCGAAAGTTCAATAACCCAGCACAGATGCCCATTACAGTGGCTGCAGGTTCGACTTCAAAAGCTGACATAAAACACAGATGACTGCAATGGAAGCAATGCGCTATCAAACCCATCAATTTCCTAACCGCGTTTGAATGTACAAGTATGTTTAAATTATTTAAAAGCATTAATGCATGATCACAGTAATAGTATCATTTGTAGCAAAGTGACGCTCGTATTTTTGTACCCTCACAAATTGTTGAACATGAACTATATACAAGATACAGATCATATCTTTTAACCCTCGTTTAAGAGACTGCAATTTTGTTCTTAATACAATTAATGTATTGTTTGTGAACTGTAGATAGAAGTATATAATTTGGCCTAATTTCTCAATATTCAATGCAGCTATGTTTTTAATGATGTTATTCTTTTTTTTTAAGAATGACTTTCTACCATATGACAATGACCTATTATTACGCTAATCGTGAAGCCTTGCTTTCATTGATATGTACTGTGTATAATACAATTCATTATTCACAGCCCTTTTTCAATCCAGTTATGGGCGGCATTGCGATGTGGTAACATTAGCACCTCACAGACAGAAAGTCCTGCCCGAGGCAGTTCGATTCCCTCCTCGGGCTCTTTTCTCTGTGGAGTTTGTGTATCCCATCCCCCTGTTCTGCGTGAGTTTCCTCTGGGTTTTTCGGTTCCCTCGCACAACATCAAAAACCGTTTTAATTCATTGGTCAATAACATCGTAATATATAGGGACGCAGTGTCTGGGTGAAAGGACGCTATATAAAGGCGTTATATAAATGTAATACTTTCTTCTTCTTGAGGGTCTGGACATTGGAAGGTTTGTCCAATCCCATTAACAAGTGGTGGCATGTGGGACGAAACTGGAATATCTCGAGACATTCCATGGCTACGGAGAAGTAACACTAAAAGCTTCGCGCAGATAAAGTCAAGCATCCAACGCTGTTCTGCCACCTCTTTGCGACCTCGTAGCTGAAGTCAATAACTGTAACAGCACAGTCCTCACTTGTGAAACGGTTCCAAAGAGGCCATTTGTGAATAGCAGGGCAATCGGGTTTAATGTTCTAAACGTGAATGACCTGCCAGGATAAGCAACTGACATTTTACACGCTTGAGACAGAGCCCTGCTGATGTCTGGTGAGCTTATGCTATCAACAGTGGCTTAACCCACTCTCAAGAACTATTTGTGATGCCACACATTTCTTTCTCTCCCAGTGGAAAGCTTAGAAAAAGAAAACTATAGATTACTGTGATACCTGTGCTAGTGTTAGCCTTGTGTACGATGTATCTTACAATTATCGGCTAATCAGAATCCAGTTTAGCTTCATTAGTGCTGGGAAAAGGTATCAAATGGTGCATTCATTCATTCATTCATTTTCAGAAACCGCTTAATCCTGTACAGGGTCGTGGTGAGCCGGAGCCTATCCCGGCAGACATAGGGCGCAAGGCATGGCTATACCAAGGACGGGACGCCAGTCCATCACAGGGCACCGGGGGCAATTTAGTCCGCAGGCCAATTATCCTATGCATGTTTTTGGACTGTGGGAGGAAACCGGAGCGCCCGGCGAAAACCCACGCGGACACGGGGAGAACATGCAAACTCCACACAGAAAGGCACCCCGAGCCGAGATTCGAACCCGGGACCTTCTTGCTGTGAGGCGGAAGCGCTACCCACTACGCCACCGTGCCGCCCCTCAAATGGTGCAGATTTTTGTAATTGTCTTTTTGTCCGTTCCAGGTAATGTATGAGGGCATTTGAATGTAGTCATTAATTCTACAATTGTATATGCCTTATTCTCTATGATACAACACTCTACAACGCAATACTCACTTTCAGTGCATTTATTTATTTATGCTGTGATATTGAGGTCTGAAAGCATTGCCACGTTGTTTGTCTAGAATCGCAAAGAAGAAGAAGCAAGGCTACGTTCAGAAATAGGAAAGACATTGCAACGCTAATTGTATTCATTTATTCATCAACTATTACACTAAAATGATTCATGCACATATGTTATTGCAGGGCAGGTAATGACCAGGTTGTTTTAAAATCCAAGCTCATTCACCGCATTTAATGACCACATTAACACGACAGTATAAAGTTTGGTGAATTTCGTTGTCATTTATTGATCGTGTAAAAACACATAACGGGATTAAAGTGTTCATTTAAAAGTTACTTCCATTAAAAAAATTGTGATCCTTCCTGCCATCACACTCAAGCCACACAAAACGAACGCCAAGGTACAATCTACTAATGTGGTATGAAAGACAACGATGTCCAGAGGCTGACCATCGTGCTTCGAAGAATCTCAAAGAAGAAGATTTTAAAACAGTAAGTGGGTTATACTTAAATGATATGAAGGAGAAAGTGGATTTCAATGGCAAAAGACATCAGTACAGTTAATGTGAGCCTCTGAGATTATATCGATGTTTGCACTTGCACTCCACGTGCCCACAAATATTGCACAAGATTGAAGCTACAGCAGTAATATAAACCAGTGTAACTTTCATGTAATGGCAACTTGGTTTTCAGGCTGTGCTCCGTGAATGCTGTGCACTGTACATCTGCATTATTTTTGTTTTTGCACATGTTAGGGCTGTAGTTCCACACCTTTCAAAACATATACAGGATATATGTGTATATTTGAAATAACAATAATAACGCTCTAGAGGACCATATGAATATTTTTTTCATAATTCGTGAGGGAATTTAAATTTACCGCTTTAATTATATTACGGTCCTTGTTCACTTGTAAAACAACTAATTTAAAACTCTAATAAGACCACAAAGTGTAGGACTGTGGGTTTGGTTTTTATGCCTTACAAAGGATCGCACATGGTATAAAGCACGTACAATAATAAGGCCTATGGGTTGTAACCATAATTTATGAATAAAAAAAACACCCAATTTCTCTAACATTTTGGCAAAAGGAATACAGGGGTGCTTTATTTTTAAATGGTCCCTTGAGGGCTTTGTTATATTCATTTTATGTTGGTATTCTGGCTATTAACAAAACCCAAAACTAACGACAAAAATCTAAGTGAGAATAAGTTCATTCATGTAAATTATGAAAACTGCAGAAAGAAACACGTGACCCTGGGAAGCTAGGTCAAACGGGTCCCACAATAATCATGTCTCCTGATCAACTTGGTTGAGTGGCGTGCTTGTCTATTGCTCATTGACAGACACCACCACATGAATGGGTAAATCCAACCGGTGGCTTGACTAAACACTGCCCTTTCTCGTTTTACTGCTCATTTGTTTTCATAACGCTTTGCAGTGAAAGACATTAGAGTAATCTAATAAAACTGGTGTGCTTCACAATGACTCACCAGAGCAATTTAATTGTGCAAGCACTATATTTTTAATGCAGACACAATTATTATATTTATGTGAAAATTGAAATATAATTGATGTTGGTGTGGTTGTTTTTTTTAAATGTATTCGGAATGGAACGATTTGCAACCAAGTCTTTCAAAGGATTATTTTCTGTATTCATAAAATACCTGTGCAAAATGCTTCTGCAGCCTTGAATTACCTCCAGTTTTGGCTCTAACATCATATTAAAATTCCTTTTCAGATCATAATTAAAGAATATTTGTGCAGAACACATAGGGAATGTGTCATTTTTCACCGTAACTATTATTACAGTGATCTTTAAAAACACATTGGAAAATATTTGTAAATGGTGTTAAGATTACCTAGTGTACGTGCAGCAACAATACAATCACCTAAAACATTAATTTACCACAAAATTAGCTCAGTAATCCTCAGTAGTGAAAGCATAATTGTGGAAGTATAATGGACTAATCAAAAATAATAATAACAATTTACACGCCTTTGGGGATTAAACGACCTCTCCGAACAATGTCAGTAATTACGGTTGTTCGCCCATACTTCACCACGCTGGTCAACTTGGATTGGTAATGATGAGGCCCGGACCTGCTTTAGATATCGTTCACCACGAATGATAGGCATGGCTGGGAATAAAACTCAGGTCGCTGGGTTCACAGTGTAGTGTGCTAACCACTGCTCCACTTCTCCATCCCTATAAAACATCACATTTGTGCAACACTCTCAGCTGCCATCACCACCACTACCGTTATGCAAATCTGTTGTGATGCAGAAATAATTATAAAAAGCCTGCTCAATATCATTGTGAGGTACGAATGTACATTTTTATATATGACCCTCTTGAACATGTTATATTACAGGTGGACCCTTACTGTTAGCTTGGAAGCGTAATTGCCTTCCAGCACCTATGTAACAATGTACATCTTGGTTCCCCGAGTTCAGTCAGTGTGCAGCCAGAATGAATAATATCCTAGCGTCCTCTGTAGCAGTGTTGTATGCCAAAATCCGAATTGTCTTTTATGACATGTCCTCCCTATATCCTGCACAGGTTCATTTGTTGATGGTTAACTGCCTTCACATGCTTGCTTTTAGAATGTGCCATCCCTATCAGGGAGAGAGTGATGGAGAGGCCCTTTGGAAAGGCCGACAAATTTAGCCACGAGAACAAAGTAACAAGATATGGCGCATGGCAGAAATACATCCAAGATAAAATGGCAACGCACGTTAAAGACGGTGTTTCCATTGGCCATCATTATTTATTGTAAACAATGGGGACTTCAGCAGGCATAGATTTACTTGGTCTTTGGGTGCAACCTTGAACTGACAAGATAAACTGAATTAACTAAAATTATGTGTTGATTTATCACATGTACGACCGAAGCGGTAATATGTATACACATTTGTATGCGAGGCAGAATGGAGTTTTGTTTAAAAAAAACGCAGAATTCATTATAGCTATGAAGTAGGGATTCAAGCACTTCCAATTAACTGTGAAGTTTTTAATGGCTCAGTTTAGCTATTTAATAATAATAGCATTTATAGAGCGTTTTTCACCCGAGGGTCACAAAGCGCTGCACAGGGCTGCGGAGAGAACGACATGTCAACAACGACAGAGAACGGAAAATGTGTGCTTCTTCTTTTACATGTGTTAGCTATCACCAACAACGTCCAGGTAATAATGTTACGATGTATGGCAGTGTATTGTTAGATATAGATTAGACACATTTCTTTCCACATATTTGGATAATTCGTCCTGAGGATGCTTTCAACGTGGGAGGTGAATCGTCGCGAGGGAGAGAGGAAGCGTGCTCGACACCCCTATCCCGGAAGAACAGCTGTCAAGAGCAGCCATCAATTTGTCCAATTAGTTATTACAGTATATTGACATTGAATGTCAGCTATACTTGGTGTCACCACAATTGGATCATTATCATTATCAATGCCCGCCTAATTCTATACAGGGTGGCAGGGGGCCAGAGCCTGGCCCGGCAGATACAGGACGCAAGGTAGGGCTATTCCTCTTGATGGGACGCCAGTCCATCACAGGGCACCAAGGCAATTTAGTCAGCAGGCAAATTACCTTACAGTACGGACGATGGGTGAAAACCAGAATACCACACAGAAAGGAACCCACGTGGGGAATCGAACATGGACCCTGCTTACTGTCAGACAGCAGCGCTACCCACTATTCAACTGCCAGTTTCACATCCTTTTAGTATATTCAAAGTAGCCTTAATCATTTATTTTCTGTTGCTTTGGTTTTTATTGTTTTGTCTTTCGTTGTTGACATGCCGTCCTCTTCGCGGCCCTTGTGCAGCGCTTTGTGACCCTCGGGTGAAAGGCGCTATATAAATTGAATTATTATTATTACGGAGTTTATAATCAACAACCAGACTGTTTTCGAAAGGGCATCTGTTACCCACATGAATAAATCTGTAAATGAAACTGTCCTCTGTGAGATTTCTCAACGCTTTACACACACAAAAATCTGCTTTTGTTTTGAAATACTTGTCGCCCGTTGCAGATATAAATTCTCGAAGCATTAATTTACCACACCCTCACAACTATTCAACCCACTCTCTGAATCGGTGACCTACAGACTGCAGCATGTACAGAATGAAGCTTTACAACGTATCATTCCAAACCGTAACATTTCCATTGATGAACGTCTCAGATTTTTTGTGGGTCCCGCCACATACCAAACATGTGCCTCATGAGCTTGTGCTCTGTATAATATTTTCCACAGTTAAACCCGATGTTTCTGTACAAGATTCATGACCAGGATTATGGATCACAACCATAACACCAAATCATGTAGCTATGGTGATATAGCCCGAGCCCTTTATCAACCTAAGGCAAACTACCCACATGCTTACGTAGCGAAGCTTTGGAACATACTGCTCAGCAAAGTGCATTGTTCTTTCTCAGAGGAAAAAATATTCTTGTGCAAACAACTACCGACTGCAAGTACTGAACGGTTTCTGGGTCTATGTTATGTGTTGTCTCATAGACTGGTATGATGTCGGATCTGCCGTAGGTACCTCTACTGAATACAGAAAATCCTGAATTACTTTATTCCCAAATCAAATCACTGAGCTGGTACTAAGATTGATTAGAGTGCAACTGTTGTATTAGTCAGGTCAACTCTGAAAAATAGTTTACCCACCACACTATAACAATACTGCCAAACATCATAAAAGCGAGAAGGGACCTCGTGTTACACTGACATAATTGTTTACCAACAGCAGGGCCAAATTTGCATGCCTATTAGGGATGCTGAAAAGACCAGCCATTGCTGAGCCACACGGGCTTCGGGCGGGCTTCCACCAACAGTGGATAGATCATGGCTCGCAACGACAATGATTCATTACAGTCTTACAACGCACAGGCATCATAGCCATACTTAGCAGCGTATGTTTTATGCCGCCTGCATTAAATGCTGGTGAATTTCGTATCCAGTGCAACCAAAAGTATCGTCAGTGTTCTATTTTTACAAGAACAGATCTCAAAATCCCTGCTCACCACGAGAATAACAAAAACTAAGTTTAGCACGGGAGGTGGGATGCAGGGCAACTGAATGTCCTCCCAGTTGTGTTGCTTTTGCCGGTGATATCACCTTCCTCCCCACAGCCGGCCATGAAACCTTACCCCCAAAGAGAAACGACATCCTGTTAATTCGACTCATAACGTGTCATGAATTAAACATTTGTGCGCTTGGGTTACGGCGCAATAAAGCGCCTGGTTCACTCACCCCCATTCACCGGTCAAATAGAGGCAGGTGAGGGTGGATTTCATTCCCTTTGTGTGTGGTTGCTTTCCATCGCCTCTTTCATGAAACTTTTAGCTGTCCCCTGAAACCCTGTGACAAAGCACATTTTGCTGCATTGCTGTGCGAGCTTATTTCCAGCTTTGTAGGCCAAAGAACCGGTGCTTCTCAACGCGTGAGATTGCAGTGCCTTGGTCCCTATACAGGATTATAAAACTGCATTATAGCCCTTCATCCAGCAGTGGATTAATCGCGTCTGCAGATGACCGTGTAATAAATAGTTTTGCAAAAGACAAACTCGATATAATAGCGTTAAACATATGCATATGATCTTTACTTTTACAGTATATATAATAATAATAATTTTAAATTTATAACACGCACATATTCATTCAATGTAGAAGGTACTCATTCCACGAGAGAACGACTTGGAGGCGCGAGGAAAGCGCAGAGAGGCGGAGGAGGCAGCCAGGTGGTTTGCTGGCGCCAACATATTGCCACATAATATCGGCCAAATAATGTATGTGGTTGTTTTTGTTGTGGGAGGAAACCGGAGAACCCAGAGAAAACTCACGCAGAACAGGGGGAGAACACACAAACACCACACAGAAAGGCGCCCAAGACAGGAATCGAACTGCCTCAGGCAAGACCATTCTTTCGGTGAGGCGCAAACGTTAGCACTGCGCCACCCTGCTGCCCAATATATTTTTAAACTGGTTTGCAGGTTATATAACTTTTAAACACACATTTAAGGCCATATATGTAATGCAAATTCTCAAAATGAGTCGCTTTAATTGGTAAAACATGACCTTTCAGACACCAATAAATACAAGGCGTAAAAAGCATTAATAAAACCATCGCTTCCCTACAGCATATCACAATTAATCTTTCTTTATTGGACGAGTGAAAGCTGGGCTCAGAGTAATATAAACAGAATCGTTGTTACCAGTATAGGTCAGAATGTATGCTCTTATTTCCATATTTCAGTACATTACATTAAACCAAGATCTGAATACAGTCCGGGTTATGATACCTTCTCCATGAAATCACTCTTGTGCATGCGTGGAGAATCAAGTTAGTGAAACGAACCAGTTACCCAAATATGTCTAAAGAGTTGCATTGTGGTAATTGTGGTTGTTATCTCCAGCAACGTGTCCTCACACACCCAAGCAATGTGGTTCATCGTATCAGTTTCCTGTCAATCACACGATGTAGTTTGTATGTTGCTACATCTCTGATGTCTGTGCAATTTATTACTCCTTCTGAGCCATCTTTTATTTATGTAAGCTTAAAGACAACTATGTAGCAAAAAGTTAATGCAAATATATGAGTGCAATTAAAATCAACTGGTGAATGACAGTGATATGAATTGTATTACCATACGAGTAATCATATGGATTGGCTTGTAAAATCCCTGCATCTCTAGTTGATAATCTATTTCACATGCATGATGAAAATGAGAGTGGACAGGGCTAAATTAATGTCCCACAAAACCAGCAAAATAATAAAAGAGAGATGCTGTGCTCGTGCCTTGATTATTCATCAACACAAACACTATTACAACATCATGTGGCATTCCATTAAAATGAAGAGTAACATTTCTATTGTGTTGGCAGCTTCATTTCATGGATACCATAAATACTATTGTGTTACGGTTCTACCACAAATTTATAAACCCTTTTCAAATTTACCCCCTCCCCCACCTCCATCAGTGCAGGTGTCTCTTGGATTGTCGGCATGTGACAACAGTAATGACCTTCCATGGGTGAAGTAAATCCTATACAAGTGTTTATGGGCTTACTGCCCACGGTGCCACCTCAAAGTGTTTACTTCATTTGATTGTAATATAATAATGTATGCAACTTAACACAAACGCCTGTACAAGCGACAAAATTACACTGGAATAGAACGCATGACTAGCGAGTTAACAAGGAACAACGCGAGGGTAATACAGGCAAGCTGAATGTACATAGAAGGATAAGAACTCGACAATACAGGGTTAAGGTTAATACGGTAAAAATCGGATTACATTAGCACGTATTAAAATAACACAATGACGACATAAAAATAGAATTATGGAAATCCATCAATCCATCCATTGTCAGAAACTGCTTAATCCTATACAGGGTCGGGGTGAGCTGGAGCCTATCCCGGCAGACACAGGGCGCAGGGCGCAGGGCGCAGGGCGCAAGGCTAAGCGAAACCCAGGATGCGACGCCAGACCATCAGACGACACCGGGGGCAATTTAGTCAGGAGGCCAATTAACCTATGCAGCAGCATGTATTCGGACTCTGGGAGGAAACCGGAGTGCCCGACGAAAACCCACGCAAACACGGGGAGAATATCCACACGGAAAGACACCAGAGTCGAGATTCGAACGGAGAAGGTTCTGCCCCCAGATGTGGTCGGCTTTGTACGCGGGATCTCGGCCAGTAGATTCACGGATCTTGTTTGAACTGGTTCTCCCACCTCTGCCACTGGGAAGGCAGTAGATGTGTCACTTTGGTAAATGTTCGGAGCTTCAGCCATGGAAATGCAGGCTGCTGTATACACATTTACTTCAGCTGTTTGCTAATCACATAAACAACGACATGTGACACACATGAACAACAATTATATTATATAAATTATAGAGGCTCTTGTATGAGTCATGTTTATGAATATAACTGTCGAGAAAATAAATTGTTGTTTACAGAGTGTGGCAATCACGGGCTGGAAATGTAGTGTTTATATGGATCGTGTAAAGCACAGCAACTCAGTATTCACCAGAGGAACGGATTGCTGAACCCAAGCCTAATTTAATTTAATCTCACTTTTGCAAGGGGCAGACATGCTTCCAACTTTCACATGTATTTAAAGCATACTTCTTATGGAGGTTTTCACGGCTCGATTTATCACTGCTCTCCTATAGCTGTTCTTTTGGGATAACCGTGTCGAGCGTTCCTTCTCTCTCATTCGCGACGTTTCGACTCCTACGTTGGAGGCATCATCAGATGCATCTTCACTCAAAAACGCCTGATGATGCCTCCAACGTGGGAGGCAAAGCGTCGCGAAAGAGATAGAGGGAACATTCGACACGGCAATTCCAAATGTGGCGTTATGGAATAAGAGGGGTCCAGCCGGGGGGCCTCATGGTCCAGTGACCCCGGCTGGTCATGTGGGGTTGTTTGCGAGCACAGTCCATCGTGCTGGCATTGTGCGGTGCACCAATATAATAAAACTTGGGTTACTAATGAACCCTCGTGTCGTGACTAAGATCACGAGGTCTAAGGCTATATAACGAAATTACAGTGATGTCGCCACAGCCTGCCATGACTGCGGGGACATGGGCCCTCAACTTCATGGTGTCCAAATCGGCACATCCTGACACGATGCCGACGTGGCACCGCACAGTTACACAAAGCCATTCTCATACTTCACAATGGCTTGCACCACAGATTAATGGCAGAATCATGGGGGCTTCAGAACATCTAAATAGCACAGTATTTAAAGATACGGTAATTTCAAGCTTTAAAACAAAACTGGACAAATGAATATTTGTCTCGATCGGCAGCTGTGTTATGGGGGGTTCGAACACCTCATGAAGGGAAGGCATGGTTTATTCAGAATCTGACCAGCTGAAACCTGACACTACAGCATTCACACTTGTGTTTTTGGAGGTAGGTGTAACTAATTAATTTCAACCTCTCCTCAATGGAACGTGCCTACTTCCTCCTCTCTGCTGTCCCTTTTGCCTGGAACTCCCCTTGGACATCCACACCGCTGTGACCCATCCATCCCCTGTTCAAGTGCAGGTTAAACACCTGCCTCATATCTTCTGCCCGTCACTGTCGTTATGCCCTGGAGCCTCTCGTCTTGTTCATTCACTCATCTGCAAATTCCTTAAAATATATGTTTGCCTTGCTCACAAGATGCACAATACCCTTCTAATTCTAGTCCAATTGTGTAGTCACATGTTCATAAACTCACATTGTATTGCAATGTATGTTACCCATGTGTGCGATGTAAACTGTCCGGCTAAAAATTACTTCTGAGTTGTTATTATCTTCTATTTGTGTTCCTTAATTAAATAAAAATAGAGGATAAAAATACGTATTGAAATACACCTGATGATGTCCTCTAAGCACACGCGTATTGCAATTGCAGACATGGTTTGGGTGTAACAACTATGCGTACAGTATTGTAGTCAGTTTGTATTTATATATCCTATGCATAATTATTGGGTTGTGATTTACAATTGCTGCTTGTTTCAACTCTTGCAAATATTTGGCAAGGGATCTTGTCTGAGAATATGGTTAATGTTCATCTGCAAATAGTAATTATCCTGTAATTGCACACGCTCACTCAACCTTACAACAGGAAATACAATTTTACAAAAGATTATACTGTATACAGTACTAAACATAAAGTACTAAACTTAGTATTAAACATAGTTGCACATATGCTGGACTCATGTAGTGGTATGAATGACAACTTCCAGGGTTAACACATTTTGGAATTAGCTTTAGTGAAACGTAACGTTGCATGTGCATTGTCCATGCGAACCGTCAACATCCCTTCCTTACATTTTGTTGACAATGAATCCTGTATTCATTTGAAAAGACCAATGTATTTTATATCCAAAGACAGACAAAGATCCCCCCCTGCCCCTATAACTATGTTGAGGCAAGTGCTGTTTGCGAGCACTGATAGCTCAAGTGTATTTAAAACTATTCTTGTATAAACGAATTTAAAAAAACAATATTGTAAAAGCTAATTAAAATAGACATTCGCTGCTTGTGAGGTCACATAACCGTGGGTGGTTATTTTCTCTTTTCAAATTGAAGAAATATTTTTTTTACATTAATAAAGAGCGCATAGAAACCGTGAAACCGCTGAATACGAACTTGTTAAGCTCACTGTGGGGACTTGTTTTTTTCAATTTGAAGGCCGGACAGAGAGGTCTGATTCACTCCAGATTGAGCCACTCCTACTGTGTCATGAAACAGCTTTGATTTTGTGTTTTTAATGAAAAAGATTTCCGTGGAAAATTCACACGAGCCCCATCTGGAAGTCATTGTGGTGCAAAAGCAAAAGGATTTTCAAATCTTGATACAAGAACAGCTTATTGTTGCTTCAAAAACCTCAACTGGTCAAGGTTGCACATGTATTCATCAGATTATACTCTCGACAGTGGTACACCCGATATCATACATAAACTAATCAAATTTAGCCACCTTCCTTTACACCTGAACTATTTTAATTTAAGTACGCTAATTTCACGGACATATGCTTATCTAGGCAGATACAATTTAGCGTCTGGCCAGTATCTAGTTTGCAAACATTTTATTTTAAAATTACCATTATGGATGTAAGATGAGTTTTTAAACACAGGTTTGTAAAAGTGACCAGAAAGTTGTGTGTTCAAATGGCACTGCTACAAAGTTAATAAGCAAAACACTACGTGCATTTGGGGCCAAGTTTAGTGCTGTACGTACCAAAAGCATCTACACTAGTTTGGAAATAACCACAACATTCCGTACAAGGAACGCATTGAAGACAATACTGCGTGGGCATTAGTTGCAGCATTGTAATAACAGCAGTCATCCCTGCAAACGTATATGGTTGCAAGTGGTAAAACGGTACAAGGTTACTGAGTGGCAGTAGGTGATTGAATGCCAACATTATAACGGGGCAGGTCATCGCACACGGTAAAAATTCCATTGGGAAGGGAGCCATGTGACTCAGGGGTCAGAGCACTGAGCCAGAACTTTTGAGGCCCCAGGTTTTAATCCAGGCAGCCACTCGGGAATAAACCGGGTTCTCAAGTGAAGTTAGTTGATGGATCCCACTTGGTCACCAATGACTGCACATTTCTACTTCAGTAAGATATTTATTTTCATTGTCTGATGCAGGGTGAGGCACAGCTAGGGGCTCCAAGTAGAATTTACTTCGTCTCATAAACATGACGCCGCTAGCACAAGTTGAATGTAATTGGGAGCAAGTATTTTTTCTGAAAAATTTGTTGGCTCTGCTCTGAGGGCTTTACACTGTACTGTATACACAAACCAACAAATACAGAGCTAAACCTTGACCTGTAAGCAAATGTAAGATTACAGTATTATAGTATTTTGGCCGTGATAAAAGACACTTGAAAATTATCAGGCAATAGAAACATTAATGAATGTCCACAGCACAGTGTGACACTCTCCTGAACAAAGCTCATCAACCTGCACTAACCAACAGGGTGAAGTATGGTCAAATAACCCCCACAAACACGACCATCCCAAAGACGCCCTCACCCAGTAGTGGATTAACAAAAAGGGCTTACATGTGCGCCACTAACACCATCACTATGAGGAATTGCACACGCACTCGTGTCCATTATGCTTGTTTGGGAGGTGAGGCATGCAAAGTTCATGAAGGATGGGCACACTTATTTTCAAACACCCACGTACAAAGCAAAACAAGTGACTTTGCATCCATCAACATGGTAACAGCTTGCCGTGCAGGAGTCACCTCCCCAGAGAGATGCCCTTTGGGATTCTCTGGTCGTTGACCAAGAAAGGTGGTGGACGTTAGCAACTGGTATGGAGACAAGCTGCATTCCGCCGCACCACATGTGTCCGCAGGAGTTGGACTCAAGTCAAAAAACGACAGCCCACCTTGCTGGTGAGTTTACAAGCACCAGCTGCCAGAACAAATGAGGCCAGTGCAGAAAGAGAGTCTGTTTTTTCAACACATTTAGATGCCAGCAGATGTAAAAACAATGAACAAAAGAATGTGAGTTGTTTGTATACATAGTTCGCTCTATTTTTAGGATGCCTAAAACAAAATGTATAGTTAATGCTTGGCTTTTTAAATTTCCTTTACCCAAAAAACATTGACTTGTCCTTATATTGCCGAATATATGTGTATACATCACATATTCTTCATGTTGGCATGATATATTTCATATATGCATTGAAATTATTTTGCACATTAGTTGGACAGCCATATACACTTCTTTCCACGCATACAAATAAAGATCTTAATTAAAATGTTGGATTATTACAGCAGAAAATACCCAGTGAGCTTGCAAGCTATTTGTGGGATTCCTGCAACGCAACACCCACGCGAAAACCTTTTCACAGAATCACAGTATTGTACTACAACATGCACTAAAATGTTGCTCCTAAAAATAAATGTTTAAAATACAGATGAGCCTCAAGACACTAAATACTTCCCTTGAGCCATTTCAAGGATGTTTCCAACATGAGCACTCTCCCGTACTATCTCCTTATCTCCTTATCGTGTACAAGGTAGAAGCGTTCACGTCGCGATCCCTGTCAGGTAGTACTTGGTATTGCCTGCGAATTCTACCAAACACTTCGAGGCCGAGCTGGGGGACAACGATGTCCAGAAGCTGACCATCGTGCTTCGAAGAATCGCAAAGAAGAAGATCGTGTACAGTCATGGCTTAATGTATCGCTCTTTATATTCAGAAATGCTGATCGGCTGACTTGGAGCAGCATTTAACGAGTACAAAGTACGCCTGTCCATAAAAATCCAATACGAACAGGTTCGGAGGAATTTAGGGTACAATGAGGACAGAATAAAGCACAATGAATGGGACGTACCAAGATAACTCCCAGAGGCGTTCCGTACTGTTCCAGAAATGAAGTGGCATTGTGTACAGCGCAACCCTCCAGGGTTAGCTAAAAGACTGCAACATGAAAAACATCTCTTCATGGGGCAACACGTGGAGAGACTGGCTTCCACCATGGGATCAGGGTTACTCATGGAGCCGACCATCAACCAACAGATAGTTGGACATCAGGACACTGACGTTTGATGAGCATGTCATGTAAAATTAATCAATAACATGTAACTATGGGGACCTTTTTGCCAATATAACGGGCGGCAGTGCGCAGTGATAACATGTGCATTTTCACTGAGAGTTCTACCCGAGGTGGTTCGAATCCCACCCTGAGCGCCTTTCTGTGTGGAGTTTGTGTTTTCTCCGCCAACGTTGCTATCCGTTGTGGCTATGTAATGTGGTTCTATCAATGTTCCCTACATAGGTTCCTCCTTTTGCAAGTTAAGAAAAATAAGCTTGTAAATAAGAGATTTACACATTCACCAAGACAACGATATTTGTTCATGTCCTCATTGGGTGAGGCTACAGCTATCCTATTTTGGTAGGCATACCCAGCAGTCAGAGGCAGGCACTGAGGGTTCAAGCTCCCTGCTGGGAAGGTCACGTAGAGAACATTTATATCCTCAGTAAAAGCACGCCCCTTCCTCCTCTTGAGGCATCATTGACATTTATATAAGGAGACGGGGTGTCTTTTTTATTTACTAAATGTAGAAAATACAGATTCAAACGTGGTAGTGCAGTACTACAAAGAAGAACCTAATTTGTTATCCACAGAGAGTGCAGTATTGAGATACATTGAAATATAGCAGTACTAATTATGAGTTTATCTTGATGTTCATCTCGAATATGGATAAGCCCAGAGACATATTGGTGATATTTGCATGACCAGGTAATGCACCTGGTCTTTAATATTCGTGATGACTCATGTAAAATGTGCTATGGATTTTCCGCAAGCTAAATGTCAATGGACCATTTTAATTGGGCAATTGTTCATTCGACACGTTCCACAGGCATTGGTAGACTGTGCATGTGGTCACATGTATTTCTTGGAATACGTTTATTCTCAGCAGCTCAACAACAATATCATCATTAGCAAGACCCTGGCAAAATACCACTGTTAATGCTGCGTATCCCCATAACGGATACACGACATGGACCGTTTTTCTCCAACCACTAACCCTTTCCCTCTATTGCTATAAATGGGATTTGTAGATACAGCCTTTGTGGCGTATTGGAAATCAATAATAACATGGCTTATGGCTCTCTGGTGAGATTGCGGACTATACCGTGTTCAACCGGAAAATACACTGGGAAGCTCGTTCAACACAACCGTGAAATCCCACGCAGTCGTAATGTGTCTTATGCTTGAAAAGGCTACTAGATGTGTAGTGACTATCAAGCCGGTTTTAATCACCTATTCAGGCCAAAGGTACGCGATTTTGTAAAACAAAATACAACTTTGGAGGAGAGCGTAAATTCATTTGTGAGCCATGTTGTTCTGCCAGATTTAAAGTGTATCGTCTGTTTGTCTAAAAACAACGGCACAAGAGTGACTCGTCTTGTTTCGATGCGGCTGAACCATCTCTTTGCAATCAATACATATGGCTGTAGCTTTCTCACAGACATCAATAGATGTGTCAAAACAGCCTGAAGCAAGAATAGCCGACTTTCAAAGGGATCAAGTATTTGTGGAGACATTGCACACACTCCACATAAATACATATTGGACATATTTCATTCATAAGTGCAGTCACAGAAGGAATTTTAAGATGTATAACATTCTTAACACTTTCAAAGGCTTGAGCGATGCTCTGTATGAATGTAGCTACAGTTTGCCTCGAAATACAAAACAACTCATTATAATATACCACGTCCTGCATATAAAGTGAGGGGTTGTGGTGACCAGTAAAAATGTACAACAAAAATGTAACACAATGAAAATCGCACTCTTGAAGCTTGTAAATTGAACGGCGTGCAATGCGATACCGACTCTTGTGAACTGCGTTTCCCTACTGCTCAAAAATATCACGTGCCTGGCAGGCCCAACTCAGTACCGGTTAAATAGTAAATACTATATAATTGGCCATGGGTAACGTCAGTGGCGTGTGATAACTGAACTAATCCTGAGAAACATGTTGCTAACCCTCTCTTCTTCATTAACCTAGCCCTCCCCAGCATGTCGTTCTCTCTGCAGCTTTGTGCAGCGCTTTGTGACCCTCGGGTGAAAGGCGCTATATAAATGCTATTATTATTATTATTATGGTGAGGTATGGTCAAACAACCCCTATGATTGATATGGCACGTGGAGGTCTTCAAGTAACTGTATATTTGCTCTTCAGAGCTTTTCTTTCGGGAAAGCTGTATCGAGCCTTGAAAACCTATAACATGCTATTATTATTATCATTACAACTGTATATTCTTTTGCATTTTCTTTCAATAAAACCAGGCAAACTCATTTTATTATATCTTATTTCCAATCAGTTATTTGACAGGGTTAGGATGATGATGATGATGATGATCCTGGAGTTTATATTTAACTTTCCATTTTGACAGCGATTGGCAGTGTGGAGCACAGTTTGGATGTTTATCCAAGCTGCATGAAGTCAAAGACACTGGAAAAAAACTGCCTCACTGCATTGAGTAATCTCTGCCATGCCATGCACACAGCCACACAAAGGGTGTTTACTTATTTAAGTTACAGACCTGTTTGTTTTTAATTTGCCCAATGCTCCCATGAAAAGATCCAGCAGGTGGGTTCTCATTTCAAATGTATACTTGTATTAGAGAAACACTGCTGCCCAATGAGTAATCGTGGTCGCTGAACTCCGCCTTGATGCTTTTTGGTCAAATGCTGCGCATGACTGGCAAGCATTAAAGAGACGTGGTAGGGTGTGTGTGTGCTACGTTCCCCATAACATCGGGGGCGGCTGAATCGGGGCTGAGCTCCCTCTGCTGAAGACTTAGCCCCCCTTGCGAAATTTCGTAGTCATCACTGAATCGTATCTCTCCCCTTCTGGGTTTTTATATACCCTCCGTCGAACACGGTCACACTAAAGGTTGCTGTAAAAAATGTGCTCCGAAACCGATATCACATAAGTGCATGTACATTCATGTTATTTACCACCACAGGCAATGTTTATAAAAAGAGTGGAAAAGCATGAACTACCAAGTGACGTGTAATTGAAAGTGCAGTGATCGTGAAGGGGTTGCACATATTTATTGGGCCGATACGCTTGTGCAGATACGCCAAGCGAAATAGCTTACAAGACACGTCAGCTATTTTCATTATTCTTGTCACAATGTTGGCTGATACCCTGGAGCAATTAGATGTGTTGTTTCAAAAAGATAACCTGTTCAGCCGAGACGATGACAAATGACACCGCTAATCTTTCAGTAGCCAGTCAAGAAATTGCACGGTTCCAGAATGTAATAAAGCAGGTGCAGGATATATGCGCAGCCCCTGATATATCCACGGTTCTGATGTAAGCAACAACATGGGGAACAGTGGTGCATTAGCTCGCACACTGCTCCGTGTGCTAAAGTAGTAAGGAATTTTTCACGTTCTGTTCACGTGACAAACCTTACGAAACAGCTGTGTCGGGTGGAGGCGGATTTACGACATTTACGGTTTACTTGAGCCAACGCAAAGTGCTTAATATGGATAATATTGGTCACGAAGGCCTTGACGTTCAACACTGACCACACTTAAAGCCACTTTCAGCAGCAATGCCTTGCGCTTATATTGAAAGGTTAAGAAGAATGGCTCACATACTACATGAATGTTACTAAACGTACATGCATCAGCGGGCACTGCTAAACCTACGTTTGAACTCTTATGGAGCAACCTCAAAAACAACATTTTGTTGGGCGTGGGTTGGAACATCTTGTTCAACACGTGCCAAAACACATGTGGCCCCACCCAACCAAAATGTCTGGCATATTTGTACCTAGCAGCAGGTTGCCCAAGGACGTCAAAGGATAATCATCATCATTGTCAGAACCCCCTTAATCCTGTACAGGGTTGCGGTGAACCGGAGCCTATCCCGGCAGACACAGGGCACAAGGCAGGGCTATACCCATGATGGGACGCCAGTCCATCACAGGACACCGGGGGCAATTTAGTCAGCAGGCCTATTAACCTATGCAGCAGCATATCTTTGGACTGTGGGAGGAAACCGGAGTGCCCGGCGAAAGCCCACGCGGAAACGGGGGGAACATACATACTGACACACAGAAAAGCACCTGAGCCGGGATACGAACCTGGGTCCGTCTTGCTGTGAGGCGGCAGCGCTACTCACGGAGCCATCATGCCGCCTGTCTTAAGAACATGATGAGAAAAACTGAAAACACTGACAAGCATAGATTATGGCGTCCACCTGTATGCTCAAATGTATTCTTCAGGAAATCACCACAGGTGTTAGCAATCGGCTGTAAAGTATTTAATTTATCTATGCGACTGTTTAGCACTGCTTTTACCTATGTTAGCAAAGGCACACATTCGTTACGGGTGATACAACTTCAGTGACAAAAGAAGCAACGCACATATTTTAAAAATGCAACTAATTACAATGTCACGGTATGCCCAGAACATCACAGAGTATAATGTGGTCACGATTCTGCACGGTAAAGCCACCAGCTCTAGTGGTTATACACAAGAATCTCTGACGTGTTTATATTTTGCTAAACGAGATTCCTTGCGCCCTGTGTCTGCCGGGATAGGCTCCAGCTCACCACGACCCTGTACAGGATTCAGCGGTTTCTGACAATGGATGGAGATTCGTTTTGTTAAAATAGTTATTAAATAAATGCCAATGTGATGTTACACGTTGAATAATTATAGAGAGAATGAGCTGGGCTCGCTGGATCATTAAGCAAGCCTTGCTTGAAATTGTAATGTTAAATGTTAACTTGTAATTACAGTTTTACAACACACTTTTTAATGAGCACACAGAATTGATATTTCAAACAGCACCACCTTCCTTTGCTTTGGCTAATTTACACGGTCACCATAATATGGATAAACTGAAATCCATCGCAAGACTAGACAAAACATTGCCCAAGTGAAATTAACTCACCAGTTGTTATTGCCAATATCGTAGCTTGTTTATATAAGACGTCCAATCAGCGTGCCAGTTAGAAGCGATAAATGATAGTGCTGTAGATAGCATTTAACGTGGTCACGCTTGGAATACATTTTTCTTAAAGCGTGCTTTGCAGCTGTACATTTATTTCAGAAAAGGGCATAAAACCCAGGAACATTGGCAGAATCCTACGGTGCAATTCCAGCGCCAGCCGAGAGCGCTGGATGGCCTTCATAGCCAACACAGCACGAAAACAGCGACGCGTGTATTATGACATCCAGATGGGAGCAGCACTATAGCTCAGATCCAGAAAGTCAGGCAAAACAAGGAGGCAGAAAGGGTGGAGTATTCCACCAATTATCTAAACACATGCTCATGGTGTTATGTATGTATTAGTTGCTTGCCAGGACAGCCATTTCAAGTACTGTATTGTATTTCGCAAAAACCTGCATATAAATTGTACTAGTAAACAGTTAATATATAGTTAATAGTCCACGTGTCTCCGTTTGTTACAGGGTTGATGATGAAAAAAAACGTTGCAGCCAGTTTATAACTCCATTACGCGTTGCTGTGGCTATACATAATTAGTACCATGTAAATAGTCTTTCCTTATCTATTGTAGAGTACACATGAACAATGCTGAGTAAAAACGTTTTACAATGCAATAAGTTTTATTATTTATACAAATAACGTACAGTAGAGTGTAGCAGATGCTTGAAAATATTGTACGTTTGCTCACAAAAATCACAGCTTTTGGTATTTTTCACACTGAGTGGGAAAGAGATTTAACAGATAGTGCGAGAGTCTGAAGGCTTTCTAAAGTGCTTTTCTTTGGCTGTGAAATACTCCTTGGTAAACCGGTTTGCTGAAATTGTGTATCATCAAATGGTGAAGCAGTGCAATTCGAATCTGACATTTGCTAAGGGGCATTCATGCTTGGGATGTAATCAAAGAAATGGTTAATCCCAGGTGATTGTTTACACTGAGCAAGCACAGTGTGGTTCCCTCCTCTTCACAGAGAAGTCAGAAGCCTGCAGACAAATCACGGATCGCTCATGCATGCACAAATCAGCGGATATTAGGACGACCTTGTCCATGTTTATTAAGGCTGCTAGTTATCTAATTTATGTCCTCACTTATTAGGGGTGCAGCCTCTTTCGCCTGCCCCAGGCCTTATCTGCTGTGCTGGGCCTTGCCTGCCTAAAGCTTCCTCTGCCTCCTGCTTTTCCTGGGATAATCCTCATATTGAGATGCTGTAATTCACCTAGGGAATATATGAGCAGGATATTAACACGTCCGGCTTATGTCCGTTATGAAATAATACTGCGCCAAAGACAATGCGTTTACATGTCGTTCACCCCTCTTCTGGTAAAGTGAGATAATCTTCTCCCGGGTTGACATCATGCCTCAACCACCATCTGCCACTCTGGATCTTGTTCAGCTGCCTTATGCCTTGGTTACTATCTCGGCCTTTGTCTACTGTCCTGATTTTCATGGCCTGTGAGCATTCTGTTCTCTGGGCTTCATCTTTTACACCGGGCATTATCAGACCCGGACCTCATCAGCCATGATCGTCCACTGCCGCAGGCATAATCTCTCCCAGTGTTTCCTCTGCTACCCAGAGGAAACCCTGGGCAAATTCACCATCCAGACCTTTAATGCCCTAGGCCTCGTAAGCTGCCTGGAGTCAAATCTGACACTGCAAGCGTCATTATTTCTTATGTGTACCAGGCCTCATTTTCCTGCCACAGGTATCTTTCTGCTGAGGGCTTTGTCAGTGTGAGCTGCCTTACTTAGAGGCTCTATAACTTAACTGGAATTTGGACTGCGAAACTTTGAGGTCTGGTTTCACCTTCAGGTTGCGGTATGGTGTAACGCTGCCATCTCTCTATCTCACTGCCTTGTGGCGCTACCTCACCACCATACCGATGAGTTGGCCTCCTCCTCCTGCGGTGTCACCTTTCCACAGTTTCCTCCTTGTGTGCCGTTTTTGTGTCTGGATGTCGTTGTACGCCTCTACTATTAGTTACGTCCGTTATGTTTGCACTTTTTTTTTGTCCCAGGTCTCTCTTACAAAAAGACACTGCACTCTCAACATGGTTTTAAATAAAGGACTGCTACAACAATGACGTGTTCCACTCTATATATTACGTGGTAATGTTCCATGTCTAAGTGACATGTTGTGGCTCACTGTTGTAATCTAATTTCGAATTGAAATATTACTGGGGGGGGTTACCCAATCACCATTTACATGTACGGTACTACATAAATACAGCTGAATATGCCTGGCTACCGGTAAGTATATAATGACCGTGTTAAAATTCATCCAGCTATGGTTATAATCCTCCCACAGGTGCTATCAATTGCCTACTTATTAACAGCACTGAATAAATAACGCTGGTTCCACATTTAAAAAAATCATTCTCAGTGACTCAGTACACTTTCATAAATAATAACCCATGACAATCTTATAATTTTATGCAATAATACCATGGAGTGAAGGAAAATATTCATGGGTCTGTAAATCATAGCTTTGTATACGATTGTGTGAACCTGTGAAAAGTATCCAAGATGCCAAAACGCAGTTTGGAAATGAAAACGGATACTCACGGCCAAATGCATAGCAGGATTTTTTTCAGTTTAATGACGTGCGACGGAATGACGCATGGATTGTAATGCCATGCATGCATTACAATCTAAAAAAAAGCATTGTCATTTAGAGCATCTCTGATTATGCTTAAGCAAATGTCTGTTAAACTATTAAAATCATATGAATATGTATGGTCCATAAATAAATCATTTTTCAAGGGCACTATTCACGTGAATGTGTAAAAGATGAAGAGTCCAAGTTCAATATTTGTAGGGGCTTATTTCCTTAATAAATCTACCATTTCCTTGTAGCCGCCTACATATTTCATGGCTTGATTTGTTTTATCAGCAGTGTTTCATGAGGCCCACTGTTTGTGAAACATGAATACAGACCGTGTGGAACATGCTTCACTTTTTAAATGAATATTTATTATCCCTATCTTTCTCAACTTTGTTATTTTGAGAAACAATGTCACATATAGTCTATGACACATTGCGATGACCAAATCACCTTGAATGAACACAGTCTCATCAGATCTCAGAAGCTAAACAGATTTGAGCCCGGATAGTGGTTCAATGCGCGACCATGATGCGTAACAGGTGTTCTGGGCTTCAGGGCTACGTGATTGGCAACAGAGTGCAAATCCATTGTCGGCCAGTTTTTATTTAAGCTGGAATAAAACGTTGAGCAATTTAGCTCTATTTAGCTCTTTTTAACAGTTAACCAGCGCGAAGGGGTAAGCAAGTTACAACATCTCAGGGCACCGGGGGCAATTCAGTCACGATTCTCGGACACATGTCTTTGGACTGTGGGAGGAAACCGGAGTACCCAGCGAAAACCCACACCGACACGGGGAGAACTTGCAAACTGCACAGAAAGGTATCCGAGTCAGGAATCGGACCCAGCAGCAGTGCTACTCATCGCGCCACCGTGCATATAAATTGCAGTACAATAATTACATTGTTATACTGTAATTATGTGTTCCCGTGTCTATAACCCCCGACTTCACTAACTTGCACTCACTAAAAGTGAAGTATGGTCAAATAACCCCGACAACTTGCATTGCGTAGGGAGGCCCTCATTCAGCAGTGGATTGCCAAAGGGTTGTGCGTGTGCTTATTGCACATAACATTCACTATGTAAACAGATGCCAATGTTTCACTTTACACTGCAAATAACTCTAATGTTCAAAAGTAAAAAAAGTGTATTTTTATTTCTAGAAGGCAGAGTTTTGAGAACGTTGTCTCGGGTATACGTATTATTATAAACTCAAAGAGAAATGCTTTGGGCAAACACATTCCCATTAGGGTTAGAGGCAGTTGGGTCTCATGGCCAACCATCATCCCCTTGCTGGTACATGTCCGAATCGCAATCACCCACTACTGTAGTACGAAGATGAGTGTGCGAGGGAAAGTGGAAGGGAAAAGGAGCAGAGGAGGGGAGCTCAACGGGACTCTCCATTCGATGCCTAAGATCGTGAAAGATATATCACGAACAAAGATATGAGATAAAGAGATAGTGTTCATTTGCAGACGGAATTGTCCTAGGAACGTTGTTGTTGTGCCGTTCTCTCCACAGCTCGGAAAAAAAAACCCAAAAAAAATTATTGCTGAGTTTCCGTGCTCTGTCGTTGTTGACATGTCGTTCTCTCTGCAGCTTTGTGCAGCGCTTTGTGACCCTCGGGTGAAAGGCGCTATATAAATGCTATTATTATTATTATGTACATGCACGTTGGTAATTAGAGCAGGATTCGTCCTCCACAGGGGTGTGTAATACTCTACACATTTTAACCGGTCAAAATCCAAACATGAAAGCTCTGTGCTCCACACAACAAATTTCCGATTTCCAAAAGCGTCCTGAGTCAAGTTGTTTGAAAGGGCCCACACAGCACAGCGAACTGCAATTACATAAGAACGTTGGTGGTGTTTTTCCCCCCGCCCCCCCAGGATTGCCTTGCAGCATCTAAAGCATTTCCCTTCGTTTGCAACAATATTTGAACAAGCATTGGCTTGCTGCCTACATCTTAAAAAGGGCCCATTTACTTTCATGAAAAGCTGCAGTGGAGTGTGCTGTTACTGGCCAAAAGGGAAAGGTTTACTGCACCCACGCTTTCCAAAGTGCCGGGCTACACAGAGCCACGGAGCAAGACGTGAAGCTAATCCTTTCAAAGTCGTGTGCCATAGTTGTGAAAAGCTGCGCTCGATAAGCGGAATATCCTCGCTTGCTAATGCGAGTTCCACAAGGGTAAGGGCTTCTTGACTCAATCGCCACAAAAAAGGCGCATCACATTGTACCATGAGGACCAATAAGTACATTTGAGATTAGGACCTGTGGCATGATATCAAATTGTTGTATGTAGATTACCAGTATACAGTGTTTGGAATCACACTGTGTTCAGCCCAAATGTAGATTACAAAATTACATTTTAATGGGCAACACAGCCAGTTTGCATGGTTAAGGCCACCTTCACCTCTATTTAAGTGAACATTAAAGGAGAACAATGTTAATGTCTTCTTGTTTGCGATTCTTCGAAGCACGATGGTCAGCCTCTGGACATCGTTGTCTTTCAGTTCGGCCTCGAAGTGTTTAGTAGAATTCGCGGGCAACACCAAGTATTACCTGACAGGGATCGCGACGTGAACGCTTCTACCTTGACCCCAATGTTAATGTTGTGTTACAAAAGCGTAAGACCATTCTGTATGATTTTGCACTGATGACGTTATTTTTAATTGTTTCATTCATTTTTCATATTGTTTATTTGCAGCACTAACAGATTATGACATTTTGGTTATCTAAACCTAAAACAAACTTAAACGTTTTAATACCAAAATGGGTAGGATCTGAAAGCATTTCACACCTGGTGCTGTGTTCCACTGGTGTTCCTATAACAGTTAAAGCTGGATGAAAAACGATACAGGAAAAGTGGACGACTTGCATTTTCAAACGATGATTGAGTTTCAAGACCTCAAACAGTATCAAGACCACTCCCGGAGAGGAGCAACTAAGAGAGGGAGGGGATGGGAGAACATGGGGGAGGCCTTTGACCAGCGGGAGGATGTTACAGGCTGACAACGCCAGTAGGACCCCTGCAGTTTCCATAAAGTCATTGCTATAAAAACAATGAAAACATTAAATATTAAAACAAACCACTGAGTCTATCAGATCATGAAATTATTCTCTCTGATAAATACATTGTGAACAATTTATAACATAAAATGTTCTTTTACATTCACATCAACCTACTTTGCATGCACATTGTAAAGCAGCTCCAGTTCAGTTATTTATAGGA
Organism: Geotria australis; assembly: GCA_036362915.1. Taxonomy (NCBI): domain Eukaryota; kingdom Metazoa; phylum Chordata; class Hyperoartia; order Petromyzontiformes; family Geotriidae; genus Geotria; species Geotria australis. The sequence goes on from JAZEWU010000002.1 coordinate 4,784,802, forward strand.
ACGATAGAACGCGTGAAACAAACAGAGTGCAGTATGAGCATGGTAACATTCATCTCTTAACAAATACAATTCTTGAGGAGTAGGTTAAGTTAAAATAATAACTCGTAAGCTGTTGCCACTGAGGGTAAAATTTAATCTCGGTGTTTTGGCCAAAATCTTCCCTTGAAGGGGCCAATTAAAAATAAAACCGTCAACATCTTTAAGTACACTATTACAATCACGTTGGTAATTTCAATCTACCTGTTATCTGATGAATGTGTTCGCTGACGCAACAACCTTATAATGCCTGAATAGTTTTGTATTTTGTTCTTGTTGGACTCTCACAATAATTAAAGCGTAAACATGTTTATCCCCACCGTGTACGATTTATTTGCCAGATATAAAATTCAAGTAAAGGGAAAATTAAAGTCCAGCACACGTATTTACCTCTGGAGAAATGTGGCCCTTCAGCTCTGCTGCTAAGTAACAAGGCACAGCGTGTAGTTTTGCTAAAACACTCGTACATTGCTAAGCATCGTGTCCTGTTTCTTACCAACTGGATTCACGCAATAGAAATCTTCTCGTACGTTTTCTGTTGCATCATTATTTCCAATTACAAGCCAAGCATACACTCAGGATTTTGCTACAATCTTCTTCTTCTTTGCGATTCTTCGAAGCGCGATGTTAAATTACAGTTTCCCATTTTCTTACACAGCCCCTTGCATTTTCATTGAACTCCGCAAGGTCTTTTGAGCTGCAGAGGTTGGGTAGTAGAGCACAGACAAGGCAGTGTTCCATAGTATGGTCTGCTTCTCCACATTCACAGGTGGTTGGGCCGGTCTTTTTGCTACAATAAACCAATGATTATCAGGGAAGAATACATTTCAGGTGGATTATATCTTGCCTGCCCAGCACAGTTACCGTCCTGTTCTATTAAAAGGAACACACTCAAGTTTTTGGGTGAGCGTAAGTAGGTGTAGTTATATAGCACAGTGGGAAACACTGACTTTGATTTGTAATGGTGAATTCACATTTCACATCAGGGCGGGGGTCAAGGTAGAAGCGTTCACGTCGCGATCCCTGTCAGGTAATACTTGGTATTGCCTGCGAATTCTACCAAACACTTCGAGGCCGAGCTGAAAGACAACGATGTCAAGAAGCTGACCATCGTGCTTCGAAGAATCGTAAAGAAGAAGACATCAGGGCAATGACACCCACACATTGGGCTCAACATACCTTGAGCACAGTCTGCCATATGTAATGCCAGGCATGCTGTCACCTCGCACGGATGTCTACTGTTAACTGTAGACATTTAAGGTTTGATTTTCCATGCACACTGCTGAAAGCATTTGCAAATTGTGTGCATTTAGATATGCAGTTTCCTAGCTTCCAGTTTCACCCATCACTGAACATTCTGTTCCAGAACAACTATTGGCTCTTGCCCAGCACGTTCATCAAGGCCACTCATTCTTGTTATCAACTAGGCATTTCAAACGCATGAAGGCAATGAACAGCAATGCTGATAACCGTTACCACTAGCAGTGGCTTCTGTTGCAAATGTTACAATAATCTGATGTTCCATGGCTTTCACCAAAGTGACATACTAACCATGGAAATGTTCACGTCTTCTGTTCTGGTGATTCTGCAATTCTACCCATGGCTATAACTACGACAAATGTTATAGGTCTTGCAATTTTATATTCGGGTTGCCAAAATGTACAACCACCATGGTCATGGTATTTCTGTCACACTCAACGTGTGCATAAAATGTATGGGAGGGGGGACGTGCGCATTCCATATGCAATAAAAGTTATTAAATCTCTGCTGCTATAAAAATATATGTGAAAGAAGGCGTATGCATGCTACGCCAAATATTAACCAAGACAAAGGGCGAGGAAAGCACGGAAGACATATATTACACATTATTACGTAATTTGCATTTTGTCATTATAGTTCCTGATTAAAGCTAAACAAAACAAAAAATCACGTTACCCAAAAATGTTTCAGATGTTTTAGATTCATACAAAAATCAGTAACATATTCTCAATTTAAGCATGGAACACTACATGCATACCGTATTTTTAATTAAACAAGTGGATTCACACATAATTGTCTCTTGAAATGCCTTCTTGTTAATTTAGCCACGCCATGGGAACGCGATGTTCAACTGGCAAAGGTCCACGTGACTATTAAATTCAGCGAGTATTTTTGGCGGCAGCTTAAGAGTCCTGGAAGAATGTCAATCAGCCGTGTGATGCAGCACAATACTGCACATGCACTAACCTGACACAAACTGGAGAGCAAATGTAAGAAGATCCATCCATACATTATCAGAAACCGCTTAATCATGAGCCAGAGCCTGTCCTGGCAGACACAGGGCACAAGGCAGGGCTATACCGGCCAATTAACCTACGCAGCAGCATGTCTTTGGACTGTGGGAGGAAATCCGAGTGCCCAGCAAAAACCCACATAGAAACAGGGAGAACATGCAAACGCTACACAGAAAGGCACCCGGAGCCGGGATTCGAACCCAGGTTTTCTTGATTTGAGGCGGCAGTGCTACTCACCGCGCCACCGTGCCGCCCTGTAAGAGGGTCGTGTTTATTAATTAAATGACACTTTACAGTATTCCCAAAACTCGCATTCTCAAATAAATATATGCGAATATCACTACATGTCATCAGAAGAAACGTGAAATTGAATCCCTGAATATTGTGAAAATCTCAAAAGAGGAAGGGCATGTGAGCGTTTGCTGCCTAACATTACAAGTATCTCTATCTCTGACCATCATCACAAAAAAGGGTGTGTAAGGGAGAAAGGTACAATGGAGGCTGTGTCGAGAATGAAAAAGTACGTATAACGTAACTTTTTCACAATGCAATGTGTCAACTAAAAATGTGACGAGGCCTGGGAAAGCAATACCATGAGCGAGGAACACAGACTGAAACCGATAATAACACTAATGCCCCAATTGTCAGTTTACTTTTAACATTAAATAAGTACTGTACTGGTTTAATAAACTGAACACTGTAAAGTGGTGAACACAATCATCTACTGTGACATTTTATTTCAAGGCTGGCTCTTAAATCTTATCCATCCATCCATTTTCAGAAACCGCTTAATCCAATACAGGGTCGCGGTGAGCCGGAGCCTATCCCGGCAGACACAGGGCGCAAGGCAGGGGAACACCAAGGATGGGACGCCAGTCCATCGCAAGGCGCCTGGGGAAATTTAGTCAGTACGCCAATTAACCTGGCAGCATGTCTTTGGACGGTGGGAGGAAACCGGAGTGCCCGGCGAAAACCCACGCGGACACGGGGAGAACATGCAAACTCCACACAGAAAGGCACCCCGAGCCGAGATTCGAACCCGGGACCTTCTTGCTGTGAGGCGGAAGCGCTACCCACTACGCCACCGTGCCGCCCCTCTTAAATCTTATGTTTACCCATATCGTGTTCTTTTTCTCAGTGAGTTATTACAGGCCATATAAAACATATGTAATACATTGAGCTCTACATATATATAAACCATTAAATAGCTAATGCGGCACAGATCACTACATTTTTAAACAGTATTACAGGAAAACGTGTTAATTTTTATACACGTTTAAGTCAAGAAACACCTTTGGCTGAGCTGTTTGAGTGAGCTTGAGTATTGAGGTACTTCAACATGTGGGAACAGCAGCCTTAACATATTTGAAAAACAAATTTTTTGCATAGTGTACAGCCACGGACCTGGCATGAAAAGCCTTTGGTTGCCTCCAAAATAAATCTCCTAACGCGTATCTACATATAAGTTCGAAATTCGATCCAGAGTGAAATTGAATTCCATCAACAAACCTCATTCAATTGCAGTGACACTACCTGCCTGAAACCAATTCCATTACCACATTCCACTGGGTACATCTCTGGACATCAATACGTTTCCCTATTTCAATCCTATTAAGCACTACTTACCTGAGTGGGGGATACTGTATGCATTTCGTTCTCTGCATTGGAGATGTCCACTCACGATGCTTCTGAGATTCAACGCCACACATTTAAATGGATAGATGTTTATTATTTCACGTGTAAACGTTTTCACCACAGAAGGTAACAGTGCTTTAACCCAGGATCCCCTCAGTGAAAATCTTTTCACACAATTATTAAGCCTCTGATCCACCAAGCCATTTTGCTCTCACCATAGGTTTGAGGACATGGAACAGTTTGGGACCGTGATGAGAATTTCAGATACTAGGACGCAAAGTTCACATTAGGGTGGATCAAAGTGTAGCATACTCCGATAAAAGTATCAGAAGTAAGATATCACTTAGAGGACGATATCAGTTGAGCACTTGTTTGTTCAGGTGCTCTGCTTTAAATTCCAAAAGTTTACTTTTATTTGGTCTCTACTGTAATTTATCTGAAAAGGATGTATTTGTAAAATAAAAGTTGTTCAGTTTATGCCCAGAGAACAAGCAAACTGTTGAATAATATTTTAACTGGGCCTCAAAAATGTAACTTCCAAAATGTTTCATTGGACGCATCACTGTATCGCGTCAGTTAAACATGCAATTGATATGTAAAGAAAAAGATAACGCTATAGTCTGTGCTGGTGTATGTTTTTACGGCTCGATTCATGATGGTTGCTCTTCAAAGCTGTTTCTTCGGGATAGCTGAAAAAAACAGCTTTGAAGAGTAACCCCATACAGTAGAAACACGTACGAATATTATAAAATATGTAAATAAAGTAATGCAAATAGCTGTGCTTAACCGTCGCTGACAAAAGCCACCTATGTGCAAATTTAAGTAACTGTAATAAATCTCCCCCACGATGAGAGCTGGCAGAGAGTGTGGGGTGAGCCAATGCAGGATACGAGGCATCATCACAACACGTCACTCAGGCGCAGGAGGCCACCTGGCAGGGCTTCACAGCGACGGTTCCACGCTCGTCAATCGGCTCCATCTCACCATGGGGAGGTGACGGACTGGCCAACGGCCACTGCTGCCCTTCCAGTTATTGCCTTTACATTCCTCCTATTTTGAGAAAAAAAAACCTGCATTTTTAATTATCTACAAAGCCCCACCACTCTTGTGCTATAAACATCTTAAATACGTTTAAAAAAAAAAGGAATAACCTACAAAGACGTTTATATTATGGAGAATTTGATTAATATTTACCGCATAGCTCATACCTTCCAGACAGGTCAGTCAAAGGGGAGGTGAAGTGGTCCACGGCGATAAATGGCAGGGCAAGATGGTCATTCAGTCAGTTTTAACCCAAGCTGAAAGGCACCGTTGAGATATGTAGCTCTTTTAACAGTTGTCCAGCGAGGAGGGGTGAGCAAGTTACAACATCTCAGGGCACCGGGGGCAATTTAGTCGAGACAATTAACCTAGGCGGCATGTTTGTGGCATTGACAGAAGGGGAGGAGCCATGGCTTTAAAATGATTGATGATAGTGATTATGACGGTAACGACAACTGATGTTTGTACAAAAAGTTATACAATAAGTAAGCAAAATCTACACCTAAAACTACTACTAATCCTTATATTCGTCGAAAAATGTTTGGGCTTTTCTCAACAGTATGTGTGTGACCACAAGTTCAACTCCAATACAGTTTATGTTTGAAGCAAAAAAAGTTATGTAATTAACACAGTGTTAATGAATAGTTTATATAATGAATCGGCAGTGGTTGATTGTCAGGGCAATCAATTCATCAAAGTCTACTGTAATGAGGCCTGTGCCAAGTGGCAGGAAAATGAATTCATGCAAAGCCAGATACGGTTCAGCATGACTTACGATTTGTGACAAACCAGAGGGACTTTGTTACATACGTGCATAGCTGAAAGATCTGTTATTACAGATGGGAGAATCACCCCTGCAGTCATTCCTTGCTCATGTTTCAAAAAACACTATATCCAAAACAACTGCAACAAATGTACAATAAAAGGGCTGTGGTTCTACATACATACGCACTTCTATGTGCACGTGTTAGTTGCAATTACTTTAAAAGACAACAAGGCATAGCAATGCTTTGACTGACATTATCATACCAGCCAAACTGGACAGAATGAACGTCGAAACATATTAATGACAAAGTTATATAACCTATATACTAATATCTCGAGTCTGCGCATACTGTATTTTATTTCGGTGTTACCATGTAATTCGCATCGTTATCTCTATCGTTAGAACTGCATTTCATCCATGTAGTCCATCACATTGTAGAGTTGAAGGTGCCGTGTAGATTACGTGTACGTGTTTGAACGCTGTGTGTATTTAACGTTAAATACAATACGTAGGATTTAATGATGAGGTGTGGTGGCATCAACAGCATTCGCCGTCATGACCTCTTGATCTTGACCTTTTATATATACTGTATACATCAATTAGACATGTGTCAATCCGTTGAAGTCCTTCCCATTCTATGTCAGTCATGGGAGTTCTTTGGCTGGAGCAGAACCAGTTCAGATATCCCTCTCTACTGATGTTAGCCATGACCAGGCATCATATTCTGATCACCTGGTTCATTACGCTGTGTGCTAAGCACTGTGCCACCACTCCGCCCTGCTGCTGCTCTATACAATTATATTACCTACATGATGTACACTCATGCATAATTCCATAATACAAGTTTTGAGTTAAACAGTCAATGTAGAAACTGTATGATGGGAAGAGGTAATGAGATACTCTTTCAGAGCTGAAAGCACTCACACCATATGTGCGTATCTTTTCCCAGCAATTAGACACTGAAGTTGGAGTGATCGTTACACTGCGCTATGATCCCAGATATCCGTGTTTAATGCTTATCCATGGTTACCATCAGTGACAAGTGAACCTAAACTGGTAATTGGTGCCCTGCTCACAAACCTCCGCTGGCCATAGTTACAAAGCACTGAACAGTAAAATAAGACCCATTATCAACATGGCCTGGGAAAAGCCTTCAACCAGCAGTGGATCAACAAAAAGCAGTAAATCATGTATATTTCACGTACAAATTCAAGCCAAAAGTGCCTGAACACCAGCAGAAAAGGCTGATTACTACGTTGTTACATCTTGTTAATTTAAGTGTGCAAATTGATGGCCACCTGTCGCAATGTAATTGTCAGTGTGGTCCACCCGTGTTCTGCAGAATACACTTCATTACTTGTGTCAATAATCCTGCTGCTAGTTCCACACAAGCTGTTGCCACAACTGCTGCCAGATCCTCAAGCATACATATGGTTCGAGCTTTGCCTTTCCCTATACTTGCACACCCACATTCATACATACCCGCCCACATGTCAGTGTTACGTATCAACATAAGGAGAGGAAGGGCGTTTGGCCATCGGCTTTTCTTAAGGCTGTCAAAAAACACAGTTTGCTGAAAGATCGAGATCTTACTTTCCTCTCAGTGACTATTACATTTATTTTTATGATGTTTACATTTTAATTTTATGCAAAGTGCCCCTAAACAATACTTTAAGCCTCATAGTGGCTTGCTTCAAAATGTATACCAATCTGACAAGTCTTTGTAAAACTGTTTTGCTTTCCAGATGTTAGTCAAGAGACGAGATGGAAAACAAGTTGGAACAGACCGAGACGATGCGTGGAATGAAAACCATGGTTATGGTTCAGTAACAGCGAGCACAAAAAATGAAGAACATGCTGACAAGGAGCGGTCAAAGTGATCCGACACTTAAAAATGGTTGTACGCTCACCTTTATCGTATTTAATTTTGACTATTATCCATATCTTTAACTACTGGCTCGACGATGTCCAGAAGCTAGCCATCGTGCTTCGAAGAATCGCAAAGAAAGAAGACTACTGGCTATTGTTATTTTGCAAGCATGGGTCTTGATATTCTATTAAATAATATATGCAAATAAAAAATACATAAGGATATATTTTACGAATAACATTCTAAAAAACGGATGTCATTGCACCTTGTAGATGGAATATGCTATTGAAGAATTCAACTTTTACAGTAAAATCTGCACTTTATAAATATATAAATGTCATATGACATAGCAATCAACGTTCAGTTGTACTTCGGCGTAGGGACTGTTGTAAGTGCACTTGTGAAATTAAATCAAACGGGAGTAATTGAAGTTCATTGCATTGACCATCAATTTTGTTTTTCAAATTACTGCAATTAACAGTGTGCTTGATGCAAATTATAACCACTGCCATTCGTTAGCGTTAACCTCAGTCATCCATCTTTTGCATATGACCATGTGCTCGTGCATTACACAGCAACGTTATTAATTAAGTAATGGTGAAATTTTTGTGGATGTCGGTAAATAATCAATGGTGGTTATTATATGGATAGATTGGTACCTGCTCTTTGAATGTGGATTTATTACCACAGGCTCGTGACTGCCAACCGAAATACATGCGGTCCCATTGCTCACTTGATCAGAAACTTTACACTTTTACTTATTAAAATGTAAAATGCCTAATGGCGTAGACAGGGTGACATACTCCCGCCGGTACTGCAATATGTTCACTATACTTTTCAATCTAAAAAAAATATTATTCTAATCGTCAAACATTGCTATCTTTGAGTTGGCATTGTGCACAAGCCAGGCATTGTGAATCGCTGTCACGCATTGGCAGAAAATTAACGTAGTGCATTTCCAGTAGCACAATTGAAAAATAATTCATCTTACATTGCTCAATCAATCACAAATATTTCCGTTTGATATAACAAATTGATTGCGAAGTTAAAATGTTTAAATGTGTGGCAGAGGGAGACATAAACATAATCCATTCTCAGTCATGTTAGGTCCCCATCACATTACATCCACAACACGTATCCCCCCCCTTACGATATCATGTTAGAGGTCTAACTGAACCCTAATTATATTTGTGCCGTATAGCGTAACACAGCCCATAGAGGTGAAGGCATTATGCATATACACAATCTGTAGAGCGTGGTAATACGGCGACACTGGCAGGCTTAACGCACCTTCTGCCGATACAGTCTACAAAATTAAACTCGGCAGGAATACAGTTTCCATAAAGTAGATTGTGAAAATGCTGCTGTGGAATTATCAGCAGGGATAAAAAGCCTACTACAGTTTTGCATATGCTTGGTTTCGTAACATTAAGTTACTCACTGCAATGTTTTTGTGTTTGTAGTTTGTAAAATTCGTGTTGAGTTATTTTAGTGTTTTTTACTAGTTTTGGCTGGCTGTCCTCCTTTGTGAGTCTCGACGCCCATTACGTAATAAAATATGGATAGACTTGGTTCCCTGCTTACAAGCATTTCCTCTACCTCAATGAGGCAGTGTCCCTCTCCAAAGTAACAGTCCCAGCACCCCCAGAAATGTACTTTCCCATTCACAAACAAATGTCTCCTTGTGCAGCAACTTATTTTTATGTTCTGAGGTCTCAGGGATGGAAGCTTAACCTGCACACAGTCAATCTGAAAGGCATTTAGAAACACTTCCTTCTCCAGCCAAAAAGTGATGGAAGACGTGGGATTACCCACACTTTACGCTAAAAGTACACCCACTGACATGAAGACTTATAACCACTATAATTCCTCCTAATCAGAGACCCCTCACGTACGAATTTCTAAGGGGGTAAAAATGTCATATTCGATTATTACAACAGGACCCACCAATGGAGCTTTGCCAATTGGCAGGCACACACGCGTTGCCTAAGAGGCAAGCGAATGTGGCACTCATCCAAAAGGGCCAGGCTAAACGAGAACACCAATGCAGTTAGATCCAACGACAGAATCGCAGCACCACGGAGTGTTCTGCATGCTGTAAACTGACCAAAAGCTCACTCACGAGGTTGATGTGGGCTCTGAGCGTAGCTGGTAGGCACGGCGTCTCCATTTCTCCCCCCACCCCAACACCGCTTAAGGCTGCAGATGTTTGTGAGGCCACGGTGTGGGGGACAGCAGCTGTGTGCAGCCCCGAGCTAGGATTCGAGTGACCAAGGTGGATCACATTTGCGATGCATGCCGCGCTCTGCTGCAGATAAAAAAGCACACACACTGTTCTAAAGGCACCACGTATACCCAATGGCAGCAGAGGCTCCACGCTTGAATCTCTCTAATCATCTAATGCCAACGTTGGTTGGTTGATTGGTTCGATAGTAATTTCCAATCCCGGTGCTTGTATTGAAGCATTGTGTTAATGTCTTTCTGTCTTTTAAAAAAAGGGCTGTTGTCTGTGAAAATGTATCACATTACCCATAGTGTTAATCGTGACAACTACAATAAGAAAGCCTCGAGTAGGTTTTTTGTTGGCAACACAAATTCACTTTTTGCCCAGCAAGCTAAAATTACCAAGTGTGATTTCTTGCTTGTATGCTTGTGGATGTAGAGAGCCAAGAAGTTGTTCTACCAGATGGTCCATAGCGTAATTTAACAATAATAAGAACTGACAGGCCTTTGTTAATCCACTACTGCATAAGGCCATCATATTATAATTTGACATCGTAAATACCAGGGCTAGATATATCCTACAATTATGTTCACGTGCACACTCAAATGTTGTAAAGTAAGATAATTGCTGTTTTATTGAATGGTACGTTAAGAGACATTTAATTTCCTTCCTGGAAAAGTACCGCATTGATAATTGTCTTACATGTGTAATCCTCCAATACTTAAGGAGAACAATGGATTCATTATCTAGACGACTTTAAAATGAAAATGTGAGCTAAGGAAAGAACTCAACAAGATTGTACACAATGAACAAAACAAAAGCTAGTTTCATTCATACATTAATGGCATGTTAGCAGAAGGTGTACTTTAAACTCGTATTTGTTTTGAAAGGAGTAAAAGGATACTAGAGAAAATCTTGGCAGTAATTTTACATAAGTAGCCTTGATCATTTGTTTTCTGTTGCTTTGGTTTTTATTGTTTTTTTTCTTTCGTTGTTGACATGCCGTCCTCTTCGCGGCCCTTGTGCAGCGCGTTGTGACCATCGGGTGAAAGGCGCTATATAAATTATTATTATTATAAACAACAGTGATAATCCAGCACAGCCAGCCCAAAGGAAACGTTCAAGCTATGAGCTATCATTGGGAGGGGACCTTGGAAACAAGTTATCACTGCACAGGAATACAAAGATTATTATTATAATAATAGCATTTTATATAGCGCCTTTCACCCGAGGATCTTTTTGTAAAGTGGTGTGATTAAGAAAAGGCAATTCGTGAACAAAAACTGCTTATGTTCAATTGAACTGAGGTAACATAACCAAAGGTACGTTTACACTCTAAAAGGGGTTTACTACTTATTTTCATCGTATTGTGATCTTTAAAGGATGTTACAGTGGCCCCAGTTAAAGTTAAACAAACACTGTAAACCTGTTTGCATGACCTGGGTGCGAGACAAAAAATATGTGCACAGCTATCTGATGCCAGTGGTTGAAACTACATCTGCATGTTGCTTCCCAAGTTTTATGACCGTGTTTATGCACTAACGACATTGACAGGCATACGTACTTGCAAAAAAGCAAAAACGGAGAACATGTCTATAAGAAAAATAACGTCCGTACAATTTTGCAATGCAGAAGAATTATGAAACGTATTTTGAAAGCGTGACGTGTTTACAAAAAACAATGTTACTCCAGTGGCCTTGGGTGTAAAATATGTTATTGCAGAGAAGAAGTCACGTCCTCATTGTTGGCTCAGAGAACCAAACATCTCTATATTCTCACCTGTGTGGGTTTTATTTAACTCGTGAGGCCCTTAACATTGTGGTCATGGAATTAACAAGGCTATTAGCCTTCAATAATCGCACCGTTGCAACATGCTCCACATATTCGATCAAAAGGTAGGACAAAGATGAATGATTTAGGATACTGACAATTTACATAATCGATATTGAGAATTACCAGGTATTAAATTAGTCATGAAAACCAAAACATGAATCATACAGCTTCCATTCACTATTTTAATAATATACGTTTTTCTAAAAAATAAAACATGTGAATAACGCTGTGTGGGTTAACTGGGTGAATTCTTTAAAAGGCGAAAGCACATGGGGTTACTGAAACAATGCTTCTATGTTTCTGCATCTCAGCTCACGGGTGAGAGCCAAACAATTAGTAATCTCCTTCACTGGAACACATTGGGTGCAAGGAATCGTGAAATTGGTGTTTCCAACTATGCAGAGGAGCTAACCTCTTAGATAAAACAGCAACAGATTGCAGCTAGCGAATGGTGAATACACTTTAAAACAGTGGGGTTAATTCAGGGGACGTGGTTACGATGGTGTGCAAGAAATATTCCCAGCAACGAGACAAAGTTTTGACAAACAAGATACGTTTTCTTTATTATCAACGCTTGGTTGGCATACACTGACAAAAACAAGAACGATGTCATACCTGTTAAAGCAAAGTATACCCTACATGTGCGTACAATATATTTATTTTCTGAACTTAAGAATGGATTGTGGAATTGTGGATTTGTTTCACGTCCAAGAAGTCATCATGGCCAATACTGTTGAAGCCACCAAACTATCACTTTTTTTAATAAGTAAGCTACAAAACCAAGATCATAAAAAATGTTTGATAAGTAAGAACATTTAGACACAAAAAGATATAGTTTAGTATAACAACCATAAAAATGGATTGTTTTTGTATAACAATTATTTTTTAAATGTACACGAACAGCAGTCAAGTACAATGGTGAACAAGGCCTTCTCAGAGGGCTTGCCCCATAGGAAGTCAAATGTCCCCTGCTTTTAAATCCTAACCAGCTCTGTCTTCTTTGACACGAAAAGCAGTTGGGACGTTAATCTTCGTCTTAGCCCCTTGGGTATATAAAAATATACCATGACACGTCATTAAAAAGCAGGCAATTTAGTGCCCGTTGGTGTCATGACAAAATTCCCTACACGCAGCATATAATATCCCTTCTTCTTCTTTGCGATTCTTCGAAGCACGTTGGTCAGCTTCTGGACATCGTTGTCTTTCAGCTCGGCCTCGAAGTGTTTGGTAGAATTCGCAGGCAATACCAAGTATTACCTGACAGGGATCGCGACGTGAACGCTTCTACCTTGACCCCCATATAATATCCCTGACAATATATAAACCAGTCATATTTATTTACACACACTGGGATGTGTTAATTTAGGTTGTACAGTACTGATGCATTCTATTCCATGATTATTTTCATTCCAAAGCTAACGATACATGCACCTAAACGGCTTATAGGACCAGTCCAGCCACTAGAGCTTGCTGAATTCACCATTACGAGAAAAAGTAAATAATTTTCAATTTGAATTGCTGTATTGTATCTCTGGAATTTAACCTGACAAGAGAGGCAAATCTCTAATTCCCTTGTGTTGGTACAGTTAGACAAAACAATAAACTTGTTTTCATCTATACATTAAGGCAGAGGTTGTGAACTTCTTGCACCTCGAGGCCCACTTGGCCCATTCAGGTACGGTCTCCACGGACCCCTAAGTGGCGCCATTCTCAATATTTTAAACTGTAAACTACAGACACAATGGTCAAGTCATGTTGAGACACATATTTTTTACGGTATACAATATATCAATCCATCCATTGTCAGAAACTGCTTAATCCTATAATAATAATAGCATTTATATAGCGCCTTTCACCCGAGGGATTAAGCAGTTTCTGACACAGGGCACAATGCAGGGCTATACCCAGTATGGGACGCCAGTCCATCACAGGGCACTGGGGGCAATTTAGTCCGCAGGCCAATTAACCTATGTAGCAGCAAGTCTTGGACTGTGGGAGGAAATCGGAGTGCCTGGCGAAAACCGCTGCAGACACGGGGAGAACGTGCAAACTCCACACAGAAAGGCAGCCGATCCAGGATGCGAACCGGGGCCCTTCTTGCTGTGAGGCGGCAGTGCTACTCACAGTGCCACCGTGCCGCCCGATATACAATATACTAGCTTTGAATTTATACATATAAGCGAAAGTGAGTAGTAAAAAAATAAACGCCTGGTTCCTCTGTCATGTTTCTATGCTGAAGGTGGGGCTTGGCCTCGGGGCGATAGTGTCAGCTTGAAATATCTTAACCCAAGGAAGGCCCAGAGTAATGGTTCACCAGAAACTGTCATATCGTATAGAAACAACAACCATGTTTATAAGCTGCTGCTTCAAAGACTAGGGTGAAAAGTCTTGCCTTCATATCTCTCACAGAAGCATTTCATTCCTCCATATGATTAATGCATCGACATCCATAAGTTGCCACTCCTGCACGATGCTAATGAACTTAGCATTTGTATTTTTGTACTGGATGTAACCAGACGGCATGTACTATACTGTAGTTTGCTTAATCACATTTAAACGTGTAATTTTTCTTGAAGATACGCTTTCCTGGACGTGGGAAAATACAATTGAATATTACAAAATCGTGGTGTAGACTAGAAATACCCACATTAAATTATGTAAAGTTAGATAATGCCTATCAGTAAACTTTATGGATTAGATTTTATTTGGAGGAATGTTTAAGTCAAATGGTTTGAATTCACATCCAGCAACAAACTATTAAAAAAAGGTTAAAGCAAAAACCGATTGTTTTATGCTAATTTGGAGAAAGCCAACGTTTCCGTTTTACCATAGTCAATATTGTTTGTTCTTGATTCAAACATCGAGAACAATAAATAAGAGCATGCCAGGGCAAGATAGAAAAATCTTGTTAAGATACAAATGGGAAAAAAAGGTTTATATTGGCGTAACCTTGGCACGTAAATCCTGCAATAATAGCTGGTCGGAGTTGATTAGGGCTACGAATGAAGGCTCAGGCAGTTCACAGCATGTAATAAGATAATGATGATACCCACATTGCAAAAAAGAGAAAACATGAGGCAGTAAGACTGGACGGGCAAGTAGTATTCAATGCAACAACTAGCTTTGTCGGAGTCAAACCAGTGGCGTCAGAAGGACTGGTAAGTGGTGCATCCCTGCAGGGCTTTAGGGTTTGATATGACAGTGACTGCTAAGAGGCGAGCAGGCCTTCCCACACGTGTGCTTACGTAACCAGCAGTGTTGTCAGCACATGACCAGAGAGCAGACAGCTAAAGTGGCTTGCCCAACTGGCTCGGCATGCTTTTACATATACTTTTATCCTTTTTTTGATCTGTAAAAATCGATATGATATATAACACAAGCATGCAACCATGTTTAAAGTGCGATGCAGATGTTTTAAGTGACATAACAAAAGCATACTTTGTAAAAAAAAAAGCGATAGCTTTATCATAACAAAATAACTAACCATGCTTAACAAAATAACTAACCATAGTTAATCTCACAAACAATAATTAAGATGAGAGAAAAGAAATGGAGTATGCATTCACAATATTACAACTTGGGTGTGTGTGATCATAGGATAAACAATGAAAGTTAATTTTACAGCTAAATACAACACACATATTTGGTATAAAAACAGATTTTGTTAAATGCAATACAGTAATATATGAAAACTGTGCACTCAACATTGTATATGTCAATACTTGTTCCACACTTTTTATCCACACATGTAATGCAGTCTTCTTCTTTGCGATTCTTCGAAGCACGATGGTCAGCTTCTGGACATCGTTGTCTTTCAGCTCGGCCTCGAAGTGTTTGGTAGAATTCGCAGGCAATACCAAGTATTACCTGACAGGGATCGCGACGTGAACGCTTCTACCTTGACCCCCTGTAATGCAGTAAAGTGGTGAGTACTGCATGCCATTTTGATGTTGAAGACGATTCGTGTGTTTTTCATGTCAGTGTTCTTACTCACGTAAAGTTACAGCTTCAGATTTTTGAGCCAAGATACAGATCTCTGGGGTACAGCGATAGCTTCAAAGAAACTACGTACTTCGATCACTGCGCACACATACGAGCGCACACAGCCTCAAACTTTTGAAAAAGAATGCACACCTGTCAAGCGTCCCACTTTGATGATGTTCTTTCACACAAAACAGGAAACTCCTATAACCGTGCAGTTAAATATTTTAATGTAACTTTGTTTAAGGAAGGTTATATTATCATTTAATACCCAAGAGAACTGCACTGGAGCTAATTATTCTCCTTTCAAATATTTAGCCAATTGCATTTTTTTATTTCTGAAAAACAGGAAAATATGCTTTTACCCATGCAAGATCACTCTATAGTAATCATTTTGATTTGCAAATTATGCACAAACCCATCACAACAGAAAATGTAGCTAATGCAGGCTGGGAAAATATTGCTTTAAACGCACATAGGTGGGCATTGCATGTACACAAGCTCACAGAGGCGCATGGTAGCAACGAACATTTGTGACTGCTGGACTCATGATTGAAAAAAGAAAGATATTATATTGACAATTTATTAACAAGACATTGACAAACATTATAATGTATGTTCTACCGGATGATGACACATTACAATGCAAAATTACTCATGTAACACTTATTTTATGTATTCATGTGTCAATCTGTAATCATAATTGAATTGTATTCGGCGGAGGCCCTTTTAGTCAAAAGATGTAAACGTTTTGATGGGACCTGTGTTTAAAGCCACCATTTGCTTCTTGTGCCACAGTGTGATGAGGCTATGCATTTTCTTAGAATGTTATGCTGGCATCATATGAACATAAACTCATTATACTGTGTACGTATAATTTGCATATTGCTACCTTTGGCTCAACGAAATAAATGATTGGTACATCGACAACAAAAACTTGCTCAATCAGTGGCTGATGGATATGGTCATCGGTCACCCACAACAGCGTCAACATTAATCAATGTCAAGTTATTCACTTCGTAGGGCACAGAGCTTGGCAGGATGCCGACCGACCTACTCAGTCTGTTCCAGGATCAATTGTACCCTGGAAGGAACGTGCAGGAAGCCTGTTTTATGTCATGATATTCCACATACAATATGTATTGCAGGTTTTTACTTTGGCCAGAGCACACAGCAAGCACATAGCCGCTTACTCTTGCTACATATTGCTCTCTCCTCACAGTCCACAAGCAGGTGAACAACCACCACTGCGATATTTTATCTCCGGGACATTACTGTAGCACTGTGATGGACTGGCATCCCATCATAGGTATAGTTGCTGCCTTGGACCCTGTGTCTGCCGGAATAGACTCCGGTTCACTGCAACTGTGTACGCGATCAATATTAGTGTTCCTATCTCTGAGGTTCAAAAACCATAACATATCATGGCAATAAGATAATCCCATAATACTACAAGAGGTAAGAATTACATGTAATGGATTGCCGTGATTGATGTATTATGACACAACCGACAAAAAACGGGGACTTTTAATGTCCCCCGATTGAAACACTTCCCAGGGCAGCGTCCTTAAAAAGAGGGCAACCTTGGGGAAATCAGGACAACTGGCAATCCTAAACGATATGCGCAAACAAAGCTGACCGAGCAAGGGTATAGCTTATTAACTATACAAATTCAGCAGCATAGTGATGTTCAATATAGAAACAACATTGACAGCGTCTACACTGTGCAATGTTGCACAGCGTCCAGTGTGTAGATTTTCTTCCACGAACTGTAAAATTCCAGTCAAACATTCCAAGCTACCCTCTGCAATTACTAATACCATGTATAAAGCAGTCATATGCTGCACACATCTGTTGAGCGTTAAATACGGAAATCTGTACAGTGAGGAGTTCCAATGAATGTTATAAAACCCACGTGTCGTTTTTTCCTTCCATTTCAATGGAATGCTGTTACATTATGGACAAAATGGTGAGAAAATGGGAGATATTTCCTGACAGAGTAAAATATATAAAAAATACTTTTATTTAACGTTTTTTATTAAAAATAAGAAGTCAAAGAGTGTACGTTCAATATTTATATTGGTTATCCAGTATCGTGGAATACACATACAGATGATGCCCCCAAGTGGTTAAATGGCAGATCGAAATTCGCACTGCATGGCACTAACTGCCGTAACATAAATTATGCCGTGGGGGTCAAGGTAGAAGCGTTCACGTCGCGATCCCTGTCAGATAATACTTGGTATTGCCTGCGAATTCTACCAAACACTTCGAGGCTGAGCTGAAAGACAACGATGTCCAGAGGCTGACCATCGTGCTTCGAATAATCGCAAAGAAGAAGAATGATGCCGTTGTGACTGGAAGTCCCGTAGTGCTGGGATAATTAGTTGATGCGGTTGATTAATTTACGAGAAATTGTAATCGACCATTTTCTGTGGTCGAACACTCAGACACTTTTTAAATGGTGGCCGCCCAGCACCCTTCCTCTCGAAGGCGGGAAACCCCCTGCCAGCTACTCCCGTCCAGTGCCATGTGGATGAGGATGCTTATAACTCTACGAAGCAAATCACCTCCCGACCAGCGGGACATGCAAACGCAGATGACAGTTTTTTCTCAGCTAGTTTTATTATCTAGTTAGTCAAATGATTGCACCAATGATCAATAGAATACACGATTGATTAGAAAACATGAAACAGAATCCCCCATGTGCAGTACTTTAAGTACCTTGATGATACGCACCATGTACGTTTTATTGTGGCCACACACGCTGCGTCAATTGGATTGGTTCTTTTAGATTGTTCATTCCATTCAATTAACTTTCTTTGCTGCTAAAATGGCAGTACAGTCTTTTTCAAACTTGATTTTATTAAATGCCCTCCAGTTGAAAGCAATGATGCAGTTATAAGATATCTAAAACAATACATGGCATGAAAATCAGAAATCGAGATGGCATACGGTAGAAAATTACAGCATGTTATAGTTTTTATAACAAACTACTTTATAACATGTATAACTAAAACATACGCCATCTCACATGACATTTCTGCAATTCCTGCAGGAAGCAGGATTCTCAGATTGGCGCTGAGCACGTTAAAATCTCCAATGAAATGCAATACTCTTCTGCCATGGAAGATTCTTGCACTATAATGGTATTTCGTTGCAATTCTATCATGCAGCTTGTATTGCTGAGATTCAGTTATAATTAGTTTAGCTAAGCATTGTCGATTCCAGTCAGCCAGCATTCTACCAAACACTTCGAGGCCGAGCTGAAAGACAACGATGTCCAGAGGCTGACCATCGTGCTTTGAAGAATCGCAAAGAAGAAGAAGCGCCAGCATGGTGATCCTGGCCAATTTCAGGTTTCCAGAACCGCCATTGGAATGCATTGCTCATTGGCCAGATTTCATCCTAACTCCAGTGTAGCATTCAGGCAGGAAGGGAGGGTCAATGATTGGAATGGCCTCATGAAAGGCAGCCAAGGTACAGACCGTTATTCCTAAACAGGGTGGAGAAATCAGCTACGTGCAGAACAGAGGAAAATATACACACATCGCTTCCCTCTGTATATATGTTAGGCAATCGCCACGTCTATAAATACGCTGCGGCCCCACGTATATTGTGGGATATGCGCATCTCAGTTACTCATGTGTAGCCTTGGCTTAGCCACTTTCTTCAGCACGGCCGCGCAATGCCACGGGTAAGAACTGTACTTCAAGCCTCGAGTACGCTGTTCAGGCGACCCCGGGCCTCCCGTAATGACGGACTGCCAGTGGGATCTACAACCTGGCCCACTCACAATTCCACGATCCCATTAATTCCACGATCTTGTCAGGAACATTAGTCAATGCTAACAATTGGATTGTGATTTCAAGCTAGCAATAGTGAGAAAATCCCAGAACTAGTGCAATATTATCAGCTCTGACGTGGGAGAGATCGTCACAAAATATTGAAATTGTAATTAGCGGAGGAGGGAAAAAAAAGGAAAAACAGGAATTAGAGGCAAAATCGTAGAGGAAAGAATTGAAAATAAAGACAGGCAGACACCCCTGCCTTGCGCCCTGTGTCTGCCGGGGTGGGCTCCGGCTCACCGCGAACCTGTACAGGATTAAGCAGTTTCTGAAAATGAAATGGAACAGGCAGACAACTCCCGTGGTGGAAAAAAAAAGTGGCGCAATCATTGTGATGGGAATGAGAAAAGAACATTTTGCCCACCCAGCTGTGACTAGCCGATTACATATTACTCAACAATCCATACAAGTGAAATTACATGGGATACCCTAGCGATAACAGAGGATACCTGAATATGGACCACATTGTTATTGAGTTTAATTCATGGGTAAGTCTCCATTAGCTATTATATTAGTTGCTTTCCTTTCACTGGAACATTATATAGTGGACTTCAGGGAAAAGCCAGTCACTGAAAGAAACTCATTCAATAAATTATTAAGAAATTGTGCTTTTGCTTAATAATTTCTGAAGTATTTATATATACAGAATGAAGGCAACCCTTATTTAGCCAATTATTAGTCACAGAATATGCTTGCAAAATGAATGGACAATCACGTTGTCTATGTAGACTAGAGGATTGGTAGTTAACATACTGACTCCATTTCCCAAAATATCACGAACATATTTACATGTATAACTCATTATTTACGTGTTTATCATTTCACATTCTATTAAAATGGATAAAAATATCACGTCGAATACATTTCATGCTAAAGGATTCCGTTTTTCAGATTCAAAGTAAATTTCAAATCGGAAAAAAATACTTATGAACAATATCGTTTCCAATTAAGAAAGCAGCAACAAGTCCTAAACTTCCGTAGTTACATTTTAAGGCGTTTCATTAACTCCTTTTTTGAGTACTTTACAAAGTTTCATCATTTTCCCACTAATATTCTGATTATGGAATTAGCAACACGTCATGGGATGAAGACATTTCCATTAGTAACTCTAGAATTAGCAGTCCATCACCAGAAAATTATATCACACAACTACATTTGGGATCACCTTCTGTCGATCTCTTTCTTCACACTTATAACAAATATTTTATTGCTCTGCAAACATTGTTGCATATCAAGCTGATTTTTAAAAAGTTGCTATAATTAGGAACCCAGTTTAATCATGGGTGGCTTACCCAGCTTTGAACCGAAGTCTCAGAGGTATTATCTCTGTGTTCTTAACTCCCGCAGGAACCTTGTAGTATTATACCAATTATTTTAAAGGCTTTAAAACGTACCGTTACAGCTAAAAAGACCATCAAGCACAGTGAAATGTGTTCTGTACTCAGATGACCCAATTAATTCCAAAGGCCCTGATCAATTGTAATTGATGATCGTCTCACAGTATTTTTTCACACGGTCTTTCGTTTCGCAGGGGCCATTATAAGCCATCGAGTTAATCTTAAATGCATATATCACTGGCAATCTATTGACATTCAAAATATGGTAATTTATGTGATGGATCTCATCATTCTAATGTAAAAATGAGGATGATGACTTTCATTATATGTTAATCAGTGCGCAGTAATATGAGAACATCTATTTAAGAGATGCACGAAAATATAACATGCATCTTAACATGGTACATTTGCATAATATTGCACAATTAATGTCAATTAGCTTTGCCTTTGCGTAATCTTCTGTAACCCTCACTAAACAGTACACCAGAGGTTTACACAATAGAGGCAAGCATTAAATAACACGTGATTATTCATGATCAGTCTTTATAAAAAATAAGTAACATATATTTCATCAGGCAATATGCCACTATCAGCTTAACACAAGCTATTAGCTATTACTCTATATACTGTACAGTATTCTAATTAACATATATATCGTAAATGCCTCTTAACGATTTAGTACATGCCAGTTAATTGACGAAAACATTTCAAAGCAATGTTTGTAACCCATACAGTAAATGTAAAACATTGGCTTATTTATTCCTGCTTGATTAACAAAGCACGACTGCTTGAGAAACCGCTTAATTCTGACAATTAATACATTAATGCGTTTATTTGTTTACGAAATTGACCTGGTGTCCCGGATTTTTGTCAGAGGTGGCAACCTTAGTTGAAAGTCTTGCGCGTTACACCATGGCAGACGTGCCTAACATTCTTCTTCATTGTCCAAATGCGTGTGGCCACAAGGTGGCAATGCGGCTTCGTATTGCATAGTGTTTGAAATGTTTGCTGTTGCTGCGCATTCACCGATTGCCATAAACCATCTCCACCAGATTCAGGGTAAGGTTAGTAACATTTAAGGTGATATCCAAAAGTGGTTTATTATGCATAACATTATGCAAATTGAGTCATCTTGGGTCTATTTTGTTCCAACGGCCGTTTTCAATAAGGTTACGTCGACGTGACGTTAAAGAGAGTCGAAGCAAATTTCACAGAAGAGTCTAGATCTGTTTTGACTTTTTGATTTGGTATTTTTGATTAGGAAATTTTACACCCTGTAATAATACATTTTGCTATGAAAGCTTCTTTAGAGAGAACGTTTTTGTATGCACATTATCCATACACTACCGTACTTGCATTTTTTAACACAGTACTGTGGTCTTAAATTTTAAATGGCAAAACAAACGCATTCCAGGACATGCTTGGTGTTTGAACGCCCTCTCCTTAAGCTTACCTGCACAGTGGACAAATTCATGAATACGTATGCCTCACCATATTCACCAAATACTCGCATTGTACTAAATAAAATTTGTGTGAAAGTACAACCCTGTGATACACAGACTAATTAAAATGTTTTGTCATATCCGCCCCTTCCTTATCTCCGCAAAAAATATTTCCTGTGTCGGTTCCTCTTCTTTTTCCCATTGGGCGAAATAAATTCCAGTTTCCAAAAATTCACCATGCTTACGACACCCACTGTACCTTCGCCTCTATTATCTCACGCATGAAGGACACAACAGTGACTGTACTGATGTAGGTTCTCACGGCTCGATGTATGAGAACTGCTCCTCCACAGCTGTTCTTTCGGGATAGCCGTGTCGAGTGTACCTTCTCTCTCCTTCGCGGCGTTTCGCCTCCCACGTTGTAGGTATCCTCAGAGTGCCTTAAAAGGAACACTCGACACGGCTACTACGAAACAACAGCTATGGAGGGAAATTCTCATAACAATAACTGTTTAGAGAACTCTCAAACTTCACTGAGTCAACCAATATCCCATCCACACATTCAAATGACGTTCACCAAGACACTCCACAAGTCCCACATTCATAAAGTAGCTATAGAAGCTTAAATACCGTGTTCAACTACGATATTGTATATACATATACTGTACAGCTCTGTACATGTCACAGGAAAAAGATAGTCCTTGCTTAAGGATGTCATTTTATCTTTTGATTTTAACTACACTGGTAACTTCTCCAACATTTCTCTCCCCCATCTTTTCATCCACCGCCCTGCCTTCACTCGCCATTACATTTACGTGCCCGTGTGTGTTCCACGCTATGAACATTGTGGCATTGCCAATTGTTTGGCATTTTAAATATCGCCAGTTAATGAAGCAAATCAAATGATTGTATTTCGGCTTTGTGACATTCCCGCTGGGATTGCAAAAAAATTGAGCTATTTTGTTGGTGCTACCATTGTGTAATGTACTGTAACAGTACACAGGAATGTTAATTATCCGAGAGAGTGTCGCGCCACAGTGCATTTATTAACAACAACAACGTTTCTGAATACCTTTGAATCGTGTCACGGTCATCATGTCTGTCGACCTGCCATTCACAATGTTACGTAGCACCTTTCTCATGGGATGATTGTTCAACATCTCGTGTAGAACTGTAGCGTTGCGAACTAGGGATGACTTTGCAAAATACATTCTAAGTGAAGTATTATCCATTTATAACAAGTTTTGTCATGATGCAGATAGCTTCATTAAATAATTGTATACATGACACGTGTATTCTAAATGTAGACCTTACCTGACTGAATATATGAATAGAATCATTGGTAATTTAGTTATGCTATAATTGTGCTATGTATAATGCTAAAAAGAAAAGGTATTATTTCGGCATCAAAATATCAATTATTGAAAATGACGTTTCTATTCTGGGCGGCACGGTGGCGTAGTGAGTAGCGCTGCCGCCTCACAGCAAGAAGGTCCCGGGTTCGAATCTCGGCTCAGGGGCCTTTCTGTGTGGAGTGTGCATGTTCTCCCCGTGTCCGCGTGGGTTTTCGCCGGGCACTCCGGTTTCCTCCACCCGTCCAAAGACATACTGCGGGGTAATTGGCCTACTGAGTAAATTGCCCCAGGTGCCCTGCGATGGACTGGCGTCCTATCCTTGGTGTTCCCCTGCCTTGCGCCCTCTGTCTGCCGGGATAGGCTCCGGCTCACCGCGACCCTGTATAGGATTAAGCGGTTTCTGAAAATGGATGGATGGATAATTATTCCAAAAATTATAACGAGTTTGTTATATTTCAAATGATTTAAATGCAGCATTATGCCAGTGCATCAAAGTGCACAGCGTAGTACAGTGTGGATATCAAGCGGTGCAAATGCTTCCGTCATTTGTATGCATGCCATACCCTGTGTTTTCAAGCTAATGTTATTGAGGTCTCTATCAACGAATGGTAGACACGTCATTACCGTTCCCTAAAATAAAGTAAAAGCAAATGAAAACTGTGGTCTGATAAGAGGCCTTTGAGCCTATCTGTTTTTTTTCTAGCAGTATTTTAATGACTGCCTTTAACAAATTCAAAATAAAAATGCAGTATGTGGCAAGTCTACAACCCAGAGTGAGAACACAGCCCATTGCACCCGATTCAAATGTGTAGCATGTTTCACGTATTGGTGGGAGAA
>JAZEWU010000002.1:4811381-4832949 GCA_036362915.1 Geotria australis
CTGTGGTTGCTACTGTTATTGTTTTGATTTTTCTGCTGTCTTTATGATCTATGTCCTATGGTTTATCGTGATTGCTTGACTCTCAGTTTATCTGTCCGGATGTTACTGACATGCCATTCTCTCCACAGCCTTGTGCAGCGCTTTGTGACCCTCGGGTGAAAGGCGCTCTATAAATGCTATTATTATTATAATATTGTTCCAGACACTGGGAAAACATGCAGCCGCCACACAGAAATGCCCCCGATCCGGGATTCGAACCCGGTCCCTTATTGCTGTGAGGCGGCAACGCTACTCACCGCGCTACCGTACCGCCCCAGCTCTAATATTAATTCATGCAAAAAATGCCAGTGTTTGGTCTGATATTGGACTAATACTGAAAATGAACACAAGGTGGCGATATATCATGGCTTGAGTCACAAGCCACAACGTAACGATAAACACTCCCTGGATGACTGTGAGCAAGCAGCTGCATGACCTGCAGCATCCAACGACACTTCCGGGTGTGAACTGGAACCGGATCGCATCCTGCTAGAAATCGATCCACGCGGCAGTCGATTCGTACCACCGATTCGAATCGAGCGTTAAATCGAACGTACGGATGCTTACGTATAAAAATATACTTTTAAAATGTTTGTACTCGGTCAAGGACGTGCAATGCGGTGTAAATGGTGGTGTTTTGGCTTAGTTTGCTTAGTTTTTTAGTTTGTATTTTTGTCAATTTGCGTGTTTGTTGTGTCTCAGGAGTAGCGTGGAGAGCTTTCAAGCTCAATGGGTATTTTTTCTTTGTAAAAAAATACGCATCTATCGATTTCCAACATCGATTCCCGACTTCGACTCTCTCCACCTTCTTCCCTCAACCTTCTTCCGGTTCCTGGAACCGAATCCTATCACGCAGCTGTGCGGAACCGGATCGTGAATATAAACTAGATGGGTGTGGTTTTGTATTTCATGCATATTAACGAGATGACCTTGGTGTTTCATGAATATTAACGACATGTACATGGTAATGTATGAATATTAACTAGATGGGCGTTGCATCTCGTGCATATTGACGAGGTTGGCTTGCAAGGAATAACAATGAGGCAGCTTATTTATTTCCCACTACAGAGAGACACACAGACCCCGGGTGTGTATGAGTGTGTATGTGTGCCTTCGACACTTCACGTGACCTCAAGGTGCATATGGCCTGGCACAGGCGACGTGGTGACGTCACCGCCACTTAGTGGCGAAAGGCGGTTGTTGTTGTATGTATCAGCCTCAGCCCGGGGCTGAGGTGGCTGGGCCATGTAGCCCGCATGCCCAGGTATCGCATGCCCAAGCAACTACTGTTTAGCCGGGTGGAGGGGGCTAAACGGGCGCGGCACGGGCTAGAGAAGAGATGGACTGATGCGGCACAGGAGGACCTCCAGCTGGGTGGACTTGCTGAAAACTGGTACCAGCGGTGTCAAGATCGACCTCTGTGGAGGAGGTTCGTGAAGGACGCTACTGGGCAGTTGGAGGCAGTCGCCCTCCAGCAACAACGAAGGGCGGAGGAGCGACGCTCAAAACAGGGAGCCGAACGCCAAGCGGCCAAAGCACAGCAAGTTGGCACAATAGGGAGCTCAGTTGGTGCATCTGCCAGTCATCTCGGTCAGGCAGTCCATGACACCTGGGTCTGTCCTGTGACCTCCTGTCGGCAAGCCTTCGACACTTCACGTAGCCTCAAGGTGCATATGCCCTGGCACAGGCGCCATGGTGACGTTACCGCCACTTAGTGGCGAATGGCGATTGTTGTTGTATGCATCTGTGTAGGTGTGTGTTCGAGCAGGTTCGATCCCCGCCTTGGGCGCCTTTCTGTGTAGAGTTTGTGTGTTCTCCCCCTGTTCTGCGTGGGTTTCCTCTGGGCTCTCCGGTTTCCTCCCATAACTTACAAAAAATACTCATTAATTAACAGACGATAACATTCTAATATATAGGAAGCGGTGTGTGGCAATATGCCGCCGGCAAACCGCCTGGCTGCCTCCTCCGCCTCTGTGCTTTCCTCGCGTTCTCTTGTCGAATGTTGTTCTCTTGTCGAATGAGTACCTTCGACAGTGAATGAATATGTGCGCGTTATAAATGTAACATTATTATTATAAACATTAATTGCTACTGTCAACGTGACAGCACTACCTGTTGACGCATCAACATATTGCACATATATCCATGCAACCTATAATTACAGTGAAATTGTGTATGAAATTAACCAAGAACTTTGCAAAAAAACGTAAATATTAGATTAAAAAATCCTAAATGCAGGAACATCCTTGGATTATTATCGTCAGCGATAAGATGTTTTTCAATTGATAATATTTTACATGTTCAGTTCTTGTTAGAATCTGCGGATTATTCCAATGACTCACGTGTGATTAAATAATAATAACTGCTGGATAAACGTCTCCCTAGGCTGTGCCTGCGAGAGGGTGTATTTGACCATATATCACCAGGCTGGTAAGTGAAGGTGGAGGGGTGGTAGGGGATGGGGTAGGGGTGGATGATGAAAAACTGGTTCAGATCTACCCTCGCCACTGACGTTCGCAGAGGATGGGAATCAAACCGAGGTTATCAGGTGCGTAGTGCGGTGCACTAACCACTGCACCAGTTTTCCTTACCCCAACATAATTATAGCAAGCTCGTATTGCCATACCAAATCGTATTGCCTTACTGACTAGATGTGCAAACAATGCCCAGCATAAGAGTATGGTGGGTACACTAAAGCTTGTCAATACATATATATACACACTGTAATATATTGTCAGGGTTAACTCGGCACTATTTTCCCTTCAGGCTCAACGCAATAAGCACTGCCTAGTCAGAATCATTGGATGGAAGGCACACATTGGTTGAAAGACTGGTACCTAGTACAGTATTGAAATAATAATTTCCACTACGTCAGCAGCACAAAGATCAGCACTGCCTGATGATCAAAAAGACGAGACACTATTATCTTGTATAGTCTCTTGCGTGATGCAAAATACACATCGTATTTCCTTTGTAGTAATAGTAGCAAGCATTCTCTATATTAGACAGAATGCCAGATTACTTGAATAAAATATGCCAATTCATAGTATGACTAAATTTGGAATGTTATATATATAATTATTTATGCACCGCATATTTCATCCTTTGCCGCTGTGGGATATCCCCAAGACCATAGCAAGCATGTCCAGCCTTGTCAAGAATGTATATCCAAGGAATGTAACAAAGTGAGATAAATTGTGTATACACAATGCTTGCCATGGAAATATAATTCAACAATTGCCGATAAGCACGATTTATATACACTGTTGTGGAATAAGAAGCAGGATTTGAGTGAGTGAGGGGTGCTGGTTTATCGCGGGAGGGGAAGATGTGGATGAAATATGAAATGTGTATTTTACATTGTATTACACAGTGGAAACGGTTCACTGAATGGAAGATTACAGTTAAGTGACCTTACCCACTCACTGCAACACGGAAACACTAGACATACTAACTAACATGTTTACACTTTACAGAAATGTGTTTACCAGATTTATATGAAAGCCTACATTCATGTTAGAATTTAAAAAGGTATTCTAAAGGTATAATATATTAATAAGGAGCACTGGCACAGTGGTTAGTGCACTGTGCTGTGAACCTGGCGACCTGATTTCATGCTTGGTCACGGCAAACATCAGTGGTGAGTGATATCTGAACTGATCCTTGGCCCCTCACTCACCAACCCGAAATGACCAGAATGGTAAAGTATGATCAACTAAGCTCCAAAACTGACACTGCATTGGAAACCTTTAGTGGATTGACAACGGAGTATATATTACTGTATTGATACCAGGGTGAACATGAAGAACAACCGTTATCAGGTTAGAGTACTAACATGAATAATATGTGTTCGTACTACATTCAACAGCTGCTTGCTGACAAGCAGCAAAGCAGAAGCTACCAGTAATGTGGTGTGAAACGTCGGACATCGCGTGGTACAACCCGTGGAAGAGGCAAACAGCACACCTGCAAAAACCTACGCAGCAGCCTAGAATCACACTGGAGAATCACATTGGCTAACAATAACAATAATGTTAAGAAAAAAACCCCCAACCCCACACATACACAATATGTTAAAAGTAAATAAATATAGTCAATAAATAACAATTTAAAATACATCCTCAATGTTGAATATACTTTGAAATGCACATTCATCCACATTTAAAATGACAATCTAATGTGCCGCTATAAATGAACAATTGCGGTGATTTTTCTTTTCCAGCAATCACATGCACAAAAAATATCGCTATTAACCAGATATATATTTTTAATGGTAAGTAGCCCAGCACACCATCTATTTAGGTCATATTTAGACATCTTAATTTGCTCATGCGTCACCATTAATCATTAATCAATATCACTTTTGTCTTCAGCCTTTCTTTCGTCCAAATACTGTAGGGCAGTTCTCCATCAGCGTGAAGTCCACAAGACCGTGGAAAGTGGGCCATGGAAATGATGCTGATACTAAGTATTATTTTCACAAATTATATGCCATATTATACGTTATCACTGCATGGTGGTCCACAGTCGACAGTGACGTTCGCAGGTCCAGAAAGGTTAGGAACCATTGGACTAGTGCATCAATTTCGTTTTAAATGAGCTATCAGAAATGATTATGAACCACAATATTTAAATACCTTATTATACTTTGCAGAGCATATGCTATAATTAATTGGTTTATTTACACTGTCGTTTTGGCATTTTTGATACATTATGGGACCCCAATGACCCTTTAGGAGGACATTATCAACGTGAAAATATCAACTAATATCTGTGTTCAATGGGTTTTTTTCGAAATCACAAATTAACATCGTTTTCCAAAATATAAAATTTCATAAAATGTCATAAAACCCAACTACTGTAAAGGGTTATAAATTAAAGTCACATTTAACTATATATTGGAAGAGGGAATATGGGAACAGGAATTCTAGTGGGTTTTTAATAAAGGAAAATATGTAACTAAAGGCTTTGCAAGATCATTTAAAACCACCAAGTAATAAGTTAAATACAGTGAATTGTGTATTTATT
The DNA here is from genome assembly GCA_036362915.1 of Geotria australis. NCBI lineage: Eukaryota > Metazoa > Chordata > Hyperoartia > Petromyzontiformes > Geotriidae > Geotria > Geotria australis. The sequence continues at coordinate 4,816,449 of JAZEWU010000002.1, forward strand.
TACAAATATTGTACTTGTTATTACAGACATCTCCACAATAGCACAAGAGGTGCTACGCAAAGAGCCGTCTTTTGAGAGTTCAGCATGTGGGTGGCTTAGATATATTTTACATGTGTAAATATACATTGCAGCTGGAAAACACAGCTTATCTTTCACGTCGCGATCCCTGTCAGGTTAGTACTTGGTATTGCCTGCGAATTCTACCAAACACTTCGAGGCCGAGCTGAAAGACAACGATGTCCAGAGGCTGACCATCGTGCTGCTTCGAAGAATCGCAAAGAAGAAGAAGCATGCTAATACTGGGATCTGACTCCTCTGCTGTGTACACTACAGTTGTTTCATTATGCGCTCAGTACAATGGGTACTGCCATGTTTAGTGAGCTTTCTATTATCACCCCTGTTGTTGATGATGGTGCAAACAAATGCTTTTTTCAAACATTCTCAAATTTCACTTGAAGCTGTCTTACACATGAGGGCAGTCAGAGTGATACAAAGATATTGTGCTATAGCCAAATATTAAACATTCAGTCAGTTTTTATTATTAAACTGGAAGGAACCGTTGAGATATGTAGTTCTTTTTAACAGTTGTCCAGTGGTGAGGGGTAAGCGAGTTACAACATCTCAGGGCAACGGGGGCAATTTAGTCAGGGCAATTAACCTAGGCAGCATATCCTTGAACCGTGGCAGGAAACCGGAGTAACCGGCAAATACCCATGCGGAAATAAAAAGAACATGCAAACTCTACATAGAATGGTACTGGAGCTGGGAATTGAATCCAGGACCTTCTTGCTGTGAGGAAGCAGCGCTACTCACCGCACCACAATGTCGCCCATGGAGATTTTAAAGATGTGGAAGCCCATAGGCATCATGAGAAAGTGGATTTTTTTAAATTTCAAAATGGTATGTTACCAATCAGGACTACAATTCAGATTTTGGGGAGAAATGCTCATAGCATATCTAATGTGTCCAATGCACGAAGACAAACGGATTTTTTTCTTCCTGCCTTGATGGTGAATTCAGTGTCATATACGTGCCATGCATTTGATATATAATTTAAATAAGCCACACTTTCTCAAACTGTAGAAAATTGCCTTCAAAATTACACCTATGTATTATTAGGATTATGAAATATTGACTACGCATTTGCCTAATTTGTGGAACTGCTCACGAATAGCACATTATATACATTTTAAATATATATATCATCCTGACCAGAGGTGCCATGGCAAAGATATAATAGTGATGGAGGTCACCAGGGCACGGCTGTCATAATGCTTCTCATCACTCCTTGACAGGAATGCTAGCAAGGTGATGTGGTGGGAATTGTTAGATGATTTCAGGATGTCAACGTTATGATAATTTGAGTAGAGTGTTTGGAAATAGGGTATTCCTGCTTAAACTACACTTCGTTGCTATTTAGCTTCAGGGTTGTTGTTTTTTTAACGATCTTCAATTCTAGAACGTTCTTATAATTGATATATCAGTCTTGCAAAGGCAAACCGTATCATAATGCTTAAGCTAGTGTCATGGAAGCATTAGTGTACATAAATGGGTGTACGTTACTTATTCATGTGTTTTTTTTATACATATAAATACTTATATGACTGTTTAGTCATACAAACCCTTTGGAGAATCTAAATTAATTTAAAGGCATGTGAAAGGAAGGCAAAGACTTGCAACTCTTGAACTCTGAGACAAATGCACAAGCTCTTTCGACCACCCAATACCACTCCTCAAATACATCTTTATATTAATATCATCCAGCAGTCAATTAATTAAAGGGGACAGAAACAGGAATTTTGGTTGAGCAGCTGAGTGAACCAACCTGCGAGAGACGATCAACCCCTATAAAAGGAAGATTGTACAATCTATAAAAATACTTGGCTGAATATTGAGCGTTTTAAAAAAAAAAGGATGATTCACGGATCTGGTACACAGTGCTACCACTAATTTGCATGTCCTGCTACCCATTATGGTGACCCCGTATGGCATTACAGAAATTAAGCTCCTTCATTTCACGGCACGGTGGCGCAGTGAGTAGCGCCGCTGCCTCACAGCAAGAGGGCCCCGGGTTCAATTCCCGGCTCCAATTCCCGGCTCAGATGCCTTTCTGTGTGGAATTTGCACGTTCTGTCTATGTCTGCGTGGGTTTTCGCCGGGTACTCTAGTTTCCTAGGCTAATTATCCTGACTGAGTCGACCCAAGTGCTTATCCCTTCCTGATGGACAACTACACAGCTCAACGGCTCCTTCCAGCTTGAGATAACAACTGACTTACTGACTGAAGCTCCTGCCACACCAGAAAATGTGTCAGGTTTAATTAAAGCATGTATTTAAGTATAATATAATCTTCAATACAAGTCAAAAACTCCTTGCACTGATATGATGAGCACCGATTGGGAAACAGTCCATTTCCCTCGATATTTGTTTGGTCAGTGGTTCAGACAGCCTGCACTTTTTATAAGACAGAGATGGTCTTAGATAATCCAGCATGCTTGCTGCAACTATGCACAGCAACACAAAGCATGTCAGCCTTCAGCAGGGGATGCTAAGCTCAGAATTCATGTTGTGTGCTTGTGTTATACAACCTGCAAGATTATTTATGAGTATGGACCTCAGGGTGTCAGAGGTCATGACATAAAATCCCACATTATATTTTTATAAGCCCTTGCCAGGATAGGTGTTAAATTTCTGCAAGTGTCCAAAATGTATGAAGTATAGAAACACACTGACACTTCCCAGCATTAATAAATCCGTTCTGATAGTAGGATTGGGCATTTGAGTGAAGACAACAATACCTTTTATTTTATATAAAACGTTCTGGAAAGCATCATCATTATCAATACCCGGAGCCTATCCCGGCAGACACAATGCGCAAGGCAGGGCTATACCCATGAAGTGATGCCAGTCCATTACAGGGCACCAGGGGCAATTTAGTCAACAGACCAATTAACCTAGGCAGCATGCTTTTGGACAGTGGGAGGAAACTGGCAAAAACGAATGCACACATGGGGAATACATGCAAACTCCACACAGAAAGGCACCTGAGCCGGGAATCGAACCTTGCATTTCTTGCTGTGAGGCGGCAGTGATACCCACTACACCACTGTGCCACGTTTTCTGGAATATTTTGTTTTATTCCACAAAGGTATCATACATTTGTAGAGGATTGTAATTAGAGAGCAGTTTGCAAATAGTGACATCATGTCTTAAACCAAAAGGTTTCAGTGATCTTTGACTGCAAATAGTTGAAATAATGCAGCCAAGCAGGGCCGAGATGGCGAACACCTGAAAACTCTCTCAAACCTTGGTGCGTTAACAAATCCAGGGTGGACAAATTTAATGCCACACAAATATGTCCATTGCATGTGGAAAAACAATCAGCCTTTGCTCAAATATATTTTTTAATAATGGACAATATATCTTTATGGGCATGCTATATACTGAATCAATTCATACTAAAGTGTATAATGTTGTGCTAAAAAGTGTATAATAATTTCAATTTATATATGTGTGCAATACTGCAAGAATTCCAGTATCCTCCCAGTTTAAAACATGAAAGGCTTAAGACTATTTGAGTGCTGTGCTGTTGAACGTATAAAAAGTGAATTATGTTATACAGTATTCGAATTCCTGTCTCAGCCTACAGTATGATGCCATTAATTCGACAGGAAAGAAGCAATCTTGGCAGCATTCACATCACAAACGTGAGTTTAAATGTATGATGTGAGAAAGCTGGATATTGTCAGTTCACCATGGTATGTGAATGATTGATGTAATTGAATGACTTTACAAAAGGGTTCTGGAGCTGAACATAGCAACGTGGATTCATAGTTATCGTCCTTTCTCAATCCACTGCTGGTTGGAAGGCTCCACGCATCATATTAGTCATGGGAGTTGCTTAACCCTGCTGATCAGTGCAGGTTGGTGAAACTATAAATGGATATGTATTATTACAGCGGAAAATACCCAGTGAGCTTACAAGCTCTGGATGCGGGATTCCTGGGACAACAAACGCCCAAACTAACCAATGCACACAACAACATAAAATCATAAGCTAATACAACGTAAGTCATCATCATCGTCAGAAATCACTTAAGCCTGTACAAGGTTGCGGTGAGCCAGAGCCTATCCCGGCAGACACAGGGCGCAAGGCAGGGCTATACCCAGGATGCGACGCCAGTCCTTCACTGGGCGCTGGGGGAAATGTAGTCAGCAGGCCAGTTAACCTATGCAGCAGCATGTCTTTGGACTGTGGGAGGAAACTGGAGTGCCCGGCAAAAACCCACGCAGCCAAGACGAGAACATGCAAACTCCACATAGAAAGGCACCCGAGCTGCGATTCCAACCTGGAACCTTCTTGCTGTGAGGCGGCAGCGCTACCTATCGCGCCACCGTGCCGCTCTAACAATAACCACGCATCCACTAAACATATAAACATCGAAAAATGCACACGTGTAACAAATACAAACCAGTAGAAAATCATATGGCTGCTGACAGTATATTTTCAAGTGTGACTGGAACATGTCTAATGTATCAAGACAAAGACTTAATTTATATATTAGTAAAAGAGGAACATGTTTTCCCCACTAGCCACCCACATGAAATCTGAACTTAATTTACACAACGAGATGTTACACAGCACATCGACTCACATTAAGGCACATTCTGCACAAAACTCATTTTTAACACACACAGAGTCCACTAACTTTCATTATCAGCAGCTATGATCAATGCACTGCTGGATAAAGACCTCCTCAAGCTGTCCCAAAAATGTCACGGCCCTCCAATGTGACTATCCATCTAGCAGCAGTCCTCACAAACATCACACCGCCTTTGGCTGCCATTCCATCAATGGTCTCTGCCATCACTCCTTCAGGAAACGTCTCCTACACAAAAAAAATATCATGTAAAAAGTGGTTTCCGGATGAACTTAACGTGGGGTAACGCTCATATATTTTTTTACATCTCTGAGCCAGTGTAGAATTATTCCTCTAATTCCTATGACAGGGGAAAGTTTAATCATAGGACAACCACTGTTGACCTCCCTATACAAAGTGATATTAATTTAATCAGAAATGTTCTCAACCTCTGAGGCGTGTAGGACGGGGTCACCCTCTGACCAACATTTGAACTAGCAACCTTCTGAATGTCACGCACTCTAACGTTGCATAGCCCAGCCAGATGGATGTCATATTATCGACTTAATCACCATTTAGTTTTAATTGAAGTTCATGATTATATTTTAATATGTAAAGGGCACCCAGAGTAACACATTTAAATTGTGAACAGATTACAGTGTCAACAAGCAGCTCAGCTTGAGTTTTTTGAAAGATGAAGGGCAGTAAAAACATTATTAGAATGAGATGTTAACGTGGCATTAACCTACAGGTAGGTTTACTTAAAGCCTTACAGATTAAGGTAAACGTGCAGGCCTACTATAGCTTGTGGGCATATGAACCTACACTAGAGAGCGCTCTAGAGAGCCCCTCTAGAGGGGATTTTGGCTAACTCTTTAAGACTGGTCAGACGTCACATTGTAAACACTACACTAACTGTAATGGGTTGGTCAGAAACGGGTGATTTAAGAAACATGCCCATTGTTTCATTTGCCGCTCCAGGAGATTGAATGGACATGGTAGCCTCTGAATTGCAAATCCAGTGTGGTAAGCATTGCACCACAGACGCATACCATACATTATTTATGCTATAGTTAAAATACACGTATTTGTTCAGAAGTTTTATTCTCTCCTTCTCAACTGCATGATTATTTTGAGAGTATACTTTTAACCACAACAAAATGTAATATGCTACTACCTCTGAAAAAAACCATAACAATACAGTACTATATTGGCAAACTTTCTTTTATAGCTAGTCCAAAGAACATGCCACCTTAATAATAATAATCTACTTTTGTAATACAGAACCGAATGAGAAATATGTAACAACTTAGAACGTGCTATAATATAGATGTCAACTCTGCAATACGTACACTGTATCTGACTATATTATTTATTACAGTCCTTTGTCAGTCCTCTGCCTGATGAAGTGTCAGTCATGGATGCTGTTTGAAACAAACTTCATCAAGCTGCTCAGTCCTGGTTCATAAAATCGGTGGCCCTAGGACTGGGACAGGTATCAATCGTTACTCATTTTGGCCACGACTGGGAATCAAACTCAAGTCTCTGAGTTCATAGTGCAGTCTGCTACCCACTGTGCAATGGTAATCATTGAATTTCCCATCTATTTTTAAGTTATAATCCACAAAGCCATGTGTGCACACATTTCCCCTTTTATCAATTGACTTTATTGATTTCTGCTGTTGTAACTGAATAGGGCTTTTCCTTGCCAGTGTAAAATAGTAAGCGCTTGTCATTTCCATGAGAGGTGCTCTTAAAAGTAATGAAGTCACTGACTTCAAGTCCCTCTATATAGTTTGCCTAACTGCACTTGCTCCTGGATAGAGCACTTTTACAAGCATACGAAAGTAATTGCAGATTTAAATGCCCATCTGTAGTCACAGCACGTTAATGCTAAGGCTTATAAGATTATGAGTCTGCAATGAAAACGTGGAAATAAAAAAATTGCAGTATAACTTTTGTTTTGGTTGTAACATGAATTGTGGCTTTTGTTATTATATTGTGGGAGAAAAAAGTTACCTGCAAATGCTATTTTGTACACAGTAGAGACCAACGGTCACTCACAAGCAATGGAGAATGTGCATACACTGGCAACAACATAACCTCGACAGACGCCACTGCCTGAAAAAATAAAATACAATTTCCATGAACGCTCTAGCGCTGACTACACTATAAAGCAAGGTCCTAAATTAGCCTCCAGGGACAACGAAGCATGGGCACTGCTAATGATGGCTATCAAAGCTGCTGGGTGCCTTCTTTAAGCCGAATAAATACATTTTTAGCAAAACTTTTGCGATGATGAAAGTCAACATATATAAATAAATATAAATCAAAGACTCCATATGGAAAATAAAGTTTTAAAGTATGTTTTGTTTTGTCCTTAAAGTATCAGACTCGTAATTTATTGTGTTTTTTGTTTGGTTACAAGTTTCTCTCGTGTTAAGAAAGAAGGTGCTTTATACTAGCTCAACTTTCATAAATCGAGGATGATGCCTCTGTTGGTGGAGCTCCCCTCACCTCTGGACCACACCTCGCAGCTGGTCTGGTCCTCTAACGAAATTATAGCTTCCTCCTCAGTGATCAGGCCTCCAGGCATACAGTATCTTCTACGCCAATGTGAAAATGGACATCATTAAGGAGTGGAAATCTGTGTAAATGGTTATTTGTGTTTTTGTTTGATGAATTCATTTTTAGAGATTTTTGTACATTTGCGTGTTTCTTGTGTCGCAAGAATCCTGTAAAGAGCTTGCAAACTCACTGGGTATTTTTCTGCTGTAATAATAAACATCCATCTATCTATTTTCACCCCCTTCCCTCCAGACATGGGCTGCCATGCCTGGCAAAGTGGCGGCCCTGGAACGCCTCATTGTGAAGCTTTATAAGGAGGGAGGAAGGAGGCCTTCACTGAGACCTGAACGTTAGAGCAGGCTGCGCTTCATCTCTTCCCCCACTTCATCAGATCGGATGTATTTGTCATCCCTCTTGACATATGCTGGTGCACGCTGCGGGTGTAAACATGGACACAAATCTATAATAATAGAAAAATGTGCTCGACACACAGCCGGGTCCGTTGACGAACGGAGCACATTTTGAAAAGCAAGTAGGTTGTTAAGCGACAAAATGTAAGGGGGCAGCAGCAGAAAAAGGCCAACTGCAGCCACACGAGGGCACCGTGTGGGAGGAGGGCAAGCCCACACATCTAATTCTCCAACACTTTTACGATAGCACATTTCCATCCGTTTCAAACAAAGCAATGGAGCTTGCCCACGCATATGTTAATGCTGCAGTGAGTATGGAATGTACCGGAACGATGTTCAGCTTTTTTCACACTGACATGGCAATTGCTCTCCGTACCTGTTCTTTCGGGATAGCCGTGTCGAGTGTTCCTTCTCTCTCCTTCACGACGTTTCACCTCTCACGTTGGAACCCTAATGGCGTTCAAAAAGGCTGATGGCACGGTTGTTCTGTCAGGTTAGCCGAATGCCTGACAATGCCTCCAACGTGAGAGGCTAAACATCGCGAAGGAGATATAACAGCTATGGAAAGCCTACATGAAAACCTACATAAGCACAAACTGACAAATGTTTGCATAAAATATTCCCGGTATGAGAACAGTTACACAAGTATATATCTAACATGTAAATGAACTTAGTTGGATTTTGATTCGACCATGGTTATATTTATTGACAAATCAAGGCGACCAATACATGATTTTCCTGCTCTGCCTTTGTATTCTAGGTATACAAAGATACAACTAAAATCAAATCAATGTATTAGCAAAATGCAATGCCTTTAACTTAAAAAATACAATTTCTTCATATGACAATGTATAATTGTTGGCTTAATGAAAAAACGTAGTGCATTTCAACAATCAATGGAGAATGCAGCATATATGCATAATGTAGACTAATTTACACAAATATCTGGAGGTTACTTAAGCATAATAAAGTAAATTATGCAGCCATTTAGAATGTTCTGGGTATTATGAAATAAAACACATCCATATGTGGCTTAATTATTGGATTATAAACTATTCAATCTGCAACTACTATTGCCTTTTTAACTTGGTGTGGGTTGAAACTGACATAACTTTGGCATGATTACCTATTTCCATGACAGCACTACCCCAGAGACGCAAACGTGGATGTGTGGAATGTGATATGATATATACAAAAGCACATCATTAGATTCTAACACGTTATATACTTTAATATTGACAAAAAAAGCACGATCGAAATTCACATATGCTTAATTTTAATAAATATATTACATGTATCTACAGCGTGAAACAATACAAAATGAGATAAGAAATGTTTTACAGAAAGTCAATTTATAGATATAACTGGCCTTCACTGTGGCCTGTGGCCGCCGAGGCCAGGTCCATGTTGACCGCTAGATTGCTATGATGCAATCGGCTCGGAGCCGAGAGAACAGCCTACAGCTGATTGGTGACATCCTTTGCAGAGTTGTCACATGACACGACCAGAGTAATTAAAAAAACGAAGCAGAATAAATAAATACATATGATAACAAAATCATGATATAAAAGAAATACAAAATACTATGTACGCCCTCTCGTGGGCTGGTTGTGACGTCACAAATGCTGTCAACAAATGAGAGGCCAGTAAATTATCAGTAACCTGATGGATGCCTAGCCTTATTATATATAGATATTTTAGTACAGTGAAAAGTGGCACCAGAAATAAATAAGCGTTAAGGACAAAAAATTGCATACAGATTGTACATATTGTAAGATTTTTTTTCACGTTAAACTGAGCTCGATAATGAGACCATCCATGCATTTTTCTAATGACTCTCTTATTCAGCCTCACACCCAGTCCAAAGCTCTCTCATAACGAATCAGATATCATTAAAGTTATACACCACATTTGTGAACGTTTGTTGGACAGTTAACAATGACTGTACATGTCTCAGATTACCCTTTATAGATAAAAAAGGCAAAACTATTTTGATTGTTTTATTCCTGAAAGTTGTTGACACAAACATCGACACTAGCATGGTGGATTTGGTAATATTAATTGAAAGCCACTTTTTAAAAGCTTTGTATAGAAAATATATAGACGTACAATTGTAGGGCTGCCTGCAGAGCTAATCAACATGTCCAACGCTCTCAGGCATGCAAAGCAGATTGAAGTGGTGCCATTTTTGTCATCTGTGAATGCAATGTCATCCCACACAGCTGAAATTTAAACACATAATTTTAGACGTAAGAAAACCTGGAAGTATAGCTGTATTAGTTTCCATGGAAATCCAATTAAAGTAGAATAGTTCACAGCACCAGATCACATGATCCAGGCTCCAATGTAATGACCCAGCTTTAACATTCTAATGAGATCACCTGCATCTAAGAGGCTGATGTGGCCATAATTACAAAACTCGACAGGTTAATATCAGTTTTAATATCAGTCTCTAACTTCAAGCATTTCTCCTCTGAAAGTGATTCGATTATTTTTGACAACAGTACTCGCTGATTTGAAACATTGACATCTCAAAAACTTATAAAAAGACATTAAATAATTCAGTAAAATAACCATAAGTAATTTTATAACAATCCACTGCAAGATGAACGCCTCCACAAGGTTTTATGAGGCATTCATGCACTGCTGGATGAAGGCCTACCGAAGCCAGTTCCTTAACGTATTTTGTGACTATATTTCACAATACCTTGGAGTGTGGGTTGGTGAATTAAGACCCAAGATCCCTTCGGATATCATTCAACACTGGTTTTTAGCTGTAGCTAGTAATGAAATTCACGACCCTGGGTTCATAGTACAGTGCGTTAACCACTTGGCTATTGCTCCACTCCAGGTCACAACTTATAACACACACACATACACCTGGCAATCGTTAGTATTGTCATTTTCAGGGGTTTTCACGTCATTGTGATTGATCGAAACACTGTTACAATTGACAATGGTGTTACCATATATTAAGAAGTGAATTATAAATAGCCATCTCATCAGCAACCTAGCTGGCCCATGTTCACGATCATTGTAGTATATATATATCCATTGGTCTGGACAAGACGATGGCTGGCTAAATCCCCTGATGGGCTAGTTATTTGTTCTCAGCCATCTCATGCTTTACTCTTCCAATATCCTGACTTTGCTGGTATCCTCAAAGCAATGCATCATTGACACACAGAGCATAAAGGAAACTGTTATTTATAAAGGCTATCTTTCTATGGTTCTGTAAGGCTCTATCCATTACACTGACATACATTGATAAATGTGACACCACACATTGGAATTTGGGTGATCCTGAAGAGGAAAAATGTATAGGTCAGCATTGCACCAGATAGGACCTCACCACATTGATGGATGTGAGGTCGCTCCCCAAGCTAAGACATAGCCACGTGGCAATAATCTATAGGAGGAAACAGTGGAAACTGACATCCCTGCTAAAATGCCCTAATACAGTTGAAGGAATGCCCTCAACAATGCATTTAGATGTAGTCAGTGGGGATGGAACTGTCATTGATAACACGTGTCAATAGCCTGATTGCTGTCAAGAAGTCAGTTGGCAAAATGACCACCAGACACATTTCCTGGAGGTTAAATATTACGTGTGCCCCATTGATAATATGGATTTTGATATTTTCTTGCCATTTACTAGTTACACAGTGGACCAAAATGTATTTACATGGACAGCACCTTTCATGAAACAATCATTCACGGTTTTAGTGGCCAACTCGATCAACACCAATACATTTAGAAAAGGCCACAACTCCATATTTCCAGGCTAGTTTCTATTGTTTGCTCAAAGGCAAGCTGTATATATAAATGTACAGCATAGAACAACACTAAGCTGTGGATGGCACTTCCCCATAATGTGTGTGACTCCTCAACGGTGGCTAATTGTTATACTGAAGCGGACTGTGGGTACCTTTTTGCCAGTACACCGATGATGTAAAAAGAGAAGGTTTTAACCTTTCTGTCAATAATACAAGTGTTAAGATGTTAAAACACCAAATAGACACTTTTCATAAAGTGTCTTCTCTCTGTCTACGGGCAAAAATGTAACCCAAAGATATAACAGCGCGCCACGAGCATTGATATCTGCGTTCTGAGCTGCTTGCCTTTTGGCAACACTTAGCTAACACTGGTGAGACTAGGCTATAAAGAAAACCGTCTCTGGTGTGGGCCAATCATTTTCAAGGACACTGCACACATTGTCAAAGCATTTTGTTTGCATGTTTTGCCACAAGCATGTCTGTTTCTTGGCAAACCAGGCACTTTGTAAAAGGTGTCTATTTGGTCTTGTAAGATTTTAACACTTGTATTATTGCCAGAAAGGGGAAAACCTTCCCTCTTTTTACATCAACTGAAGCAGACTGCCTTTATATCTCATCAGTATCCTTGCACTACCACTACACCATTGCTCGAGGCTGTTTCTGTCTTACATGGAGGGAATGAGACATTGTCCATGCATAGCTTATATTGACTTAAATGTAAACGATGATGCTAGTTTTATTGTACATTAGGCCCATCAGGCAATCGAGGAACTTATTTAAATACGGAAGACCTAAAAGCTTATTTCCATAGCAACGTGTGTGCTTTTGGAAAAAATGGCATTATGGGCAGAAATTTACAATATTCAGCTTAGGTTAATGTAATACTATGTATATAGCAAGATTCTGAGTCTGTAGCATTGCCTTTGTGATGGACATAAAGCTTATTTCTTGGCAGTCCATTATTTAGCACAGGTTCTCTCTTCAGGCCATTAGAATAATCTTCCTAGCTGTAGGAAATACAAGCCATAAATATTCAACTGGTGACAGAATTCCGGCAGTAGTCACACAAGTGTCACTCCCAAAGCTGTTGAGAGCAGGAGGTGAATTGTAGATTCATATGCAAGGATTATAAGTTCACGTCAATGAGGAACAGATTGGATGAGTGGTGGCAGTGGGTCAATGTTACATAAATTCAATCAGCCAGACCTTTCTAGAATACAGACTCAGATTGTATTGACATTTTATATGTACCTTTTTCATAGATTATTTGATAAACAATATATTGTGTGCAGACATATTGTGGCACTATGGCTCTGACCATGAAAATGTATACACTAGTTGAAAAAACCCAGCATTTTTGAAGGATTAAATTATGTTTTAAAAAATTAAGACTTAAATAGATAATCCTAAAATGTATTCACATGTCTTTTTTACATTTGAATGCAATTAAATAATTAAATACAACCTATGTCTCATCTTATGTAACTTATGGTAATGCAGGACCGTTAATTAGCCATCTCCAGACTTTCTCCTCGAGGTTACATAGAGAATAAGATAAAATTGTAAAATCTATATCTATCTTTGTCTGGTGACCAAATAGTTTATCTTTCTACAACCTCGTTATACTAATGCACGTACAATGTGATGACAGTTAAAAATAAATATTGCAGACATTGATATGGAAATTAAGGATCGAGTCAATTGTCCCAAGACACCGTGAGACATTAAACAGAGCAGCCATCTTCAAAGCCAGTCCTCATGACACCACCTCCCTAAACGTCTAGCAATGTCTCTCAATTAAAAGGCATGCACATTACAAACAATTCCACCCATTCCACATATCAACTGAAACATGGTCTGCATATAAATGTGAAAAAAGCAGCAACTGTGAAAAGCTGCTTATGGTCGAAGTCACAGGGACTAGAGTTAATAAGCACTGCTGCACTTTACTGCATATATTTCTCTAATACCCAAGCCTTCCATTCGTAATCTTGTTCGGCTTTGCACACCTACAGATCAATGTATATATGCGTAGCATATTACGGTATGTTATTTACATACAAACTGGAACTCTTGGCCTGCCTAAAGGCTGTACTGGAGTGAATTTTGAGAATACATTTTGATAATCAACAGGATAATAAATAGTTTAACTCTAATAATCCGCCTTGATATTAGGAGGTTAATTCTATGATCCATTTACAAACGTTCATACCGACGGTGTGTCTCGGGTTATGGAACGAATGAGGCACGCGACTCCACTAATCTACAAAAAATTGTTCAGATTACAGGGGAACCACAGCTCGTGACTAGTGGCTAATTTAATCCGTGATAAACTTGCGGCTTGTGAGGTTGCAAGTTTTTCTAAAACCCAAAATGAGGCAAATCTGCAATGTGTGTTTGTGAAAGCATTGCAAACATATCTTCTACTAAGCATATCGCATCAACGACAAACAACCAAAACTTAAGTTGAAAAATAATAGAAACCCTCTGTAGCTCTTCCCCTGCAGCTCTGTTAGCTTTGCCTGCTACTAAGGATTGTGATCAGCGGTACGCAAAACCTTTTCAATCGGCCATGGTGTGCTGAAAAAAAACCTCTCTATTTGGCCGATAACATCTTAACATACAGAGGGCGCAGTGTCTGGCAAATGTTGACGCGGACTTATTGTGTGGTTGCATTCCCCCTGCAATGCCACTCTGCGGTTTTTCGCGCCTGTTAGTCATTCTCCTTTCTAATGGAGTGAACAAAACTGCGCGCGTTGTAAGTTGTAGATTGTTATTCATTACTGGAGCAGTCACGAACTGCCAATAACCCGTGAATTACAGGGATTGAGGGCATGCTTGGAGCGCAAATTATTCGACTTTTGCTTTTATTTACACATTTCAACATAGTGGAGCACTCAGGTTTTAAGATCCATCAATGTGCAGCCTTTGCATATGAACAATATTTAATCACTGTGTATTGTATAATACCTAATTAATGTTGGCTGAATCATAAAGACTCAATTTTGACCATGCACACCATAGAACTCTGTCATAAGACACTGAAGAGTGCGTGACCTTAGAGCCATCATTGATTCTGAGCTCTGGTTCTCTTGCCATTTCTATAAACTCAGCCAGACCTCCTACGTCCACCTACGCAACATCTTCCACATGTGCCAATTTCCGTCCTCAGTTGCCATGGAAACCCTCATTTATCTCTTTATTCACATCTTGACTCGACTACTACAAGTCTCTCCACTTCAGCCTCCTCCAATCCCTCACCCTTTACACTACAGATAATACGTAGAATAAAACACAGGAGATGTCATCAATTTGAAACTGAGACAACCTGTTAATTAACAAGAAAACCTGTAAAGCTTTAAGTAACACTTCATTCACCAAGGAGGAATTTCATTGGATGGAGATCAGTTACAGAATGCAGACATTCTTTATCAGGGAAGTACATTTTGAATGAACAGACGTGTCACTTAAGATGTTAAGGCCAGAGTGATAGTGGCCAGTGCAGCATTTAATACGCTAAACCGCAACTTAAGTCAAACACCATCGGTCAACAATAATAGCTAAAGATCTTCCACAGCACTTTACTGTTTTGATATACGGATCAGATGTATATAACATAATTAAGCTTCTAAAGAAAACTCGTCAGTAGCTTTACTAACGCGTGCATCAGCATTAGAAGCATTCTAAAGAATAAAACGGAATCAGCAGATTAAGTATTACCCTTTGCAAATTGACATACCAGCATCTGCTCGAGCACAACAGTGAAGATAGACCTCTTCGTGTCAAGGCGACTAAAATAATTCCAAAACAGACTTATTGCTGAAAACCTTGTAGTCGACATAAGAGCGGCCAACATAAAGGGACACTTCCTCTTTCCACAATTTCAGACATCAAAGCGCTTAATATGATCATACAAGACCTACATCACCATACCCAGGATATATCAAAGTGGAAATGTCTCGGCCCTGCCTTACATACAGGGTCGCGTTGAGCCGGAGGCTATCACGGCAGACACAGGGCACAAGGGAGGGCTATACCCATGCGTGGGTAGCGATCAGTAACCATACATATGCAAATATGGAGTTTCCTAATCATACTGTTTTTATGAAAATGATCCCACCACATTGCTTGGAGAGTATCCTCAATTAACTGCTGTTTCATTTTGACTTAATAGACATTGCACATAAAGACAAAGACCCGGTCACCTTTAATTGTTAACAATAACACACACAGTACACATACCGTACGTATTATGAGAGGAGGCAGCGGCTTCACGAGGCCCTTCTTTTGGCAGTGGCTGGCCCATAGCTCACAATGACGATGATGATAACTTCTTAGTCTAAGTGAAAAAGCAGGGGTCGGAACATCGTGCACAAAGCCACCACGAGTGACATGTAAACAATTATTCACTTTCACTACCAGTGTTAAGCAGTGCCTAAAATAACTCCAAAGGTACAGACAGCTAAACAATAGGAGTCTTAAGAATTGATATTGTTATCGTAATTGAGGCTTCATTTCATTCGCGTAACTGCTATTATAATAATACACGGTCACTTTCTAATCACATGTCTACTCCACATCTGCGACCGACGATGTCATTGAGGTGCTTCTCAACCGCATCGCTCATGGGCCCCACCCCATGAATTGAACGTTATCAATCTTTGCAATGCATATGTAAATATTAATGCATCTTATTGATTTGTGCAAGTAGAGGGCCAAGCCTACGATGGATGGTGCAATATAACTGTAGGAGTCATGCTAATCTTTCATATCTGCAGCATCAGTCCAGGTGTTTGACATTTAGTTTGTTTATCCTCTATATTCTGCTCTTTTACTGTTAGTGACCACCAACATGCTGCACCCTATCAACACAACTAAACAATTAAAAAACGGTTTTTATCGAATAAGGATTCTGATTATGAATGAATCACTTCCTCTTATAGCCAACGTAATCCCTTAAATACCATTACGTTAGACGTTAATACTTGCAATATGTGTTCAATGTTGCGACAGAGGAAGTGGCTCCACTTACGATGGTACCTGTAACAGTGTCGGTGTGCTGTACGGCTGGTGATAACGCTGTCTTCGATGCCACTTGTGCCAAGTGT
>JAZEWU010000002.1:4839705-4860321 GCA_036362915.1 Geotria australis
TATTATTATTAATGAATACTGAACTTCTTGTTCAGCATTCCGTGAGACTCGTTTTCAGGATCCTGGATGGAGATGTTTGGCTAATGCCATGAATGTTTTGCACGTATGATGAACATCACATGGAAAAAAACCCACACTCAAGATCCGGCACAGATAGATTAAATAATGTATGTTTGCACCGGCATCTCCTGGCCACTCGTAAATTTAACTTGTAACGCGCATGATTCACTGACGAAGAGAACCAACTCGGATGCGTGGGAACCCGGTAACAAAAAAATGCCCAAGTACTCTGGTCCTCTATATATTATGGCTTTATTGGCCAATTCATGTGTTTACACGTGGAAGGAAACTGGATCACTCGGAGAAAACTCGTGCGCAGGGGAAAAACTATATCCCATATCTATGGAATAGGTGGAGTGTATATTTTTGGACTGCACACCCCTGGCGAGCCAGGGTGGGTCACCTCAGCACCCACAGGAAGAGAGTTTAACAACAACGAACCATCGCCTCCACTGTCCTGAATTTACAGCTGAGCATTGTCACCATGCCCATTAATAACACCAATGCAAGCAGGCAGGTTTAGCACGCAGAAATGTAGTCATGGGTAAGCAAAGTTTCTTCCCTCTGGGAAACAGTGCCACTCAATTTGGAAACACTCCAGCGAAACATAATCAAGCGGGTCGGAGGTGAAATGGGAAAGCGCACATCCGTTGGATCACGCGTGTCCATTGTTTCCAAACACCAGATCAAGCCGGTGAACACACGACCCTATTTTTAGTGCGAGTGTGATTCCCGACAGCAGACACTGAGCACGCGTGTGCTTGCGCCCACCAAATAGAGACCTACATCCACGTGTTGGATTTCAAGAACGTGTAACCGACCCGAAATCAAGTGGGTCCCCTGGGGTGCATGTTGTTCCACTCCAAAGTGATGGTAATGCACATCTGTTCTCATCTTTGCCTATTACTGGTCGCCTGTCTGGAAGCATGACCTGTACATGACCCTGTCTTGTCACTTTAAGCTGGGCACTTGCTTCGACCAGAGTAATGCAAAGGCGTGGAATATGCGGCAACTACAGTACCACTGTCCACAGGAATGTTGCTGTAACATACAAATCAATCAACATAAAGATCATCAAATACCACAGTATTTTACCATCTACAGTGTTTACTGTTTCAGCATTTAAATATATGATGCATTTGGCTCAATATTGATTGTGCTTTCACAACGCTGAAAGGTTTTTCTAGGGGACTATTACTCATTTATTTACCTTCACATAAAAATGAAGTCGCACTATATTCATAAAGACTGGTTCGAACTACTGTTGAAGGTAAGTGCTGTGTGTCCAGTAGTTTTTTCCAACATATCGACGGTTACACCACATTTGCATAACCTTTTCACGTGACCTAAACCCTTAAAACACTACGGATATTCATAAAGACTGTTGTAAGCAATGGCAATGACCTATTATTATTAAGAATATGCATACATAAGTGTGGTTAGACAACCAAAACTGCCATTGCCTTTGTCTTTCCAGTGGTAATGCTATTACAAACATCACTTTAGACCATGGGAGGTGAGGGAATGTTCACGTCAAGTTCATATTCTAGTTTAATTTTTTGCTTTTATTAACTCAGTGGTCTCAAACATACTTTGAAATACAAGATCACTTTTAGAATATAAATTCAACACAAAGTTTACCTTTAAAATTTTGACTTTACCAACCCCCCACCCCCAAATATACGCTATGCACAACTTACATATTCTGAGTTTCTGGATCAATTCCTGATTCGGTCCCGAAACCAACTCTCGATTCCCCCTTTAATAAACCTCTACACTGCATGGTGACGCGATGACATGCGCAACTCATCACACGTGAGCCTACAGTGGTTACATTAAGATCGACTGTTCAAGACCCTGGGATGGACCTGTCGATCACCTGGTTGGAGACCACTGCATTAAGTACTAATTTCCATGTACTGTACAAGCAAAATAAAATACACCGCGGAAGAACAACTTGGCATACTCGTGCGATTGAAACAATAACATTACATTATTTTATTCTTGTTTTATGACCACAACCTAAGCTTTATGACTGCACTGATAAAACAGCTCCTAAATGTACACACCATTCACTAAAAGTTATAGTTGCAATCAAAAGAATGATATTCTCTCTAAGCAAACACAATGACCTCTTATGCGAAACGCGTCAGTTGTAAAATAACATTCAGTCGCACATGCGTCTTCTGGTTGACGAGGAGCGATGGACAAGTCACAAATCTTGAATACAAAATCAATAATTAATTTTACCTTTCAAAGAATGTCCGAGAATATTTGGAAAAACACAGTTCAGTTCCATGTGAAATAGTTGTCATACATTTTACAACACATTTTAAAACGGACGGAACACTGAAACGTTAAATCGAACCATTTATAATAATTTATGGTACAGTATGTTTAGAAGACTTATTACAGAATGAATCAAGGCTCTGCCGTTAACCCATGGTTGATTGCAAAACCTACAGTATGCTTTAAAGTTTTTTTTCTCTGCATTCCCACGAGGACAGGGAAAGGCATTTACTGGCAAGATGTTTGAGAGCCTCATTATCCCAGCTCGCAGATCACTGAATCTTCCGTAGAGTTGGCACAATACGAGTTTCACTGACACCACGTGTATAACGGGTTCAACACAAACGTGGGTAAAATAGGAAATGCACGACACATGTTTAATGCACAAGACCAAACATCAAAGTCGTTGATGCCACCACACCTCACCGGAGCTTTCCACTCTCTGCCCAGTTCCCACAGCTCAGCTGTACAGTAGGCGGGCGACCTCTAAGATTTGTCCTAACTTCTCTGCAAAATGTCCACGTTGATTATTTATCCCATAGCATGACACTGATGGCATATCAGGTGTAAAATGGGGGGGAAAGGCAAATCATAGGGAACCACGTGAATGTCTTTTTACATTTGGGAAATGATATAGTACAGAAAAGTACATGATACATTATTTCCTGATTGCAGTTCCATAATTTGTAATGGTCTAATTGCATGTGATGTAACAATTGTAAGACATATAACATTAAACATATGCCATATAGTTTATAGAAACTGGAATGTTGTTCAAGTCTCAGCTATACAACCAACCAACCATTATCAGAAACCGCTTAATCCTGTACAGGGTCGCTATACAGTATTTCAGAATTATTAGACGATTAAATAGTGCCTTATTCACAAACTGCACCATTTTCACAATTGTTCTTTATTGCATTAGGCTTTGGCAGTGCAAATAAAAATACCAACAGTCGCATAGGGCCATGTGTTTGTTTACGCAATTAGTCAAATAACGAAGAGCAAATACACCCTCTGAGAGCAGTTGTTGTTTGTATTTTTTTATTATCAGAGATGCCATAAATTTTCCAAAAATGTCCACTTTTTTACACAAATAACAGTGTATACACTTCTACGGAAGGTTTAAACATATTATTGGTATATCCACATAAAATATTTGTTGGCACAGGATGATTACGGTGACAATTTTAAAGTGATGCTCCACCAATCATTAAAAACACATTTCCACACCCATTGAATGGCTACAATAGCTGTTTCATGCCCAATACAAGGTGGTCATGAAGGTGTTCACACTCAGACTGATTAATCTCTATGAAAATCAGTAGCCATACAATACTCAGTAAAAAAATACCTTTTAACATATTTTCTCTATTTGTATCCAGTCTTTTGCACTACCAGAAGGAGTCTCTGTGCCATTGCCAACTCTACCTGGTTTTATATTGGACAAACCAGCTGCGAAATGCCCCCACAAACGAGGAATCGAGCTGCTGCAACAATGAAGCTGCATATTGTACACAGCTTTACACATCAAACATGTATTTGTATGACTTCCAATTCTTTTGTTGGTGAGGAATGCAGAGTGTTTAATCAAATCCCAACCATCATAGCTAGTGTTTAATCAAATCCCAACCATCTAACACATTGTGGCCATTATTGTACGATTAAATCTTCAAGTGTCCGTGCACAGTGCTGTGTTGTTGTTGCGTTTTATTTTTTACATATAGGAACTGAATATTAAAGTTCAGAATTATTATTAGATCTGACCAAGTACAGTTTAGAAAAGGGCGTGGCTGTTAAAAGAAAGTCTAAAATCCCACAGTACACCGTGGACAGCCAAATTCACCATGTCCATTACAGGCACTGGAAAGGTTAATGGTAAAGGTGCAGCACTGCTTGCTCGCATACGCTACTGCTGGCGGAAGGGCCTCCACAAGTGAGAAAACCCCGAGGGAGCCCTTCTGCTGGGTGGACGACCACAGGCATGGGAAAACATACCGAGAGATCATTTGCAACCATGATCCAGAGTTAACCCATGACATGACACCAGACAGAAGTCATGGCGTGACATGCAGTGTTGACAACACAGCTGCGCATACAATGTTGGGGACAAACCCGCGGGTGACCTGCTGCATATTCAGCAGGTGCACGTAAAAGCATATGCTACATTGTAAACCATGTTTCACTTTAAGGAGAAGTGCTTAAAAACTCACACGGTTGACTGCTGTTTTGTGTCGGGCAAGAGACAAGGCGAACGGCTGCTGTACTGTGTGCTCTACGTGATCCTTGTGAAAAATAACCTCACGGTTACTGCATGTGCTGTGATAACCAAGGTGCCTTCATGTTGCCGAGTTACATTAAACCCGCTTTCATAATTCTAGCGTAGTGGTTGTATGTCTGCATGGAAATGAGTTGTATTGCCATTACAAACAGCCCAGAGGAATCTGGAATGGTCTGATAAAGATATGCATACATGCAGACGAATTAAATAAGCGTTGCTCGTTATTTTGACACCAGTAGGAAAAAAACAAAGACATTTTGAAATGTGTTTTTCTTCACTAACTGTTTTCCGCTGGGTGCTCACAATTGGCGAGCGACTGTTACGCTCACATGAAGGCGTGCGTCCCTGCATGCCAGCAGCACTGCGGTGTATGCTACAATTGCTCGCTTTTTGGCAAAGCTCGGCAAAGATGATCGTCTCATATTATGTATGCACGTGTTCGTGAATTATATAACTTTAAATGTTATTATAGAACATATGTTAGGCTGTTTACAACGGCGATTTTCACATAAGCGATACCTTCACTTTGGGGGCACTATATGGTAATAATTAAGGGCGATAATATGACACCAACAGGATAATATATAAATCACTGAACGAATTCCGAGAATACCTTCCATTAAAAAAATTGAATGCCAACGTCATTTGAGAAGAACAGGGTATAAGACACACACCCCCACCACGAACCAAACAAGGTTAAGAAGGATCGATCTTAAAATGTTGAAAAAAAGAAAACCTGTGAGTGTATGCTTTTATTATATTCATTTATTTATAGGTTATTAGCTCTCAAGAGTTGTCCAGTGAACTCGTGTGAGCTTGTGCGTGCACATATACCATAAACACAATCGTGGCATGTGCATATATTACATATAAGCAAGTTAGCGATTTGTTTTAGATTTTAAATTATCATGACATTGAAAATTACATATTATTACAGTTTTGCAATTACACCATAATACAACAAAATAAAAATAACCCTTCAAGTTGCATTAGGTCCCACGTGGGAGAATGCCCCATTGGTATGCCTGACTGTACCTCTTGTTCATTGCCTGGGTGATTGCGGGCTCGTCCCTCGTGGTAATAGTGGAGGTGGTGTCCATCGCGGATGTGCGCTTGCTGCTGTTTCTGCCTGTTGGCCCCTGAAAGGAATGGAACTCCTGTAAAACACAAGCAGCGGAGAGGCGATCACAATGCATGAAAATGACCGCAGTGGATGGCAGTAAACGATTATCAAAGAGTGATGTGTAATTTAAGGCTGTAATTGCAAGATATTCACTAATTATATAAACAAATCGTTGTGCACTGCAATGCAGTTTGTCAATCAGCAGGTCGCGTGTGCTGGGGAAAAGGGTCGGTACGCCCACCTCTTCTGAGATTTGTGGCCAGCTTGGAAGAGTAGGCCAAAATACCCCCCAGAAGGGCTTTCTAGAGCTCCCCGTAGTGGAAGGCCTTTTGCCAACAGTGGTGTAAGCAACCAATTACCTTTAGATTCCACTACATTCTAAAATCATGTACTCTGTATTTAACAGAAGTACTCTGCGATAGCCTCTAATTGAGTAAAGACAACCACTATGTGCGCATGTTATACATTTTGATGTGACCGAATTGATTTTAGTGTACAGCGATGGCGCAGTGGTAAGCATATTTGCACCATGAACCTTTCAACACAAGTTAAATTACTGGCCACAGCTAAAACCAGTGGTGAGTGATATATTAATCAGATTTGGACACCCCCTTCACCAAACCACACTGACCTACGCGGTGAGGTACGGTTAAACAACTGACAAGATTAAAACGCACGCGGAGGCCTTCATCCAGCAGTGGATGTTTAGTCACGTCCAATACCTTTTCTGACTGCGATACAAAGCTCTTAACAAACGGACTCGTACTCCCATGAATTCAACAATTTGTGCAAAAGGGTAATGTATTCAATATACACTTTTAAGCATTGCATAACCTGCACGGACAGCCTGCGTTATAATGCCTCAAACATGATCAGGAAAATTACGTATCTACTATGGCTGTATTTATTTACGGTATTCCACAGTAACACACACAGTAAACATAACAAGCATTCCACGGATCTCCCCATGTGTGCTTTGATTCTAAATTGCACCGTCCGTGCTGCTCTGGTATTTCATTGGGTCCTCCAGGAGAGCCAAAAAAACTACATTTTTCATCTTGAGGGTTTTTTTCTGGTCAGATATTCCACTAATAAAAAATAATAATACATTACTTAAAAAAATGGATGGCTTGCATGCTATGTACAAAAACGTGACGTCTTAATATAAACCGGCGACATGCACTATCGTGAACTCATTTCACAGCGTATTTTTTGAGAAAACAGGCTCGAGCAAAATTCCATCGAGTGGGTTTCTACAACACACCCTCCCCCTCTTCAATTTAGACCAATGGTGCTTTCTCAAGTGATTGAGACCCCCAGCCACCCTTCAGATCCTCCCCCTTGAAAACACAATCCTTGCCTCTCAATCCCAAGGCCTCCAACTCTCCAAGCCCCCAATCTCAATCCCTCAATGATATGTGCTTAGTTTTAGACTCATTAATTCTGACGAACACAAGTTCTTGGCATCAAGCTAGGCTTGGAATTCCAAATAGAGTGACCTATTCCACCAAAATTTCCAATTGCCACTGCGCAGTGATCATCATGGGAGTCAACACACCCACTTTCATATAAACACATTTATTGGAAAGCTTGTTTACCACTTCATTTCATCCTGCAAGGCAGGCTTGCTGCCTGCCCATTGTGATTCATCAAGTCGATTGACACTTGGTATTATGAACTTTACAAATGCCAATAAAATAGGATCCACTTCACAATCACTGAATTGCATTACATTATTAAATTACTGGAATTAATAAAAACGTGTCAATGGATGTATTATCATTATACAATTACACAATAACATAGATGTCACTCTCTTTTTTTCAGCGCAAACACTTGAGTCACCCAGAAATTTAAAATGGTAGGCAGAGTCAAGCACATCTCAGAGTTAATAGAACCTGAATTTGTAAATTTTTTGTATCTTGTGTTCTAATTGCAGAAAAGGAAAATGTGCAGTTATTTGATTACACTACTGTTGGCAAAAGGCCTTCCATTAGAGGGAGCTCTAAAAAGCCACTCGCGAGGGTATTTGGCATAATCTTCCATGCTCGACAGACTTGTTGGAAGGGGTGGGAGTATTCACGTTTTAGCTCACAAAACGTGACCTACTGATTGTATTAAATGTGGTGTATCCAATTATACGGCTGATTTATACTGGTAATCGTACAACAGGAATATGTAAATTTCTGTATCTTCTCTTTAGTGAAGTTGTATATAAGCTTGTATGCATGGTTCTTGTCTCTAAAGAAACGGACATAGGCCTCTAGTTAAGAGAATTAATTTCTAGCCAGCTTTCCACATTCACCATTTAGAATACAAAATAAGTTAAATATAATATATCACTTAAAACTGCATTAGAGAACAAATTAACATCAAATAATGTTTCATATAGCCAAGCAGGCATCTCAGTTAGAATGCAACAACCATTATCCGAATAAATTGAATAAAATATTGTTTTACTTAGGCTTCCATACTCAGATTTTATTTACAAGCATGGACTTTGATAAACAGCTGTAGGCTAGTACTGAAAATGTAAAGTGTGCTCCTACTTCTGCGCAAGTGAACCTGACCTAAGCGCACACAGGTCAAGTCTACCTGGCTGTGAGAGTGTCCATATAGACAGATGTTTATTATTCCAGCAGAAAATACCCAGTAAGCTCCCAAGCTCTGGAAGTGGAATTCCTGCGATACAACAACCGTATGCACTAACCAACAAAAATAGATAAAATCAGAAGGTAATACATACGGTGCACAGGTGACACTTACTTGGTCGAGAGGGTGTGAGCAGGCCTGGGTGTGACAGGAGGGGCTTTCAGTATCGGCGGAGTTAGTGTCGGCGAGCCGGAGTGTCGACGCGGATAGCCGGGTGCCATCGAGGTTGGGGACATGGAGTTAATTTTTTTAGGACCCACAGGTATGGGAGGAACAGGTTTCCTTCCCAATATTGGTGGATCTGAGATCCTCCGCATGTCCATCATCATGTGTGGCACGTCACCATCCCCATCCTGAACACACACGAGCAGCAGGTTTAGAGGTTTAGGTCCAACTGGGCTTCATTGCATTCACCAGTAACTCCACAATCTCAAAGATACAAGACCACAATCTCAGGCAGTTTGCCCCTCCGACAATTTCAAGAAAAGGTTAAAATGTGCAGTTCACCCCACTGCTGAAGAAGGTCATCCACTACAGGGAGCTCTACAGCCCATCTAGTGGGTGTTTTGGCCTACTCTTCAATGCTGACCAGACGTCTTGGAAGAGGTGGGAGTAGCCACACTTTACCCACGACCTGCCTAACGACTAACTGTGGTGAACATATTTATACCTCTGTGTGGACAGAGGCAGGGAGATTTCGTCCACCTGCACCATTGTTTGAACTGACACACTGAAAGATCAAATTTGATCAAACCGACAGCCTTTGGATTGCAAGTCCAGTACTCTAACCATTGCACCACAGCAGCACCCCCTAACAATGGAATTTGACAAGATAAGGGTTACAAAATGAAACAAAATTTGCTGAAATTACTTTTTTAAAGTTAACAACAGACACGTGAAATAAAAATATAACCCAAAATTAACTTAATGTATGAAATCATATATAGTAAAACATATAAAATCCACATACACAAACAACAGAACAATTTGTTACATAATGTATAATTGGAACGGTCTACTTTTATTTATCAACAGTCAATGCAGGTGGCTCACTCATGCCCATATCAATCTACTTCTAAACGAAACTGTTGTTCATATATTTACATCATAAAGCCTCTGTAATTCACATACAAAGTACGTGACTGCTTTGCTAAGTTCTCCTACCAGGCATTCTACATTAAGATAGGCAGGGCTGACCAGTGTGCTCAGCCTAGATGGGTTTCTGTAATTACGAGTCTCCACTTTGTTTTATCTAGCGCTTTTCTCTTAATTACATTTCAAGTGATCATTTCTATTTGGAACTCTTACAGCGTGCAGTGCATCACCTGTGATGGTCTGTGGGGAGCGGTGGTGTAGCAGTCAGTGTGCTGCGCTATGAACCTGGTGACCCAAGTTTAATTCTCGCTAATGGCCAATACCAGTGACGATTTTGTGAAGTGGTCCTGGGCTCTCCTAGGTCGACTCAGCCTCAAATGAGTACCTGCAGCAGTGTATAAACA
This sequence comes from Geotria australis, assembly GCA_036362915.1. Taxonomy (NCBI): domain Eukaryota; kingdom Metazoa; phylum Chordata; class Hyperoartia; order Petromyzontiformes; family Geotriidae; genus Geotria; species Geotria australis. Next base: position 4,849,610 of record JAZEWU010000002.1, read on the forward strand.
TCACCTCTACGGAGACAAAGGCGGCCAGGCGTGGTGCTGGCCACCCACCATCTCATGTGTTGTGCCGGCTGTCATAGGTGCTCGCTAACAGCACTTGACCCTATAGTCTGTTAAGGCCATACAGGGGATCTTTATCAGATATCTTTATCAGAGGTCTATTACACATCATGATTAACGTATCAGCTGACTCAGCACCTGTAAGGAGTGAATTTCTTATTAGGGTACCATATAGCAGTGCCTATGTTGTTTTATTCCTGTCTATGATAATCTGCATACTGCATATCTCGTTTTCTTGATTTGTATTTATTTGACACTCTCTTCCACTCTTTTTATACATGAATATCCTCTAGGGTTTTTGTTTTACACATTCTGCCTTTAACCTTCAGAGATTCAACACATGAGAAAACACGTATGGATGTGCAATTAATCAATGAGTATGGTAACAAACAGATAACACCGATCTGCAGTTAAGCTAAACTACAAGAGATTATAATTATCAGTATGTTGGACACGGATATCATCATGTATCGTGGTGAAGGCATACACAGTCATCAATAACACTGTGGATTTCAAAGAATATATACAGAATCGGTGATGTTTTGGGCATAAAACAAAGGGAGCCATTGGCCATTATGTAACCGAATATATTATTTATTTTAAGGCAGTGTTGTTGATGAGTGTGGTGAGTTTTTTCGTTAACTGTGTTTGTGTACAACTGCCAACGCAGCATCGCCAAATAATTTAACAGTAATAGCATGACTGGGGAAAGCAAATATAAAAAACACAGCAGTGCTTACACCACAGCAAGAGTCTAATTGTGCTTTCTGCAGACACAATTCAAATTGTGGTCCAGGATCTTTTGTGAGGAATCAATATAATTGTGAAAAGTACTGGGAATCACTTGAAACCCAGAGCCTCTGTTATAAATGCAGCTGTTAAATGCTTTCTCATATTAAAACTGCAAAGACGGCTGTTTGTTGTTCTCTGTTTAATGGCACAAGCCGTGATTGTTAGTAAATCCACTTTCTCCACAAGACAACACAGCTAGCCATGGTGTGCATTCAGTGCTCTGTCCCCTTACTCCCTCGGAGGCTTGGGAAGTGAGAATGTCAGTCACCTCGATGTCTGCCTCTACTCCACTGCTCAAGCTGTGAAAACTGCGAGTGCTTGAGCGGCTGCTCGCAGAGCCTGTGGGCACAGCGCGCACAGAACAACACAATACGCACGCCTGCTTTAGGATTCCACCGGGCGGCAGGGTGGCGCAGTAATACCATCCTCGCCTCACACAAAGAAGGTCCTGCCCGGGGCCGTTTGACTCCTGCCTCGGGTGCCTTTCTGTTCAGAATTTGTGTGTTTACTCCATGTTCTGTGTGGATTATCCGGTTTCCTCCCACAACTAAAAACACTTATTAATTAGTGATAACATTGTAATTTTTTAGGATGCAGTGTCTGGCAGGTTGGTGCCGGCGGACCGCATGGTTTCCTCCCCCCAACCTCTCTGCGGTTTCCTTGCACCTTTTTCTTTGAATGAATATCTTCGATATTGAACAAATACTGTGCGCGTTATACATTGTGAATTTAATGTAATTTCACAAAATAATACTCAATGCTCGGAATTGTGAGAATTGTCTAGTTCCATCCATAATGCAGCTGTCACGACAATATGGCCACAAGCAAACAAAATGAATCGGTTTCCTTACCTCATCATATCATGACTCAACTATTGTAATCATGTCGTCTGGGGCTACCCAAAATCCCTCTTATCCAAACCTCAAACGATTGAAAATACTGCTGCTAAGTCTTCTCACAGTCACCAATAAATGTGACCACATCACACAAATACTTAAATCCATCCACTGGCTCCCAATCCATTGTTATTGTAACTAAGGGCGATACTGGTCCAAGCGTGTAACACGTTCCTCCGAGATTATAAAGGAAAATGCAGCTGTCATCCTTGGTGCTGCGATGGAATTCAAAGCAGTGCTGGGTTTCTGGCAGGAGTACCGTGCGAGAGAAGACTAAGCGCAAGGCTAACCTAACCCTGTGCCAAAACACAAGGCTCTCTATGGTTACTGGCCACACCTTTACGCACGTAAAATAGAAGTCCCTAAGAGCCAACACAGGTGTTAAGCAACGCACCGTGGATAGTTCTATTTTCGTAACAGTTATTTGGTATTGAGCCTGCAGTTGGACTCAGCAAGGGCTGAGAGCCCCATTAACAGCATGCACTGTAGTCTATAAGACACTCTTAGCGCAGTGGGGTATTGAACCATTCGGATGCCTTCCGAGCTCGCGATTTCTGTGATTAATTAGATACAAAGCAATTCTGCAGGGGAATAATAGGAAGTTGTAATGCACATTTCAGAACCTCAGTAATTAGAAAGTTATTTCTAATTTCATCCAAAAAAAAGTATTCTTTCATGTAATTAACTTATCAATTAGTGAAACTGGGTCTCATGAATTTTCTACGGTATTTCAATTTGCAATCATTTGAAGGCACAAAAAACGAATGTGACAATATCCTGCTTCGCATATGAACTTGGTTTTTACGGCTATCAAACTCTATTAATAAAATGTAAGAAAAATCCTAACAATAAGTTACAAACCCTCTTTTTTAATAAAACGTAAATTAGATTTACATCTGTAACTACTTCCAGCATTATGAGAATGGGTCCATTAAACGTGTATATACATATGTCTAAATGTATGCCCATGCATTTGACTTTATTAACATATTGTCACATGACGTTTATAGCATAATGGAACTTGTCTAGGTAGAGAGAAGGAGTTACAGCAAATCTGGGCATATTATTTTTACAATTCGACCTTATTTTAATATTTTAACAATTAAACATTTCCTATGGGCCCAGAATCCTCCACTTCATCCCTCTACCCCTTGCTCTCCACGGTCCACTTCTGTTAGTTTTATACGGATGAGGGGTGCTTGATATAGAATTATAATCACTGTGTCACCCCTGCTCAGTGTCTTGAGGAGGGATGATCTTGTTTATTAGCTTTTGTACAATGTGCAGCTTGTACTGTGTGACCCTGTTCCATTGCTGTACAACCACATGAGTCTGCTGTAATCATATGCCAATAAAAAAAAACTGATTATCAGTAAATATTTTAAAAGTTATTTTTGTCAGACCCCAGGGTGTAAAGCCGCCATTCCCAACCGGTAGGTCGCGACCTATCAGTGGGCCGCGAGCGCCACCTAGTGGTCCGTGGAGACCAGTCCCAAGTGGGCCAAGTGGTCCTTAAGGTGAAAAAGGTTCAGAACCCCTCGTCTAACAAGCTGTCTGGAACCCTTGTTATCCCCTTAGTCTCTGGCCCCTCTATTTATGTATTTAAGGGCCATTGGCCGAGACATCCCCTGTTAAATACATATTATCTGATACATAGCTTTGTCAAGCTTTCAATGATAAATACATTATGGTATGTGCTGTATTCCTGTTCTGCATGCTATTGTTATAACTGTACGTGTATAAATTTAATATGCTTTTACTCTGCTGTAAGGATTTTATACCGTGATAGATATATCTTAATTGATCTCCAGCATTTCTGCACACATGGGGAATGGCTTCCTAAATGCCGAGATCCTTGTTATTGCTTGTTAAAATCAATCGCTTAAAATTCACATGCAGTACGACCATGTGTCAAATTGTATGAAGTAAATGTGTTTACTGACATAGGTGGTATGTTGGGCTTATGCATGGTTGATAATGAGCACATTCATGTTGGAGATATGAATGATTGTATTGCACAAAGGCTTGCTCATAAATGCTTTGTACCACAGTGCTTGGTTATTAGGTGCAGTGCTGTGTGCTGTACATTGTACGACGATTACAAGAACATTGCAGGCAGTGGGGATGCATCAGTTGTTATGATTTATACGTCTAATAGAAGCACATTCTGCAATCTCAGGGTGAGCTATTCAGCACAGCTAGCAGCCCTGCAAGATAATGATCCAATAGAGTTTGCTACTTTACTAGGATGTCTGAGGCGATGGGAGGATTTTGAGAAGATATATTATTGTGTATTCTATCATTAAAATCATCGAGATGCAATGATGTGAAGTGTGTGACGATATTAATAAGTATTTAGCTTATTAAATTATAAATGTAAATATAATTAGAAAACAAAGCGAACTCGTGCAGCCTGCGTAGTTGTATTTTCATTGCTGCCTCATGGGACATCCACCACTCTTTTTGAGTTAGTAGTATAAACAATAATACAACAACTCATTCAGCTCTTCGCTTGAGCTGGTGGTCTAGACAAGAGTGAGAGCGTCACACGTGTATACATGACATGCAAGGCATGATGGGAGGCGTGCCTTCCTGCTGTTTGTGAGCAGCAGCACACCGTTGCATTTTGATATATTTAGTTATTTGCAGCCCGCACAAATTTTCCCGTTTCGTAATTTTTTTCCCTCATCATTCATTCATTCATTTTCAGAAACCGCTTACTCCTGTACAGGGTGGCGGTGAGCCGGAGCCTATCCCGGCAGACACAGGGCGCAAGGCTGGGGAACACCGAGGATGGGACGCCAGTCCATCGCATTTTTTCCCTCATCATTTGCACAAAATTTTGAAATAACAGAATTTTTTGTAAATAGACCATAAGCACATACACCTAAAAACACAAATGATTGTTTACACATTATCACAATCATCATGCTAAAATGCTGTCTTCTAATTGAAAAATGCGTAATGTATAATAAGCTAATGTATTGAAAAATAGGTCTTCGTCAGAGCAGGCCAAGCACACACATGTGTACTGTGTACCTTTATGCAGTGTTTAATCAGTCTACACATGAGTCATTATGTGCACCCAGCAATAAGTCAAATGAGTCACCACTGGAGATTGTGGAAAGCGCGAGTACCCAACATTTTCCCATCCCATCTGGTAAGCATGGGCAACCAGGCTGATTAATCCTCAGCAGAACATCCCATGCATGTGAATGCATGACAAACATACCAGAGGTGGTGATGTTAGTCTTAAATGGCAATATATTTCACACACTACATCGATTCTAAATAAGACTTACTTGCTGTGCTGGAGGTAGAGTCACGCATAGGCTGGTGACGAGAAATCTCTTTTGATGGCAGAGGTTCATACAGGCCTACATGTACATCATCTTTTAAATCTGTAAATTACAAGAAAATGATGAGAAACCCCATCACAAAAGGATGGGAAACAACTAGATGTGCATTGTAAGTACAAAAGCTTGTGGCCTCATGTGGACCACCAGCTCAAAATAATTGCATGTGTGGCCATCTGATCGTTTTAGACCACCAACTACAAATCTTGAGAAAGTGTGCCGAAGCTACACGCACAGCAGCAAAGCAATTTATGAACTGAAGACTGGTTTCATCTTTTAAGACTCATCAGCTCAGTCATCAATGTTCGCAGCTGCTGTACGCTTCTTGGAGCCTCGTATACAAAGAGGGCTTACCTCTCTGGGGACCCATTAGCGTTTGTACATGTTATGCACATCTTTGTGTGTTATTAAAGCTACAGGTACATCATCCATAATGCGTCTATACAGAGCGCAGCTTGGAGCCAAACAAAACTTTAACAATATATTGTTTTTAATGCTGTATTGGCACTAGTACATAATAAACAACAAAACAGTGTTAAAGTTAATAAGCGACCAGGAAAATAATAGTGAAAATTTAAAGGCAACAAAATCCGAATGTCGATTTCAAAAACACTTGGTGTATAAAAACAGATGTTTTGGGCAATGCCCCTTCTTCACAGCAGTAAGGTTAATACAATATGTATGTTTATCTAGGCCTGCACTGCTGTCCATCTGTCTGTTTGCTGGCAACAAACCTTGAGTTGTTTCTGAAATTACATTCTGAAATTCTTGGTAATTATAACTCTCCTTGCTGCATCATAATCAATCATATAAAAACTAAATTGCAGATAATGAATTAATATCGCCAATGCAGTAAAAATTATGTTTTTTGTGGATTTACTTTTTTATCAGCTATTTGTGGATTTATGCTAATTGTTAAAGTGTTAAAAGTTTTGCTAATTTCATGTCCTGGCTCCTGGTAGATTATAAATAATCCGGTTAGTTTATATATTTCGAAATGTTCACATGGTACAAACCAAAATATCTCATTCGCGTAGAAAATCCTTTTAAGAGGGAATAATAACCAAGGTCCACTGTGGCAGATGTGTAATTACATTCCATTTCTTCAACCAAACACATGTGCATGCCAATGAATGAATGACAAACGTATACCAGTGTGCTAATAACGTTAGTATTTTAATGGCCAACGATTCCACACACTACATCATTATAAAAGTAACACAGCAAATACAACTGGAATCAATGTACTACAATTATTTATTTAATGGCTTTTCCAGAATAGCGGTTTTCAATGTAGACAAAATATTCTAATACTGGTGACAACAAATCTTGAATAAATGCGGATTGAAAATGTATGAAATGGTCTAGAAAGAATGTGTTAATCAACCTACAAGCCTCTATTTGATAAAATATATATATATATATAATGACGTCAGCATTGCAATTGCGACATCATTAAGGGGGTTCAAATTTGCAAGCTGCACATGTACAAAAGCTAATAAACAAGATCATACCTCATAAGAACACTGGGCATGGGTGACACAGTGGTTACCATTCTGTAACAAGCACCCCAAATCATTGGTTTGATTTCTGGACATAGCTAACACCAGTGGTCAGCAGTATCTGACCTTTCACCCACCCACATTGACCAGAGTGATGAAGTATGGTCAAACAATCCTCCCATGACCAAGGCCTTTATTTAGGAGTGGACTGACAAAGGTTGGCAATGTTCTTAACAGGCTGCCTACATAGCTGTCCGTACAGGTGCTTTTGGGAAATATATAAATAAATTAGACATTATGTTCCTAGTGAAGATACAGACGTCCGGTGGCTTCACACATATCACTCACCCAACATGCCTGTGTGCATATGCACACTAAAAAATATAGGGTGCACTCACCCATTAAAATAAACAGCCTATATTTAATTTGCTTTCACATATGGAACTAACATGGCTCAGCCAGGGTGTTTCCAGAAGCCTAAGTGAGGCATGCCCCATAGCAGATAATTGAATTAAACATTTCCATGCAATTTGTTTTAAGCCCGTAATTTACTTGGGGGACTTGAAAAAACGTGATATCTTTGTACAGTTTGTGTTCATTTATATTCCTTTGCCTACTTTGCACACGAACAAAAGTAGCACGACAACATATGCTCATTGGGGCATGAATTACACATGGAAAGCGTTTATACGTTGAAATTAAAGAGCTCACCTTTGAGTTCAGGGTAGCTGGCTGAATTGTAATTTAAGGATCTGGGCCGTGTGCTTACGTCACTACATGCAGGAGCATGCGGTGAACTACATGGGATATTCATCTGACTGGGTATCAAAGCCTTGTCCATGGTGCACTACCATCTGCTAGTTCATGCCAAAAAGACACCATTTGTAATGTCAAAGTCTACTTACATATACGAATATATTTTAGCCTTTAGAGTTGGAATGAAGATGAGTTATTTCTTTATACCCGAAAGACCATTCTTCAGTCCAACATATTCACCCAAGTTGTTTGTTTTCTTAGTTATCATGCCATATGGTGAAAATCACGTTGCTTTAACTGATAAAATATTTGCTTAGAATTGATGTATGGTATTGTTTTTCAGTGACATCAAGCTGTCACTGACAACTATTGCACTGCTATAGATCCAGAACCTGGGTGAAAATGTAAAACTGACAGATGTGTTCTCTATATCATATGCTTACAACTTTTCTCTGGCATGTGATGGAATTCCATTTTTTTAAGAAGAGTGAGAATATAGATGACATTATATTACTCTCTTCACCAACCCACAGTGCCCACTGTGGTTACGCATGATCAAATAACCCCAACTGACCCACATGGCTTTGGGAAGTCCTCACCTAGCAGAGGATAGATAAAAGGGCTGTACATATACATTATTTAACACCAATTTGTGATTTATACATTGAGCCTACCTCACAAAAACTTGATTGTATACAGAACCATTCACATAAGGCCTCGCAGCACTTTACAGAAAATATCCCAACACTAAACAGATATATATAGACTCAGAATCCGGAGGTCATCTCCACAACCTTTGCTCCTCCATCCATCCATCCATTTTCAGAAACCGCTTAATCCTATACCGGGTCGCAGTGAGCCGGAGCCTATCCCCTTGCAGCCACTACACATACGGTACATATGAGGAATGCACCACACAGTGATTTTGTATTTAATAACACTAATAACACTACATCTTTACGTGTCAGGCAGGTCTGAGCAGTGGTCCAGGGTACCTGGTTGCTTTGGTTCTTTTTTTCTCCGGGCGATGTTTTCCCTGATAGTTTTGAGATTTTGCTGGAGGTATAAAAAAATACGGAAATAAACTGAGACGTGCATCTAATGTTATGCAATATTATACAGCATCATATAAATTAACAGTAATTAATTCAGTGACAATAACAAATGTGCTATGTAAACTATACTTTTCATGTTAGTCATGCGTACTGGTAACACATTTCAATCCATTACGTAATAAAATAATCTCACTGGTTGCAGGAAAATATTATGTCTTCAGTGGAATATTACATAAATGAGATAAATGTATGTATTCTCTGAGCACCTGTGTAAATGACACACTTAAGATTTCAATGGTAAGACATGTTCACTATGTGGAATATTACCTTGGAACAACTTATTGAAATAAAAAAGAGCACTAAAATAGAATGGGCATGTTTGATATTTTTGTTTAATCCAAGCATAACTTCAGTGCATCTTTATTATTTGACTAATTGCATGCCATTACTCTGCATTCCATTACTTTGAATAAGAGAGAAAAAAATGCAGGCTATAATTAAATCACCACAGAAGTGCACAGGCAAAAAAGTAATTATGAGCACTTTCCGCAAATTACGTGAATGACATGCATTTAAAAACTGCACAATTATCCATTATGGTACAAGTGACACAGTCAACCTTATATACTCATTTAAAAAATAACGCTAGACAGTTCCTCCTAAATAAATCATTTCCTGAGGCTTCATGCCTGAAACACAATATACGCTGCAGACAGCAAAGATGCACAAGTACGGAAAAACACTAATCAGAAAGAAATGCCAGTGAATGCATTCACCAGTTAATTAACATATTTTGAATAATGAAGACAAATCTGAGGTTAACATTTGAATAAGCCATGCTCTTAAGTTAATGGCGATGTTAGTTACACACACAGGCACATTGTGAATTGAAAAACCATCATTTGAACAGCAAAATATGTTGGCATCATGTACAATACTAAAAAGTGTAAGTTTCTGGAAATCCATCAGGGACCAGCCATAACAACTAGGTCATACTGCAAAAGCACCATTTCGACTGCTTTAGTACATTTACGAACATGACCTTTCAAACACTTTCTTACTCCACTAGAAACGAAATACCCCTCTTCAAAGCAGGCACTGTGCTTTTCAATTAGTCCGAGAACAATAACACAATGGCCAACCCTTGAAAGCAAGGTCGCAGGATATTTAAACCTGAAGGTCAACAGCTTGGACGTGCCCTAGCGAATGACACTGCACTTGCTTGACATATTATCCAAACAGCATGTCATTACGTATAGGGGTGAGACAGACCTTGACACTTAGGCCACAACTCCTGGCCATCGACACAGTAACCTAGCGTGTGGTGCCACATGGGCACCTTCCGCTCAATTAGCATGTCGATGTGGCAAGGCTTGTAGGAAATAAGCACGCCCAGGGAACAAAATTGCCAATAACGCAATCACCCGGAGCTGGATTCCGTTTGATGGGGGCCCACGGCTGTTAATAGTTTTGAGGACCCCTCTTTCATATATTTAATCTATTCCCATTGATGTTTTATCACCACCATTGCCCAATGCTAATCCACCAATTGTTATTTACCTCGGGTATATCAGCTCTTGCTTTTTTTAGTTTTATGTACAAACTGTAACTATAAACCAAAGTTAAAATGAAAGAAATTCTTTTAATTTGAGCACGAAACTGGTGGTAATGCACACAGTGATGTTATAGCTGGAATTAACAAAGTACCTATTTATTTAGCTGCTTATTAGGAACGAGAGGATTTTCTTAAGACTTATCACGATTACATTTCGATCATTATAAATCAGTATATATTTTTGTGGGTGTGGGGTCTCAAAATCCGAGGCCCCAAACTGCAGCCCCTGAGGCCCCTGTGTTAATGTGACGGTGTTCGCACCTCATGGAACTTGAACGAGGCCATACGGCGCTTCTCATCAATCTGGTATGCCTTGAAGCGGATGAGGGCCTCGTCGATGGAGATCATGCCAGCCTTCACCTGCTCCTGCAGCGTGATGAGCTGCTGCTGCCCGGGCGTCTTCATACCCGCAAAGTAATCGTGCCCCGAGTCCCAGCTGGCAGACGAAGCGTCTGCAACACCATGGTCAAAAGCAAAATACACCAGACGTGGTATAAAGCACTTAATCAATCGGCAGTAGTAACATACGTGACCTCACAGAGGTCCTGCCTGAAGCGGTTCAATTCCCATCTCAGACACATTTCTGTGTCGAGTTTGTGTGTTCTCATAATTGGCCTATAACATCATAATATATAGGGCACAGCGTCTGGAAAATGTTGGTGCTGGCTAACCTTGTGGCTGCC
>JAZEWU010000002.1:4870951-4881764 GCA_036362915.1 Geotria australis
CCTGCGAATTCTACCAAACACTTCGAAGCCAAGCTGAAAGACAACCATGTCCAGAAGCTAGCCATCGTGCTTCGAAGAATCGCAAAGAAGAAGATTATCCACGGTCCCTCTTGTCCCCTATCCCCCACGAATAACGAGGACTAAGTGTACATTTGTTTGAACCAATAACAAACCAAGCATCTTCGCTTTCATTGCTAAAAAGAGTGACGCCATGCATTATGTAACAATTTTGCTCTGTTAAATACATCGTTGCCCTCTAAAATCAGTATACTCCACACAACTGCATGAATAAATAAGCATTGTTTAAATATTTAAATGCCCCCAAGGCCTCTGCTTGCAAAATTCAACGCAATGTCCAAGTGGCCACAATGCGATTTTCAACCCTCTCAAATCACAACACGCGTTTGATTTTGAAGTTGTGTGAACAATCTCGCATTGGCCACTTGCTAGATTGTTATTGTGTGCTGGCTCAGCACAGTGAATAAGCCTGGGTGATAATCAGGCCATTTTACAAACAATTTCTATCAATAAAAAATAAATTGCGTATCCTTACCTAAGTAAAAAAAACAGATAGAAATATTCAGTGACGGTCAAAGAAACAAAAGATCAGTAAATATCCACTCTGTTTATAAACAAAGCAGGGGATCATGAAATTACAAGCAGTCACAGGAAGTATTTTTAACCTCAAAACTCAAGCAATTGTTTTTGAGGTTGGGATTTTTTATGACATTAATTATTCTGACTTTATTTTTTATTCTTCACCATCAGTGCATTTAAGCTTCCTGCACACATTTCGCTGGTTCTTCTCCATTGTGGTTCTCTTATCCGAAAATCACTCAAGTTGCAGATTAATGTTGGTTTGTGATTGGATGACTATTCTTTGAGTCTGTTGTTCTAAATACCACGTGTCAAAGATACATTTTCTCCTTTTAATCCGTATATTTGATTAACGGTGAATCTTGTTTGTTTTAAGATGCATGTTGATACATGGATATTAGGTTTTCGTGTGCACCAATTGGCCCCTGATTTGCACCTTCGTTTTGGTGAGATATGAGGTTTCCTGTTCTTATTTGTGTAAAATATGGTTATGCACAGCTTTAAAATGTGTTACAATGTACAGAAACGGTTTAAATGGTCGTTTTATATTACTGTGCACAAAGCAACTGTATCCTGTGAAAATGCAAAAGAGGAATGTGCTATTTGTAGCAACATTCTCATCATAACAATACTCTCCTCAGTTGTCTGAATGGGGGTCAAGGTAGAAGCGTTCACGTCGCGATCCCTGTCTGGTAATACTTGGTATTGCCTGCGAATTCTACCAAACACTTCGAGGCCGAGCTGAAAGACAACGATGTCCAGAAGCTGACCATAGTGCTTCGAAGAATCGCAAAGAAGAAGAAGTTGTCTGAATGGATTAAAATGTCAAAACAATGCTATGTAAACAACCTTTGTCAAAATAAAATGCAACTGAGTTAATAGTAACGTGAAAAATATATTACCATTCATTTTGCAAATGCAGTGAGATAAAAAGACTCTTTAAACTAGTTATAGTAACACATTTCTCATTAAACCAACACAACAATATCGTGAGAAAAACAGGTTCACATTTGATGCAAATCCGAGGGGAAGAGGGTCAAGTGGCCACACTAAATGGAATATAAATGTCAGTTCGGCACAGATAAACGGTTAAAATGAGTGGAGCATCAATGATTTAGTTTTTATTTGTCTGAAACAAATGTAGTTATAACCGAACCTCCAGGGAAATTCAAGACTTTTGTTATTAAACTTTTGTTTTCCTCTCATATTAAAAACTTACTATGATACGAAATATGAGGTAAAAAAATGTTATAAAAAAACTCAAGACTACTTAAAGTTCACTTTGTTTTGAGTTTAGAGGAAAAAGAAAATGTAATTGTGTTACTTTTGTGGCTCTGCTACCATAGAAAGTCCTAGAAATGTCTTTACTCCTGGCTTGGATTTCAAAAGCACAGAGAGACATAAGTGGTAAAATTGTAAACAGAAAAAACAAATAAATACATTGGAAGGAAAACGTGTGGACAAACATGAGGGACACGCTGAGATCTTGTATTTTGGGGAAAAACATTTCTTTCAAACATTTTATATGAGAAACTCAGTGTGTTGGTATAACTATGGCAGTCCTCAACATCAGGCCACAGCTCAAAAGACCTATGTGTGTGGCCATGTTGTAATTTTAGCCCACCAACTTAGAAAATGGAGAACATGTGGCCAAGCTTGCCAAGATGTGGATTGTACATGAAATGCACATTTGTGTGTTGTTAAATTAACTTGTTTGCGGCCTGCACCAGTTTTTCTGTTTTTAAGGGGTTCCTCATCATTCACAGTGTATAACTGCGTTAGTCTCATAGGAAAAGGAATCTGTATTTATCCCAAATACCGTTTGAAAAAATTAGGAACATGAATGTAATTAATTTTGGTATTTACCTAATTTCCACTAATTTTTTATCTAAGAAAAAACCCCCCCGAAACTTCAGTCGGAATAAATATTCGAATTTTGCTATAAAAAATCCACATTACAATAAGCAGCTGGGGAGTGTGCCTTGTCCCATATACACATACATTTTTAAACATAGCTACACTAGCCAAATCCACCCTATGAAAACCAAATGAGTGTTGTGTTGCAAAAATCGTGTGTTTTTCATATTCAGTACATTTTATTATCTGAAAATATTACCCACCCTTTATCTAACAAGACATGTTGACTAAATGAGTTATTATGGATGGTGTGCTGATGGTTCAACACACAAACTGGTAAACGATCCTATGACCCGGTGGGGCAAAGTGAGCTTATGACAGCTGTCCCAAACCATAAATAAACAAATGCACAATGGGCACATCTACTATTACATTTCCCTAACACTATGTTGCATCATCTCAGATGACTTAACATTGCATGCCAAACTCCCTTAGGTCGGCTATGCTTGTCCAAGGGTGTTTAGAGTCCCAGATGCAGGAACGTGCGTACACCTGTGTTACTGGTCACGCGCTCCTGACCTGTGTTTGTATGGTGCGCCGCGGGCGGGCCCAGTTGCTTTTCTCTGGTAGTGTCCTGAAGGAGGTCACGAAGCAACTGGTCCGAGGGCGTTAGCCCGAAAAAACCACACGGGTCGGACGCCAGCGGTACGACACATTGCTCTCTCTCCCGTTGAAGAGGACGCAGGCTTTGCTGCCTCACTGCACCAAAAAAACACATACAATCACACACCCAGAAGTGTTAAAGTGGCCGACACCATCTGAGGACCAGACGAGAAAGATGTGACGGCCATTAGGTATCTGGCAAAATTACAGCATGAGATTTTAAATGTAAATGCATTTAATTTCTCCACAAGCAACAAGATAGGAGGGTGCATGCATAAATCAGCAGTAGAGTTGATAAAGTTCTCTATTGACTAAAGTGCTGAAGGTTGACCATTAAAATGAACATCATATGAACTCTAGAATTTGGAGATTGCAACAAATCCTGGCCTAAAACTGCGATACAGTTCTTGGAATCACATATCATTCCTAATGGGAGCTTGTGATTGGCATACCCATGGCGTCATGTTGAGACCAGGATTTGTAGAACCCGATTTAGCATTCGGGCAACAAGGCAAGGCTGATGGAGCCTGACCAAAGTAGTGGAATCATCACTAAAACGTATGGCTGGTTGATACTGGCCAACTGGTATCAACATCGACACTGCAGGCGGCTGGTAGCAACATGAATCACCACTGAATATTATGCTATGGGGAGTAGCCATTAAAATGATATCAATCCCGATTCTAGTTGGCTTGTAATACCCAGAATTTCCATTGAAATGTATGGGAAATATCTAGTGTGCAGACTTGGCCCGATTCCACCTTGATTCCGGTGTGGCATTCAGATAATACGTGAGGGTCTGTGGGACCTGGCTGGCCTGGTGGAATTTCCACTAAAACATATTGCTGATGCCTATGCATTATGGTTCAATGGCGATTTCGGTTGACACCAGTTGGCTGTCGTGGATCAGTGGAACATCATGGAAAACCATATGGACTCCTGGGACCACCGTGTGGGTTGTACGATTTAAATAGCCCCATGTGTGGCGTATGTGCAACATGTTTGTCATGTCTGTTGTCTTCATCGTCGTTACTGTGTTCGTCATCGTTGTTATCATAGTTCCAGTAGTCCAAGTAGTAGTTCAAATGAAGAACAGCAATTCCAATAACTGCAGTAACCATTCAGGCTGGAATTCAAGTAATGTAATATAATTCTGCATTAATTTCTAATTTCTTACAACTTCTAAGTCTCACCCACGATAGTAATACAGTTCAGTTACGGTTATCCACTGTAACGTGGGGGCCCAATATCACACATCCTCTTATCTGCAACATTACTCATCTGCATATACAAATGTGAGGATATTTGCCATGCGACTCCTCTTATCTGCGAATAATGACAGATAATAGGATGCCATTCTTCAAAGACTCGTGGGAAAAGTTGCAGATAATCTTGTATAATATAAAAAATAGGGCAGTGTATAATCGAAGTTTCCACAGAGCATACACCTGCTACAGATAATGGGACTCATGTAAAAAAGGGCCGTTGATAGGTGTTTTCTTGAATAGAGGTTCCTTAGACCAGTGGTTCTTAGCCTTTAATGCAGCCTACACCCCTTTGGTTCTCAAAATATGTTCTCGCACCCCTTAGTAATAAAGCAACATATTGTATTCAACACATATATAATACAATAAATATACATTCTGGCATGTCTCGCAACCCCAGCAAGGGCATTTCGCAACCCCAGGGAGTGCGTACACCCCCGATTCAAAACTGCTGCCTTAGACTCGTGTTAATGACTTTATATCTATATCAAGCTCATAATCACTTCATGTATTATCCAACTGCAATAGAATAGTATCTAACTATTACAACACTTTCCATCAAGGATTTTGTTCCTTTATTCTGGCAACAAATGGATCCAAATAATCTTACAAAAGAACTGGTCATCAACTTAACGGAAGAATGAAATGTATCACTCGCCGTGTACGCTTCTCGAAGGAAAGTACAGGCATTCCGCAGAAGCAAGAGCCGCTGAGCTCACCACACGGCAGACCAACAGGGTAATCCGGAGTTGTCGTTATGAGTCGTGCATGTGCCTCGATCATAATGTGTAAGCACTCACGGTGAGAGCAAAGTTTCCTCTGCGCTTTGTCTTGCCCTCTGAATGTGGCTGGCTGTCAGCCACCGAGACAAGTGAGCACTCTACGCATCTGTGATTGGCGTTGAAATAGTGGCAGCTGAGTATAAAACATCAGCCGCCTAATGTCACACACTGTGGATTTGATAGACATCAATTCCGTTTTTTTAATAGTTGACAGTTGTTTATGCATTGTATAATGTATATGTCATGGAAATAAAAGTGTGCCTTCCAGTTAATAATCATAGTTGTATAATAATAAAAATAATGCACTCATTGTTGAGCCACAACAATAATTGTTATAGCTCTTAAGATCTGCTCTTTTGGAACAGCCTGATGATGCCTCCAATGTGGGAGGTGAAACGTCGTGAAGGATAGAGGAAGAAAGCTCGACGCGGCTATCCTGAAAGAGCAGCTTGAAGAGCAATTCTCATACATCGAGCCGTGAAAACCCTACATCAATACAAATGTTAGAGCTACGATAACATTTGAAAGTGAAGTGCCCCTGTTTTCAGGTTTAAAAGGGTACACAATGCACACTAAATCACTAAATATTAAACATGTGTCAATCCATCAGTGTCCATCGTCTACACAACCAACGTCCGAAAATGTTGACTCACCTGGAAGGCACTTGAGAATACTACCGCTAAATTATTAGGTTAATGTTAAACAACTTCAATTGTGGAAACATTTTTTTATTGAGAAATGCTCAAATGAGTACCTAGTGTGGTGTGTAAATATCGGTACTAGGCAGACAAAGGTGGTCAGGCGTAGTGCTGACCAACCACCATCTCGTGTACCGTGCCGGCCTTCATAGGTGATTGCTAACAGCACATTCCCCAAAGGTCTGTTCAGCCTATACGGGGGTCTTTGTGTATTTAATAATAATAATAATAATTCAATTTATATAGCGCCTTTCACCCGAGGGTCACAAAGCGTCTGCTAATAGACTCCTAAGTGAGTGATGGGAGAATTTCAACTATAAAATTCCACAAGGATCTTCCAATTTTTATAGAAATGCATTGCATACATGTAATGGAGCACATTGTTATATAGAACCGTTTTCCCTTTGACAATCGGTGGAATGATTTTCATATTTATTGTATCTGAAACCATAAATATGTCTGTGCATACGGACCTATATCATAATCTACACATGAGTGTTATTGTAAAAAAGTATTTAAAGATAAACAAATAATGTGCTCGCGTCAATAACAGCACAGAGTAAATATGGTAAATTAGATAATTTTGAGCTTTTCTATAATATGTAATTCCCAAACAAAAGTTGGAATTGGCATCACACCTGTAAAGATGAAAATGGGCAGATGCTGAGTGATATTAAGTGTGATGTTTCAAATTAACATTTCTTCACGGCATTACAATTTAATCCTCTGCAAAGTCGCAAATGGAATGCGCCAACGGGGGCAACTTTAACTCACTGCTGATTCTTAAGTTACGTGGATCTCGCCAAATGCTACGTGGTGAAAACTGCTCGACTGCAAGATTAGCCAACGGGGCGATGCATTAAAAAACTACTCACCGTGCATAACCTTTACTGTCTGCTCTGTTTCAGTCACAAGCTACGTTATTTATAGACAGTGTTCAACAAAAACGGTCTCAAATGGTCTCACAACACAACCCATCATTGTTTGCATTATTTGCCATAAGGGTGCTTTTTAAGGTTAACTCTCTTAGCCATTTGTCATATCCTCATATGACGCACAGTACAAAGGTTGTTTAAATATGTCTCATTAGTGCAGGCTCTGATTTGGCTCCCTGAGCCTAGACATTTCCAAAGAACCTGAAAAAAACAAGAAAATATTACACTGCGATCTTCCCTTGCACTGTCAGGCTCATTTGCAGCCATACTACAAATATCGTGTTAGGTGAAATTTCATGGCTTCAATCCCTCCTCCTGGAGGTGGATGGGTCTAAGCTGCCAAATAATTAATAGTTACCTTTTGTTTTTACACAAGCGTGTTGGCGTTTACAACATATGCAATGTATAGTCCGGTAAAATTCACAACCTTATTACCCATGAATATTATCCACCCGTTGTCAAAGGGAAAAAGCTGAAGGGTCATCAAACACTCCTATTATCTGTGTCCCTATTCTGCATATGCTCCACGATTATCCGCAATTGTTACAAATAAGTGGCGTTATCTTTCTCTTTCAAGTGACATATACTGTAATGGGACTTCTAGATTGGCACTCCACTCAGTGGCTTCCTGAGATGCTAAGTAGAGAAATAACAATGCCTCCCACAACAGATCTCAGTGGGCAGGTTGATCCGATCCAATACGTTTCACGGTCCGGGATCATCCCTCATCTTCCACTCGTGAAGCAGGTGGCCGCATCACCCGTGTACTGTGCGGGTTCGGTTGAGTGCCGTCTACTGTCCTCAAGGGAGGTCTAAGCCAGGGTCCTCTGCTGTTGGGTCAGTGATGAGGCATTGGTTCTTCATGTTGCAGGCGTCCCACGACTCCATCCGTCTGGATAATTGGTCGGTGCCAGCTGCGTGGATAATGGCTGTTGTTTCCCAGAATAGCCGGCGTGATTGTAAGCGCGTTAGCGGTGGGTTGTTCCGGTCTTCGTGGTTTGGAAGGTCGGAGTCGCTGTTAATTCTCCGCAACCCACGTAGCACGGTGGCGTCACGGCGGATGGCAGACGGGATATTGTGGGACAGCCCTTGCAGCCACTGAGTCACGGCGGTGTTTAGCCGCACGGCTATGATCTCCGTGTGGTGGCTGCTGGACTATTAGGCAAAGCAGTATCCTGGTGGCCTAGTTGCTCAGACGGAACGCCAACGACACAACTGTATTCTCTGGATGAGAGCGGAGGCGCCAGGTCTGGAAGAAGCATTACAGCAGGTCCAGGTCACTTTTTGAGCATCCCACTTGCTTCCTCTAGCGTTGATGTTGGCATCAGCAGTTCACTGTCATCGTGATAGACGAACTTCCGAGACTTGGTGCAGCGCATGTCTGCCTTGTAGATGTTGAGGAAGGCCGGCGCAAGCACCAATCACTGTGGCAGCCCATTATTAAGCGTCCGTGTTCAGTTGGTCTCGTCACATAGGTAGACGCAGAACTTGCGGTTGCTCATTAAGGTGCTGATAAGTCTGAGAGTCTCAAGGCATTGAATGGTTTTTCAAAGCATCATCATCAGAGCTTCACACCAGACAGTGTTTATTGATGATGATAAGTTCGTGAAGGCAGCTCCAGTCTTCATCTGCTTCTGGAATCCTGTCTCAATGTTGGTAGCGAGTGTAAGGACCTGGTCACAGCAGCCTCCTCCCTCTCGGAAGCCCGTCTGCAATAAGCGGAGTAGATTCGTGAATTACATCATGGGAAATAGGTTTGCGCGATGTTTGTCTGCTACAATACCACCTATAGCTACAGGTGTCGTCATAAAATAAACGGCATACTTTCACTAATATAAAGCAAAAAAAGTGACATGACAAAGCAGCAGAATTTTCTCCACAAATTGCAGAGGTTCATGGTTTGAACCCAGTGGCCACCCTAGTTAATGCTGCTGGTGTGTCAATCTTAAAAATATGTGCAGTCTACATAACCGTGGAAGTTAAAGATCCCATGACAGCATTGGCAAGGTTAGGCCATTGTGTACCTGTGTCATGATCCACATTTTCCATTAAAAAAATATATTGGGCAGTAAAAACCTACACCAATGCTTTGATGTCGTTCCAATTTGATAATAACTCTGGTATCTCAAGGACGCCAACATATTGTTCTAGATTTCGGACTCCCCAGACTACCTTTAGCAATTTCCTTCCATTCTGAGTGAACTTACACGCCACACTATCTAACATTCATAATAGGGATGACCGAAACAGCAGACTATGAGCTTTGATGCCATTTACAACTGGAATGAGAGCAAGCATCTTGGAATGTTCTTATTTAGGTTAACGTCTACATTCGTCGTTATATAGTGTTCCACATAATGACGTATGTAAAAAATAAAAGATTGTACTCTGTAGTTTAGTGGCTAGAGTCTATTTAATAACAAATTAGTTGGTGATGCTGCTCTGATTGGCAGTGGTGCAGAAGCACAAATAACACAACATTCAACAAATCTATCAATAACTCTGTGGCCTTGTAAAGAAAAATGTGTAATAGGTAGAAATTCAGACAATGGACCTTTTTTATAGCACACACAGCAGACTTCCAATTGACTTTCAACTATCGTTCAAGTCATGAATGTGAACAAGTCAACAATGAATGTTGTTTTCTGAATACAGAACTTGAGTTCTCACTTGAAGCGAGTCCAATGCTCTTGGTCAAGTCACTGGCATTTATTTCGGGAAGAAAAACTACCAAAGCAGAACTGATGTTGCTATAGTGTAATGGTTAATGCGCTGTACTTGCAACATATCGGCCGGCGGTTCGATTCGATATCTCGGCGCGACAATTGAAACAATGGTGCAAGTTCCTTAAATCCTCCCGTGCCTCTGTCCATCCAGCGGTTGGTTACGAGTGGTGAGATTAACGAAAGTAACTCGCACCTCTCTCCCTGGTGATGTAGCATAGCATTCACAGCACTGCATAAGTCGCCCATTCTTTACATCTGTTAGCGTGGAGGCGTAGGCCGAATACATCTCGAGGGGCCCTTGAGAGCTTCCTCTCGTGGAGCCTCTTCCAGCAGCAGCAGCAGCGGCGTAGGCAACAAATTGCAGAGCTGCATTTTACATTTCATTACAGAACTGGCGATTGTGCTTCATCTGCTCACTGTGCGAGCGCACGCACAGTGATGGAGAACGGAGAGCTACCCATTAGTCCAGAGGGCATGCGCACAACTGCAGCGTTTCATTTAATAAAAATCCCATTGCCTTCGTGTTTACGCACAGTTATTACATTTCTTCATCATCCTATCTGAGAATAGTGACTGCAAGACCTGGGTAAGAATTGTAATAAGAGCAAACTTTATTGCTGTATTGATCGTTACACATTGGCTACATTAATAGAGAAATATCACAGAAGTGTATATATCAAATTACCAAGAACACATAAACGTGGAAATGTAACGTTCTTATCAAATGTTAGTAATTCGTCATGCTTTTATCAGTCTACCCATCTGTCACCCACTCTTGTGCCTACGGAGCCCATATTTGGTAGAAAGCTCGCATTGATTTGAAACCACCTTATTTTCATCATTATCCTCATCAAAAACACAGAAGCCGGCCAAAATATTGCAACAGAGCTGGCAATAACAGGACGTGTTTGTGGTTCACCGCCGAAGCGGTTGCTATGACACTGTGTGACCTGGGAAGTCCCATAGCAGGGTGCGCGCGAGTAAAATGTCTCAGCTTTAAATTCCCCCAATGGGCATTTTTGGTTTTTACCCAGTGGGAATTTTCCACGGTTTGCGCTAGCTTCCCCCAGCTTCCGGACTAGAGCAAATTATGCACTTGCGCAACCCTTGTGCCTACACACACATCACACGCCCAACCAATTTCCTTTGCTCGTTACAAAATGACACACCTAATATTGCGCACATTAGCGTGACTAAATTATCTAGGATTTTGACAGTTTCAGGTGGCTCTTATCTGAAAATGAATTAATTATTGCAATATTTTTACGCAAATGAAATGTAATGCTATGA
>JAZEWU010000002.1:4881924-4914238 GCA_036362915.1 Geotria australis
AATATAAATACAACCGATTAATAATGCAGTAGGCAGATATTTTTAGCCTCAACTGAACGTGAACAAGTCCTTGTCTTAAAAAAAGTATATCACCAAAATTTGCTCTCTTGGAAAGTGTGACTTTGAAGATAACTTATACAATTGGTCAATCAATTTTACCAGCTGCTTGCTATACCCGCTGATGGTTAACAATAGGCAATTATTAAAATAAGCTATTCCCTCTAACGACTTGATCATTATAACCAGTGCTCCAAGGAGAAAACAAATGCTGTTAAGTAATTAAATTCACTCAACCAAAATGAGAATGTCTACATGTTTAAGGAATAAGCATAATATAAAATAAACTTCCTTTAAAAATCAGTATTGTAATTGTGATGACTACCTGTCAGATTTTCTTTGCTTTTGGTAATTTAAATATTTATTTTATGTGGTCATATTTTTTTCTGAAAATGGATGGATGGATGGAAAAGTATGTTAACACATTTCATCTATGGGTCTGTGCTACATATTTCCATTTGGTAATATATTGGATGTGGACAATCAGGAAAATTAAACAAAAATGTTGCGTATAAAAGGGGCAGATGGGCCTAGTTGATGTGGAAAAAGCTATAGGATGTTTCAGAATGAGAAAAAATATGACCACTGTTTTGATCTGATTCGTAAGATGCATCATGGCCTGTATAATATCCCATAGAGGTTCCCATTTCATTTCACCGTTGCAACATCCTTTTTGTCAGATTGCGTATGTCATCGTAAGTGGTCTGTGATAAAAAAATAAAAGCTCCCACAACTAAATCACCCAGTATGTGTCCGGCCTCATTAGATCTTAGTACCTAAGCAGGATGAACCTGGATAACACTTGTACGGGTGACCACCATGTATGCCAGGTGTATGGGATAGGCAACTGTGGAGCTGCGCTAAATTGTGGGTTCCTCATAACAATGCTAAAAAAAAAAAAGGTTGTACTGTGCTATGATACCACATGTATGATCCCCACCTTCAGCAACCTGCACTGACCAGCATGGAAACACATGACAAAATAACCCCAGCAACGTGCACGGTATGTGGAAGGTCTCATCCAACAGTGGATTGACAACAGGGCTGGAAATGTACATTATTAAACGTACACTGTAAAAATTACATCTTACAATGTACATTTTATAATGTACAATACAGCGATGGGGCACTGCGGTGGCGAGATCTTAACTCCCTCGCCTGGTGAACAGGAGGCCGTGGGGTTCAATCTCGACCCTGACGCTTATATATATGGAGTTTGCATGTTCTTCTCGTAGTCGTGTGGCTTTTTCTCCGGTCCTCCGACTTTTTACTCCACATTTAGAAACGTGCGTTACAATGGGCAGTCATGTTTGGCCAGGAAAAAAAGAGCTAATAGCTCAGTAGGCTTAACTTGATAAATAAAAGAGTTTAGTTTAAAATACATAATTGTTGCATTATTCATTTTATTCTACCTTGAAGTGTAATGCAGAGCACACCATCCAATCCGTGACAGCAACATATATTACGATGAAAACAAAATCCCCCCCAATGATGAAATGTCATTCTGGGCAAACGAGAGTGTAACAAATGAGTCTTGAGGTTTGTATTGCACCGACTAATTTGTTCGGTATAATGAGCCACTCAGCTCTCAGAGTAACAGACGCGTCTTATTAACAGCGTGCGTGGTACCGGGAATGCCGGGGCCCATGGCGATGTAGGTTTCCTCTTCTTCAGGCTTCGGCGCGGGAGGAACGTTGCATGCAGTCATGGTCATGTAATCGTGCTCGTTGTCTATTATTGCATCCTGTTTGGAAACACACAACGGTGCGCCCTCCGTTATTTACGGACCTTAGCGTTCCGATATTTTTAACTGTCAAGCGAACGTCAAGATCATCTTGTTTTACCCACGCACCTGCCGTTTTCTCATCACGGCAGTAGTTTGTAGCAGTTGCTATTTCAATGAAAGCTGCAGTGCAAAGTACAAAAAAATGTGTTTGTTATTATAAGTTAAAACAAATCGAATAAACAATTTGCTAGAACAACTGGAAACGTCTTCATTCCAAGCACATAGCACACTATGCATAGAATTTACATTGCAGTGATACACATGCCACTGTGCACAAAATAAGTCACGTTTATCACAATCTTCTGAACTATAACAAGAATCCTAAGTGCACCAACACAATCCTGCAAGTTTTCCTTAAACAAACGAGTTGTTGTGCCCCTTGACTCTCAGATCATATTGAATATGTAGAGTACATGCACGTGTTACAACCATGCCATGCAAGTTGTGGGGGTTATTTTACCATACTTCATCAAACTCATTGGTGCGGGTGTAGGCAGGTAGCTTGAATGCCAGAGCATAGTGTAGTACAACAATGGATATTGCTAAATATTAGGGTTGCGACCTCGAAGGTACAAAAAACGGGACATGTTGCAGGGTAAACATAATGCAAGAGCACTGTACTTCTAACTGGCAAAAAACCCAGACTTTGAATGACTTGGTTCGTGTAACTTTACAAATTTCCCAGAATATCTGCCTCAAAAAGGAGAACGATCCTGGGAAAAACAGGACAGGTGGCAACTCTCCAGCACATGTCCTCTGATAGCGATGTAGCCTTGCAGCAGCCAACAACACGTGTTGTAAGCACAATGGGCACCCATCCCAGCGCTACCCAGGCCCGATTCAGTTCAGCTTCGGTGATCTGACGTGATTGGGAGCGCATTCTGGGTGATTTGGTCATACACCAAGGACAACATTTATAAAACAATGAATTAGTGAATGTGCCCTCCTCCATAAAAAAAATCCATGTTGGGATTTAACAACAATGATTGGAACGCTTTAGTTTATTTAAACATTCTGAGCTCAGCTATTCAAAAGTGATAATTGTCACATGAACTGATTAGCCAAACATATGACTGCAAAGTAGTACATAATTCAGGAACAATAAATTAACTATATACTGATCAAATTGATCAATACCTAATGAGCATGTGAGTGGCTAAAATCCATACCACAGAATCTGAGTCACCCTTCCACTGGCAACATTATTATTTTATCTGCTGCTAACGACTGACTATAATTGCATTTTACCATTCACAGGAACAAATGAAGAGCCGGGTTTACTTGGAAATGTTCCCCTGAGAGTCAGGTGAACAGCTGTTGCATAGCAACATTGGGAAACACAAGTCAACGCCATACCTAGCAGGTAAATAAAAAGGAGTTCACTACACTGCTGGTTAGATAGACAGATATTTATTATTATTATTATAGCAGAAAATACCCAGTGAGCTTAGAAGCTCTGGAAGTGGGATTTCTGCGATACAACAAACGCACGAACTAACCAACGCAAACAATATATAAAATCACGAGGTAATACAACGAATTTACTGCTTTAAATTGTGCAACGGTGAAACCTTAGCCATAATTATAGAGTAAATAGTAACACAAAACATTGCACAGGAGAAAAATGACCAATAATTCCAATAGATTAATAAGAGACAACAGTGAGATGGGGATACAATGAAGACGCTTATTGCATAATAAAAGGAAAGAGCATATGCAGCCTTTCAAACTACTTGTCAATTTTTGCAACTGCAGCTAGGCGAAAATGTTAATTGTAATAGGGATCTAATGTGCCTCATCGAAGGTTGTGATTGTACCCTCAAACGCACAGCAATATTGTTCCAAAAACGAAGGGCAGCCGCATACAAAAGCCTCCAATAGAGAACAGCCTCCACTAGAAAGAGCTCTAGTGAACCTCCCTAGAGGGTATTTTGATCACTTTCACAATGGCCACACATCTTGGAAGAGGTGGCAGTACCCACACTTTAACCCACCACACGCAACCTGCTGATTGACTGCCTGTGGTGTACCGCTAAGTTGGAGAGAGGCAAGAGGGATTCGGGAAAATTGCCCATTGTTTCAATTGCCTTGTTAGGAGATCGAATTCGTGACCTCTGGAAGTCCAGTATACTAACCATTACAGCACAGCAGTATCCCTCAAAAAAGTAATGTAATTAAAATGAATCTCTGGTTTCCTGTGAATCAATATGTCGTGATCAACAGTGGATACATATCACATATTTACATTACAATGCACCACCAAGAGTTTATGGATCATTTCCTTATGTTTCACTTGCAACATCATTAGTAAGGAGCTGGGAATCAATATCAACTTCAGATTGCCTCCAAGAGTTCAGGAGTCATTTTCATGCAACAAAATGATTGAAAGCCACCCGTAGGGCAAATGGTTCTTTGTAAAATTGCATGGAATAAGAAAACTATATGTACATCACTTTGATGCCTTTCATATGAGGATTGAAAAACCCCAGCTTTTTAGGTCATCAATCAGTCTGTGATGCAGATAGCCAGAGGCTCAATATGTATTGTTTATACAAATATAGGAACAAATTTAATTATATATTGGTTATGATGTGATCACATTTTAGGCATTTTTTTTATTAGAACACACAGCATTGCAGTGATTTGCACACAGAGCTATAAACCAAGTCACCTTAGTTTAATTCCCAGCCATGGCCAATATCAGTGATCTTGCGTCTTTCCTTCACCAACGCACACTGAGCAGTGTGGCGGAGTGTGGTGAAACAATCCCCATGACTGACAAGCCGTGGGGAGGCCTTCACTCAACAGTGGACTGACGAAGGCATAAAGAGTACTTATTTAATTATTTAATCGTTTTAATTGACTTATTATTGCGTAGTGTTGATTCATCCTGAAGGTCTTTGTAAAGTGATATTTGCACAAACATAAAATACATTTTCACAGTAATATTTTCCAAATGTAGAGAGCCTACATGGATGGATTCCAGGTCATACAGACAAGTATTGTGCTGATATGATTTTCAAGATATAAACCCACTGACCAAAATGGTCCAAAAATTGTGCAAGATTGTATCCTATCAAGCAAGTCATTCAGGTATGGGAGATTAACCCTGACGATGCGGAACACGGTGCATTTAAATTGTCCCTGATTCCAAATGGGTGACGAACTATATCGCAATTTGTAAAAATGCTGCCAAGCCCCACTTGAAGACCACTCTTTCCACTTCTAAATGCATTTTCACCATCTTGACCAGCACCACCCTCTCATCCATCCTTTAAGCCTACTCACACACCCACGTACGTCATCCTCACAACAGCTCCCTGGAGCATTATAACCCGAGCCTTTACACTTTTGACCTTAGAAGCAATCTCAGGCAAGGTATTGTGATCCTGGGCCATTCCCTAAAATTCGTCAGCAATGGTCAAAATGTGCCACTGGCACAGGCTAACATGTGGGAATTACGGTCTTTCAGACCATCTGTGAGTAACATTTTAGCCTCTTGACATGGAACACAATCTAACGTAAAATATTGTGGTCATTGTTCATCAATGTTTGCAAAACTAGAAGAGGTAACGCACATACAAATATATGGAACGAATGAAGTGCAGGGAATTGGGTCACATTGTCATCTGGAGTGACCAGATATCAATTTCGTGAATAATGTCTATCTTGGACAGTGGGAAGCAATAAAATGAATCCAAACTAATTGCCATATATTATTTTACTCAGTGTTAAGCGCTGTCTTTAATTATATTGCAGATCCAAAATTGCTCACAAGAGCTGCTCTTTCGGGATAGCTGTATCAAGCATTGACAATGTTATTCTGAAAGAGCAGGTCCTGAGAGCAATTCTCATACATAGAGCCATAAAAATCTACATCAATATATTCCAGATAATTCAAATGGAATGTCTGTGTGCTTGATTTGAAACAAATAATTTGGTGCAAAATGGTTATAAACCTGGTTTGAAGGCTTTCATGACCGATAATATCCATAGTGTTTTAAGGGTTTAGATCATGTGAAAAGGTTATGCAAGGTTATCATAACCTTTTCATATGATCTAACCCCTTAAAACACTATGGTTATAAACCTGTTGGTGCTTTGATGAATGAACAGGTCCTAATAGCAAAGACAGTATTTGATCTGACTGGGCTCTTTCCTGCTTGAACAAAAACGTGTAGTAATCACTTCAGTACAATAAGGAACATTTTTAGATATTAGATCCCCACTAATTTTCAAACAACGAATGTATTAAGATTAAATCATTACTAAACACAAAGAGCCCTGAAGGTAAATTCACATACAACTAATAGTCTTCTATTGTATTTTATTGATCTGCGCTTGCAATTCCATATATAATTTATTATTTTTAAATATCACGTGGCATTATAGAATCAAGAGCTAATAACTCTGGCTCTAATGGGGTAACCTTCATTTTACCACCATATGTGGCTTCAAAATAACAAATTGCAGGATACAAATACAAAAAGCTTTTTTATATTTCCACTGATGAAACAACACATTGGGTCTGCCCTTGTTGACTGATCAGGCTATTGGAACAGCAGTTCACACATTACTTTACTGCCTAGTCTAACAATCCTTATTTAATAGTGAATCCCAACCATGATGCCATCAATGCCATAGAAAGCAGAGTCCCCACTTACAAGCGGTGGGACCCATTAGCTCGGCTAAGCGGCCAACAATAATCAAGTCTGAAACCAGTCCACCTCTGTTTCACTGCTGCTGCTTGCTAGTCAATATAATTTCCTCAGGTTTGTTTTTCATGGTGATCTCTGACAATGAGAGGAACACAGCTGGATTGTTCTGGAGCTGCTGGTGGATGTTTTGGTGACGCACAAAGGCCGAGTGCCTACTTTGCATGTGACTTTGTGTTGTTGTTGTATAATTCATGATTTTCCGGCCTGGTACGATGATGGTTTTTTCCTCGTCATTTAACAGAGTGTGTTATCAGACCAAATCAAAACATCAACAGGCCGATGTGCATATCCCTTTAATGAATGGGGAATTTAAACACAAGCCACAGTAGTGTGACTATACCGCCATGCAACTCAAACTAGGGACCGTATATAGTAAACCACTTCAGTAGGCACCCCTTCAACAGAGGAATAGCAAAACTCTGTCATGAAGCCTTTTAACCACGACTCGCAGACCTTGACAGTGGCATCTAGCTCAAGAAAATGGTCATGTAGATAGATGTGTATTATTACAGCAGAAAAATAGCCAGTGAGCTTGCAAGCTCTTTACAGGACTCCTGCGATACAACAAACCAAGAATATATAAGAAGAGAATAGGCATTGTCCCACACGGAGATTATTTGCATGTTCCTGCACATACTTTCACCAAACATACATAATATTCCTATTGTGTGTGGGAGCGAGGATTATGTTCAAATGGACACCCCGCCAAGACCACAAGTAATGGTTACTTTGTTCAGCTTGTATTAATCCAGCTGAATGTCAAGGGAGGGTCATGAATGGGTGCTGATATTGGGTTCATCACGCGACATAAAATGGAACAATTGATGATAAATATTCCACATCTGGGTAACCTTATCCAACATTGTCGAGCGCCACTTGTCCAAAATACAGAGCAGAACGTTATGTTGTTGACTAATTCATACGTGTGATATATTTTTCTAAATATGCATCCTAGGAATTTTGGCAATCCTAGCTGAAAAGCAATGAATAACATTTATTGTTGGCAGATCACACCGCAAGCTTTGTGAATACTTCATGTCATCCACTGAAGAACACACTTTTATGTGTTTAAAAGTCATTCAACATACTAAATTATAACCAATTTAATTGATTTCGCGACTGGAGTAATGGCTTCTTTACACAATGAAAATGTTTTGAAAACCGTGATGCTTATTTTGTACGTTGTGACTACAAATCCTTGAAACGTAACATACCTATTAACTGGATTTTAATGTCTCTCGTGACAGCTGACAACACACGCGTAGCAAAGGTAATTTAAATATGAAAGTAGCAACCATGTTATCTCACAGGTTCCACCTCATTAGCTCTGGAATCACCTGCAACTTTTCTTTCCCCTGAAGTCAATGGCATAGAGGGATAGGAAGGATGATTTTCTTCTGGTTCCAGTAACCTAGCACAACCAGTTAACCAATGTGAAAGTCTGGGCTTTCATGTAATGGTTGCATGGCAACGTTCGCTGGAAACCCCAATCGAAGGTTTTATATGTTTAGGTTAAAATAATGTGCGTTAAGCTGCTATTAATCTTTTTTTTGCTTCTCTTAAAAACTAAAATTCATTAAGGTCTGTTGATGCTGGAACCACAAAGCAAAAGCTGATGTGAAAAACAACAGATTCTGGATTGTGGCTTTACAAGTAGAATTACTGGCACCGAATACACGTGTATCACCGTACTCTACAAGCCGCACTAAAGTGAAAAGGGAAAACACCAGATTTTCCCTTGACAAATTTGCCTTTAACCCAATCGTGGATGCCTCTTCTGATGTACACGCATTGGGCGCACGTATTAAATGTGTACGTTAGAACTTAGTGCTTTTCATGACGTTCTTACCCCACAATAAAAATGTTTTATCAATTGAAATAATTAAAACGTTCCCATTAAAAAAATCCCACGAATGCAAAGACACCTGTTAAATGCATGAAAAGCATTACCACTGGATAGTTGAACAATTACTTATGATAGAATTCTGTAGCAGACTGTTATTGCTTGGAAACCTTTATACTGCATCCCGTTGTTTGTTTCCCATTAAACAGACTCATTACGCTTTGTAATTAAAGCGTTAAATGTTCCTTCATGTTCCTTGCTAGCCATCATTAACCCTCCACTCAGCAGGTTTACTTAAATCCTTAACGGCTATTTCAATATCCCAATGCCTTTGAGACGTTAAATACTGAACAATATTCACACGAAATATTATGATAATAACCACTGTCATTTTATATGCAAAAACTATACCAATTGCCACAGTCGTCATTCATAGAGCAATAGCTTTCGACAGGAAAATATATGTAATATGATAACATTTTAAAGCAAGCAACATTACCGTTTAACATAATGGGTACTGTTTTTGACAAAATGGCAAAAGTGGCAAGCTTTTTTGGTTTGTTGGGCTGGTATACCACCACCAAAGCAGTTACTTCACGTTTGTCTTCATATACAGCGTTTCAATTGATGGCACAACCTTTAACCAGTGTCCAATTATTGTAAATTAGACTATTATTGTGAATTTTACAATGACATTATATTGTAGTACTGTACTGTACCACGTTAGGTAGATTATTGCATTGTATGACAGCATAAAGAGGCCTAAATCCAGCATTACATGGATTACGGCTAATAACGACGATAATATATTAATAAACACACGTTTGGAAAATGAAGTGTTTCAATTTGCAGAGTGACAGGTAACTTTAAAATGTGCAGAAAATCGCTTAAAAATGGGCAGTGTACGACATGGGAATAACTCACGATAGATGTGAGACAAAATCTAACGTAGAGTTGAGGTTGAGAGAATGGAATAGCGGCAGAGAAAGACAGTGGCGAGCTAAAATCAAAGATTTTGGAGGCCACAACTAGACAAGAACAACTAAATGAATGAAAGCAAGGAAGAAAATGAGAGGCCTTTGCCCAGTAGTAGGAAGATACAGCCTGGCGGCAACGTGTAAAAAAAGCATTTCTGCAACGGTTCTTACATAAATGCTATCTCATAAATCGTCGCTGTTATGCAAATGGTTCAGCAGGGAAAGTCTTGCGCGGCGGTGCTTTTTGCTTTTTTCATTCGCACCGGGCTGGGAGCAGCCTTCCAGCACACAATTTGCTGAAGCCATTGGCCCTTGCTGAAGCAATCCCACCGCCACAACTTCGAAGCCAAGCTGAAAGACAACGATGTCCAGAAGCTAGCCATCGTGCTTCGAAGAATCGCAAAGAAGAAGAACTGCTGTGTTGGGGGAAAGTTCATCCCAATTACAGTTAACTAATATGTCAGTCACTGATTGCAGCTGTCAGCTGTGCCGCATTCCGCTGGGTGCTGTGTAATCACGGCCAATGCAGAGGCCTCCTGGGGATCTGTCAGATGTGTGTGTGGCACACATCTCAAATGTGTGCTGCCTGGCCACTGCATGAACTTATGACTTAGCTAATGGAGCCGCTGGGATAATGGAAACGAGCTAATCAAGCAGCCAAAGTAATTCACTGCATGAAGTAGTAATACACAATGTTAATTTAATTCCCTATAACTCAATCTAAAATATTTTTTTATAATCATACACGTATATATAATTACTTTCCCTCAGAAACCATTAACACACGTGTGGCAAATGCAGCATGCTCATTTATCATTATTATTTCAATTTAAATCTAAAATGTTCATTACAGTATTTTAAATATTGCTGATGATATTAATTTAATATTAAGCTTGGCCACTTTTTCTGATGATAAAGACAATATGAAGTCCATATTCTACCGCATTATTTACACATACTGTACATATCTTTAAGAATTTAGAAGTACCTACTTCGTGTTAATTGGATTTAAAGCGGCTACATTCAAATTAATTAAACAATTAAATAAATAATGCGTTGCTCTGCTTATTTAGTGACTATGCTGAAAGATTACACTAAAATGTAAACATTCTCTGCCAGACGTCCACATCATAATGCTTTCAACACACCTTTAACACAAAATACATGTTTTGAACAATTAAATAATATTTTATTAAGCTGAATCACTCATGACCTACCGATGTTCTTCTACAAGTATTTATCAGCCTCATTAATTTAATGTGGAAATACAGAGCTCACTACATAACAGACCAGGGCCTGTCCCCTTGGCCAAGTGACCTGAGCTAGAGTTTGTACGTAAGATCACTTGTGTTTATTGTTTAATATGCAATTCATTTTGTGAGCCTATCACTTGAAACAAAGGTGATACACTGACAGGATCTGACATGCATAGCAATGATATGATTAATGCAGAGTCAGGAAGGAATCATCTGAAAAATCAATCAGCCTACAAAACATGGTGATATAATGACTCGAGCATTCCCATTCGGTTGAGTGCATTTCCCACCTTCTTTCCCACTGAAATACTGCAGGTTAGTCTTATTTTCATTAAGAAAGCGCGTGTAAAAGTAATCAGACAAAAGAACAATGGTTAAAACAATTCATTACATTCACAGCCAATTGAAAGCCCTTTTTTCAATCTAATGCTGGATGAGGGTCTCCATGTGCCATGCGAGGTGTCGGCATAATTTGAGTATACCGTATTTCACCCAGCAGAGTTGGTTTATGAAGGCAAAGATCATAGTAATTAAAGTGTAGAAACACATTACAATAATAATAATAATAGCATTTATAGAGCGCCTTTCACCCGAGGGTCACAGCAGCAAGTGCAGTTTGACATTTACATCTATTTCCTTTAAATTCATGGTATTTGCTGGAGTACAGTTCTTTGCTTTGTTTGACCAATGAGTACAATGTTATTTTATGGAGACAAATACAAGTGCAAGCAGTGCATCTCAAAAAGCATCCGTAATCCATAACAGCGTGACGCTGTCCACCAAATAAAGATTAAATTGAAAACATCACGCCAATATTTGACTGGCCAGCTTCATGATTGCACACATACGGATCGTATTTTCTTCTCTATGGAGAAAACTGCAAAAATATATATAACAGCCCAATGCAGCAATCCCGTTGATTTAAGGCAGGTATAAAATTGGTGCTGTGCATCTTTGAAATGAACGATTGCTCACTATTACCTGGAGTACACAAACAACCTAGCAGGTTTGAACTTTACACTTATGCACGCTGTTGCTGGCATGCATATTTATTATTTACAATGCTTAAGAATGTGTTTAGCATCTTGTTATACCACTGCATTTTGTATATAAATAAACAAATCTCCTTGGACTGCTGTCACCGCGACCCTCACCAGGACAAGCGGTTTAGAAAATGGATGGATGGATGGATAAACAAATCTCAAGCATAGACTGCACAGAATATTCTACTACTGTAAAAATGTTGTTATAACAATATGAAGCAGTATAATTTAATTCAGGAAACCTCATACATCATATATATAAAATAGAACTAGAATCTAAATTGGATTTAACGGTGAGATTCCACACTGGTATTTCCTGTATCACAACTTCCAAACCTGTGCTTTATGTAGTATAGCATTTACTCAGGAAAGTTCAGCAAAACCAACTTATGTGGTTTACATTTATTGTGGTGTATATTTGCTCATGATGATGGTGAACATCAACACAGCACAATAAAACCATGACTATCTAATTCCTGCACACAAGCTGATATCGTTATTTCATGACTGTGGTGGTTGTCCTCTGAAGTGTGTCCCATTCTTTGGTTTCCATTCAACAGGGTCGTGTCCTGCCCAAGGCCACTTGTCTAACTTGCATATTATTCTGATCAATGTTGTATTATTTCTATCTCTCAATGCATATCCAATCATGCACATTTCCATGCGTCTTTGCACACTTTTAAGCTTCTGTTCGCATCATCTCATCCGTCAATGTCAATGTTTCTGATGCGTATGTCATACCTGACCATATACAAAGATTAAAATCTTTATTTTTAAGACACATTGGGTATATTGATTCTCAGTCTTAAGTTTAGTTATCACCGCGACCCTCACCAGGACAAGCGGTTTAGAAAATGAATGAATGAATGAAAGTTTAGTTACCTGCCTTTGAAAACCTATTAATTTCATCATTTTGTTTCTGTGCCACCGTCAATAACTGCCATAGTTACGTACATATATTCCCATGTGTTTTCCAGGCGTGTCACTCCAACAATTATTTTATTTTATTTGGCAAACTTGTCAGACGTGACCTTTTGAATCGTGTATATTTATGTTGAGCTCAATTTAGTGGTCGTCTCTGCTGAGCTCTTGAGTTACTTAACATAATGTATTTTCATAGCGGGCAACGGGTACATGGAAGCATCAATAAACAAGATGCATGATTGAAAATGCATATATGATAACTCACCATGCGTCTGGACGGTGTGATCTGTGAAGCTGAACAATGGGACTCTATTGGACTGGCAAGAGGCCAATTAACGACAAGAGATGCTTCTGCTTGTTCCACACATTGACTCTTTTGAATATTCCATCCATCCATCCATTTTCAGAAACCGCTTAATCCAATACAGGGTCGCGATGAGCCGGAGCCTATCCCGGCAGACACAGGGCGCAAGGCAGGGGAACACCAAGGATGGGACGCCAGTCCATCGCAAGGCGCCTGGGGAAATTTAGTCAGTACGCCAATTAACCTGGCAGCATGTCTTTGGACGGTGGGAGGAAACCGGAGTGCCCGGCGAAAACCCACGCGGACACGGGGAGAACATGCAAACTCCACACAGAAAGGCACCCCGAGCCGAGATTCGAACCCGGGCCCTTCTTGCTGTGAGGCGGAAGCGCTACCCACTACGCCACCGTGCCGCCCTCTTTTGAATATTTAAAAAGCTAACCCACGAATGTGTCATGCATTCATTATAAAAGAAATTGTATTTGCACGCAGTATTGTGACTAAAGTGTTTGTTTTGTATATACTACTGTACAACCATTCATTGGCAGGTAAATAGTCAGCGGAGAGTGTTAAAAAAACACCTCTGCATAACTGTGTGTTCAGATTCAACCAAGCAAAGTTGTACGTGTGTGTGTGTGCAAACGCATTATGCAAATTGCACCGTGTGAAGATGTTTAAGTTATTCGGTGTATTCACGCGTATTGAATAACTGGCATGGTACAGTTCAATTTCCGTATACTATAACGCACCTTCAGATAGAATAAACGAAGTGGAGCAAAC
This sequence comes from Geotria australis, assembly GCA_036362915.1. NCBI lineage: Eukaryota > Metazoa > Chordata > Hyperoartia > Petromyzontiformes > Geotriidae > Geotria > Geotria australis. The sequence goes on from JAZEWU010000002.1 coordinate 4,895,612, forward strand.
GAGAGCTGGGTTGGAGTGGTGGCTCAATTCCCACCCACAGATCTTTGAGTGGCGAGTCATAAATAAACCATTCTGAATCTCCCCTTTACCAACACGCGCTGACCAGCGGCGTTGGAAGACCCTCGTCCGACATTGAAATGACAAACGGGCAGCATAAATAATGTTTTATATGACTTGTATCTAAGTTAATATGCCAGAGCAAGCGACCACTGTATCATACTACTATTTACATGAGCGTGACACACCAACCTAGGGACAAGCTTTATAGTGCAACAGAATAGGTTTGCTCATTGTTATTTATACAGGGTATCACCTCGTGCACCTTAGACATCGCACAACCCTTGTAAATTACGTTGCTAAAATCACACAGCTGTGTTTTACAGCTGGCACGTCAACGTGTTTGACTGGGCTGGGGATAAAGGCAGCACGCATAAACCTGAGCACTGCATGGCAACGTTTATCCACACATCATAATATTAACAATTTGGGCAAATACACTAAACGTCTGGGTTTGATTCCCTGCCAAGGCTAACATTGGTGGTGATTGATATGTGAACTAGTCCTGTGTCCCGGTGCTTTAGAAAACCTCCAATGATCAGCATGGTGAAGTATGGTCACACAACCTGCATGACCAACATGGTATGGCAATGTGTTGTCAAGCAGTCGGATTATTTTACGATGGTACTTACAAAGATAGATTTGTGTACATTGGATACTGCAAGTGCTGTCTTTTAGCAAAGTCAATTTGTAATATTCGGACTTGACATGTCGACAAAGAAATAAATAAATCAAGTTCAATGCATTTGATTTCACTTTCCAGCAATAAACGTATCTACTGCAAGTGCGTTCCAAGCTGGATCTTCAAAAAGTGACAACGATGAAACAAAGATATCTCAATTTCTAGGACTGCAATCATGTTAGGTGCTTATTGCAGTGGTAAATTACAGTGAGCAGATCTGAACCCTTTTTAAAAAGCAATGATCTGTCTATTAAACGTGCAGCCTGTAAGCTTGTGCCTGTATAAAGGCAGTGGCAATGGGGAGGGGTAGTGTGCTCACTCACGGCCAACACCAGTGACGATTGTTTGAACCAGTCCTGGGCCTCCCTTAGTTCGACATAGCCTCAGTGAGGTGTGTAAACATCGCAACTAGGGCGACAAAGGTGGCTGGGCTTGGTGCTGGCCACCAACACCCTTGTGTGTTAGCGCTACTCGCTAACAACACTTGACCCCACAGGCCCGTTAAGTCGAGATGGATGATCTTAGTCTTTGTATAGAGACAGAGTGTGCGCTTTCAGGACTGTAGCTATATCATGGCTGCGGGAATGGTTATTTACCGTAAGCCGTTGTCCAAGTGGGGTCCAAATGACTCTCACACCGTCGCTAGTGTGATAAACAAACGCTTTGAGCTGCAAAAATTCATCCGGCAACGCGTCTCCTCTTCCTCTAGAACGCCCCCGCATGTCACCGGTGGCCAGCCGCATCCCCACCCCCGAACTCATTACTCCGTGGCTCTTGGCTCGTTTTGCGCCGTGTCACAGTCGTAGCATTATAGTTTGCAAATCGAAGGGCCATCGTGAAATCCCAGCGACGGGCTTGGTAATGTAATAATGGACCTGTTTCTGCGGCCTCCCGACACTTTCTCAACGGATGCAGCAATCCCTCTTTATAGCTACGGCCAAGCTCAGATCATACATTGCTCAGTGCGTGTCAGCCACCCGACGCCTGCCTGTCACACCGCCTCAGGCATGCCGCGATCCGTGAATGTGGCTAGCTGCTTCAGTCAACCGATCCATCCCATTATGTAGGGTCTGCACACTTCATGTCCGCCGTATGTTTTTACATCGATATCTATATTCAGGGCAAACCAAAACAAATCCACACCTCTAGTTCACTGGTCTGCATTCAACAATTCACGCGTGCCAGGTTGGAGAGGTCGGTTGACTGAGATGAATGCGCTTAATGTTTTTGACAGCGGTCTTCATTTAGTGAAGCAATTTAAAGGTAAAAGCAAATGAGATTACATCTGATTAAGCACTGGGCTAGCAATGCGTCAGGAGCACAATTTGCACGAGGTAAAGATGCAGCTTTGATTATGGCTAATTAGACAAATGAGAAGCATCGTTATGCACGCCAGTGTAAAGCTGGCTTTACGGTAACCCTATGATGTTTTCTGAATTGTAAATTACTTCATTATGCCACTGGTGTTAGTGGATAATACACTTCCATTTCATTAGCTGCCATGTGCCCTTTATATTAAAATATATACAGTACAGCATGCTGTGCATTAATGAAAATAACACCCTAAGCCACACAATTTTTACTTCGAATGAAATATAGAAACAATGACTTACACACAATGTGTTGTGGCGATATCATACAGAAAATAAATATAATTAAAACAGTTTTCAAGATAATCAACACTACTGTACGTGTGAATAACTGAATACCAACTGCAAAATACTGTGAACCTCAGAAACACCAACAAACATACCTGCAGTAGGCTACGGGAGTGCAGTGACTCACCAATTGAGCTCTTCTAATGGCTATTAAAAGCTCTTTATTCATCAGGAGTAGACACCCATAGTCTGAAGTTAAAAGGTTGAACCTGTTTCTCTGAGGACTTAATCCCCACGGCTGATTCTCCCAATTAAACTCACATTTCTTAGCTTTGAAAATGTATATGACAGTGGGAAAAAAGTGTGCATGTGCATGGGTTTAAGCATGCATTGTAAGTGTGTGTAGTCATATTAACATAGCTACATTCACTTTGGGCTTTGTGACCCTCGGGTGAAATGCGCTCTATAAATGCTATTATTATTATAATATCTCCTGCGTTTATTTATTTTTATAACTGCATTTTTGTGTTGTACAATAGAGGTTATTGGCAGGACTTGTGCCCTAACTCTGCACTGAGCGGCATGGTGAAGTATGGTCAAACATCTCCCACAAACGAAAGGCATGGAGCAAGACCTCATCCAGCAGTAAAAAAGTGGCATATGTTGTTATTTATTGATTGATTGTATAAAGCTGCGAAAGTATTTTTTTTGCCATTGCAAAAAAAATAGTAACCCTCATTTCTATCCATACCCATTGAAAACACAGCTAAAGTATTATCACATAAAATTCCTGCGTAGGTTTAGAAGCACCTTTCATGTTTCTCTCCATGTGATTTTTTCCCCCCATAGCATTCAACCTGTAAGAGTATTCGTGTACACCCGGTGTACTGAGTGGTTCTCGGCGGTAATGTTTGCAAGAACTGAAAGGAATGTCCTTTTTTAAGAGTGAGATAGCAAGTGTTAAGAATAAGGGGATGTAAAGCTATCTTCCTAGAAGCAATCCCATTGATTTTTGCTGCATCGCTGTAAGCCCACCACATCAATATACAGCACACATGCTCACAGCTACAGTGCTCTTTCGTGTTTGCGGAATACAAATGAAGGCAAGCAAAGGGTTGCATGCCAGATTACCCTACCAGTGCACTCAATCTTTCTGAAAACAGACTGCACATCCTGCAATGCGCCTACAAGTCCTGTTGTGTCTAGCAATAAGCAACAGCTACTGTAAGATGCAACAACATTTTGATATTGCGGATTCACTTTGGAATTCTGCACATAATCCGGGGTGCTGCACACACACACAAATCTCAACTTAGTGCACCTCGCACCAATGCACTTACACAAGTACACAGATGTGTCTAACATATTCGTACTGTAGATGAATATAAATAGAGTATGTTCCAAATGTTTAAGTGGGTAAGCAACCTTAATTTGAGTAAATATTTACAAAGGTACATATTCATTCATATTCTGGTAGTCTTTCCATCAGACATATCTATTCATTCATTACCCATGCTTCTCTACCCAAGAAAGGCTCAGCGAGTCCAATGTCTCTTTTTCAGGAGGGTCCTTCACAGCACTGGGATTTTTGCTGAACATCAGCCACAGTGATTCTTTTTAAACTATGGGCTTCTTCTTCTTTGCGATTCTTCGAAGCACGATGGCTAGCTTCTGGACATCGTTGTCTTTCAGCTTGGCTTCGAAGTGTTTGGTAGAATTCGCAGGCAATACCAAGTACTACCTGACAGGGATCGCGACGTGAACGCTTCTACCTTGACCCCCACTATGGGCTTAAACAGGAGAACATGAAGGCAACCCATGGAGAACAGAGGGAAAACATAAACTCCACACTGACAGGCACCCGAGTTGATGATCGAACCCAGGCACTTCTTACTGTGAAACACGAGTGTTATCACTGTGCCACACTGCCACCCAAATATGTAGTTATTATTACTGCAATCTGATGCTTTAAGAGGCTACAGGAACGTAGAGCCAAATAAGTGCAAATCCTGTCCTCATTCTATAGACGATTTAAACAATAACATTTCAGAACGTATTATTGTTCTGAACAAACACTACCCATTCACGATTCAGAATAGTAATTAAGACATATTATACGTAAACATCAATATTTTCTGAAGGTCGGTCAGCAAAAAATGCCAAAATTAGTGACAGCATATGTGATAGTATAAATATGAACCTGCAATTGTATTATTAAGTTTATTGACGTAAAACTTGACAATAAATATAGTCAACTGCAGACACAAATAACACTCGGGTATATAGATCAGTAATATGAACAAGAAGATGCATGAAGAAAATGGAACAAAAACTGAGAAGTATGCAAAGAAGAATGGAGAACTACACGCTTCGATTTGTGAAACAGAACGAGAAAGACATGGACTCGAGACCATACACTGGTTAAAAACATAATTCTAACTGTTAATAAAAGTAAGTGTGCATGGGCAGGACACGTCACTGATAAAGAATAATGACCGAGTGACAGCCAAGGGATGGAACGCATCTGAGAGGATGTCCACTCTTCTTCTTAGCGATTCTTCGAAGCAGCGCGATGGTCAAATTACAGTTTCCCATTTTCTTACACAGCCCCTTGCATTTTCATTGAACTCCGCAAGGTCTTTTGAGCTGCAGAGGTTCGGTAGTACAGCACAGACAAGGCAGTGTTCCATAGTATGGTCTGCTTCTCCACATTCGCAGGTGGTTGGGCCAGTCTTGTAGCCCCATCTGACCAAAGCATCTTTTGATCGTCCCGTTCTAGTTCTCAGGCGGTTGAGTGTCTTCCACTGAATCCATGGTGCATCTGAGCCAGGAGGGAAGTCTTCAGCAGGTGGGATTCCCATGCCAGTTGCAGGAGGGTCACTCTCAGGCTTTTCCGTCCAGAGCTGGAGTTTGGTTCCCCTCGAGATGTTGTAAGGGGCTGCCCATGGCTGAGGAAGCTTTTTCTTGGCTTTAGTCGTTGGGCCGGGGGCCGGGGGTTGACGTCCTCCACTGAGGAGATGGAGCAATGAAATGCTCTCATGTGCAGGTGGTAGGTGGCTTACTTTATCACCCTGGATTAGAAAAAAATGCAATTCCATGGTAATGGTGGTGACAAACTGCTTAAGTTCTGATTACAGAAATTGGTGTTATAGGATGTATTTATTTAACTATCTATTCCGAGCAATTTTTGTTTAAAGACACTATCAATGCTTACAACGTTGAATCCTCCTTTCATTGTAATTTCACTTTGAAATGTGTGTATATGTTTTATATGTTCGTAGTGGTTTTAGTGCTGTCAGTTTTGTATATCTATAGAACGTTGCCAGAATGTGTCAATAATGAGTAGCTACTGAACTAATTAAGATGAATACTCGATCTGCACCAAAGGAGCAATGTTTCCTTGTTGAATGACCACACTAGCTACGTTCTACAAACAATAAATGTTCCTAAAGCTGTGCTCTTCACAGGATTATGATAAATGTGTGCAGTTCTATTCTCTACTAGGAATGAAGAAGCATCACCACACACCGTGCATGCACATATAGAGTTACTCTGTGAGACGATCAATACTGTCTGTTATACCTGACGTTTAATTCACATTTTCCATCTCAAATAAGTGACAAGCATTAATGTTGGACTGGCCCAAGCTGGCCCACGCTTGGGCTTCCCATACATCTTATTTCTTCTGACATGTCACTTTTGTTGACATTTATTGATTTCACAGGAAAGGAGAAACACCAGCATTCTACAGCAGTAAGGAATAGGTAAGTACATGCTCTGCCCCTCTGGCCACCCTATTCTACATTTTGCAATTTACATTGGGCTGATTCCGCAAAAAAAACTACTTCCACCATGACACAGAGTTGTAGTGTCAAGCCAAAGATGGCTCAGTGCTATTTAAACACAAAGATGATAATGATGATGAATACTATATTGAAGAAACGAGCATATGTGAGATATGTAGTGGACCTTCAGTGGTCGGCTAAGTCCATCAACACATTTTAATATACTTATGTCAGCATTCTCGGCCCCAATTTCCATCGGCATTCCCCTTGCTAAAGATTGGATACGGGTTTTTTTGCAGATTGCCCCCCCACCCCATACACTTGTGCGGAGTTAGATCAGTGGCGTGCACGGGGCCAACTCTGACTCCTTGATTGTATGCCCCCAAGACTCAAGTATACGGCCTAGTACTGAGAAATGTGATAAAGGAAGACATCTTAAATATGTAAAAACAGATGAAATAAACGTTTTATTCAAATTAAATATAACGTGTCGACGGTCGTCGACAGCGCACAGTGGATGATGAAAAATAATGTCGATCGGCGTCGACAGGGCACTGAAAGAGTTAATAAGCATTACACACAGTATTTACATGTAACAGGTTCTCTACTCTGGTCTCGCTTATTAAAACACGGATCCACATTCACACCACCTTGTGGCACTGTTTAATTTCACTCTTTGATTGGATGCCCCCCTGAAATGGATGCCCGGGACCGTCGCTCCCTCCACCCCCCTCTCTGCACGCCACTGAGTAAGATTGCAATTCCACAAAACCATGAAAACCAACTCTAGATGAATCAGACACGAACTTACATTTTGAATCTAACACACAATGCAGGACTAACATGCTACGTGGGAAATCTTTTGTTTCATTCACTACATCATTAAAACCACACTACTAGCATTAAAGTTAATTATGGAAAATTAATTCATCATGAACTGGTTATGAGGCACATGGATGGTATGTCTGATAATAAGCTTGCTATAATATCTCAAAAGCATAGAATTTAAGTACAGTTCAACTTGGCTTTTTAAGATCGAGAACTAATTACAAGTTTCATACATCTCTGCGCATTCAGTATGAGTCATAACTATTGTCTCAAAAGTGATGTATTTAAAAAACCCTACTCATAACATGTTTAATTTGCCTCACACTAGGCGCTTTACATTCTGGATTTAATTGCTTCTAAATATATTGTCAGTAATGGATTACGTTGCATGTGAATTATTATAATGTGTTTTAGCTCCACATTGTAGGTACTGTGGCACCTCAGTTATTCTCTCAGGTTCTTGGAGTTGGTCTCACCCATTACATGTGTTGCTCAGACATCAACCTCCCCAACCCTACATGAAATGGTCACGATTTAGCACCATGTGCTTACATACACACATCAAATCACAGGGCCTGCAGAGTCACACCCTATGGACATAGGAAATTCATATGTCAGGGGCGAGTCTATCTCGCGCATAACCACTGCTGATATCCCATAAAATTGTGACCTATTTTATCGACCCCCCTATGGATGATGGGCTATGACGCCAGATTTGAAATCATAACTTAATGATTGCGAGCTGATAGCCCTACCGCTGTGCCACCTACACAGAACAAAAAAACAAAGCAACTTAAATATTACCAAATAACAGGGATATGGGCAGAGAGTTGGACTGCTTTTTTGACATTATAACAACAGAGAGGGCTTCTCCCGCACTCGGAATTCAGGACGCCTGAGGATACTTCCAACGTGGGAGGCGAAACGTCAGGAAGCAGAGAGAGGGAGCGATACGTGACATGGCTATCCCAAAAGAACAGCTTTGAAAAGCAACTATCATACATTGAGTCATGAAAACCTACATCAATACATTACCAAATTAGTTGCAATACCACCTAAGTTTAGCTTAGGCTCCCGACACTTGCACTGTTAGTAGTAGTAAACAGGTTCATGCCTTAATCGTTCATAATTTTCAGCATATTGGGTAAAGGTGCCACCCTGTGGTTTCTTGATCATGCCACTGATGGTGAGAGAGCATCAACTATGGGGAGCTCTCGGCAGCCCCTCGAGAGGGCATTTTGGCCTACTTTTTGACGCTGGTCAGACGTCTTGGAAGAAGTCACCACACTTTACTCCACCACATGCGACCTGCCAAGCAACTGATTCTCCGTGAACATTACTGCATTTAAAAAACTACCAAACCACTTCTTATTTATTGTGCACTTTTACAGCCCTTTTATCTATTGCTATATGAGGGCCACTCTCCATGCTATGTGAGTCACACAGGGGTTATTTGACCAGACTTCAGCATGCCATTTAGTGGAGATTGATGAAGGTGTGGAGCATAGATGCGAGACCATAGAAATAAAGTACAACGGTTGAATTTGCTGAGCTGCTCTCTGCTGCCTACAACAAGGCCCGAGCAAAAGCCTATAACACCCGTATAATGCACAGTGGTTGCCGATCCTAAAACGTTATAGGCACATCTCCGATTAACTTTTGAGATATGATGAGATGAAGTGCATTCTGGGTGATGCGGCTGTAGTAATTACTCCGTATGGTTCATTTTATATCGTGGTTTTCTAAGGAGCAACAATTTTAGTTTGCAATATGTAAGGCTAAGATTTTTCAAACATTGCTCTGGAATGGCTGGTTAAGGTCCACTGACGCATACTATCCTATGCTTTAGCAAACTCTTTATTATGGCAGTCATGGGTCACGGGGGGTCAAAAGACCAGCACTATGGGAAAACACCTTCATCCCCCAAGCCTTCAAGCTACGCCAGAGTTACACTTTAGACTGAGTCAACCTAGGGATTTAAGGGTTGCAACTGAAATAGAATCCAATTATAAAGTGGAGCCATAAGAGAATGGGATTTAAACTGAGGTCCCTGAAATTTTGGAAAACCAAGAGATTAAACTTAGAAAGAGCACTGCTTTTGCAAAATTATATATTTTAAGGTTGTGCTGTATTAGTCGCATCACCTTGTGAACTGTGGGTGAAAGGTGCTATAGATATGCAAGGTATTATTATCTACAGTTGAAGCAAATTGTGCCAGGGTTTGTGTTTTTGCCCAATGTAGCACAGATAACACCGCTGTCCTACTAATGAATATGGGTTGCTTCATGCAAGTTAGTATGCACAAAACATCTAGGCCGATAAGCCTCTTTCATTAAAGCCAATCTGGCAACTTCATCAAATGTAATTGATTCCATTAACACGGTTTTTACATATCCAAAATAAAGCCAACAATCACGGCATAAAATATGACTGTATTTTCTAAAAATGTTTGATGATAACGCTTTTGACATTTTTATATTGAACACTTACACATTTACCACCTCAAAGGAACGACCCGCTTTGAAATGGACAGTGAATAAATGCCCAATTAGTAATGAATGGAATATTCCGCTCTACAGATCCAGAAGTGTCATTCTTCATTAGTGATTAGGTGAAATGTTAAATATTATATTAATTTTCCGATGTTTCCCTACCGTTATCAGTACCCCATGCACCGCTGCATTCATGTAAAACGGCCATTTTGTGCATATAGTTTAATTCTTTTTAATTATAGCTGCCCTTCTAACAACAGTGAACAAAACTTTTCAGTTTGGTGATATCATACAATATACTGTTATGCTCGTTTGGGTCTTTACACATTTTTTTAAATTAATTTATAATAGAAATATGTAACACCCAGTAATGCTTGTCAATATAAAAGGGTATAGGTAATCTTAATAGTGTAAAAACAGACATAAAACAACGCACTCTCAATATTGACAAATATATTTTCTCAAAATGTTTTCTGATTTAAAAAAAAGGCTTTTTGCTATTTATTTTACATTACGAACACTTTTGTTGTTTTGTCCCTTGTGGCCAAAGATGACGCTTCAGACTTAAAATGTTTGTTTATCTAGTCTTACTTCCTGTCGCGTATGCGGCTATGGCTGAACAGTCCAATCCGTGAGCGACATTCTTTGCCACAGATGTCACAGTGGTATTGAGGGATTGAGAGTTACTGTTGCAGTTGCCAACTGCGCAAATTGCCGGTGCTTATGATTGTCTCTTTGCCCCACAAAAAAGCAGTACCAGTTCCGATGGAAGAACTTCACACATATCTGTTCTTCTTCTTTGCGATTCTTCGAAGCGCGATGTTAAATTACAGTTTCCCATTTTCTTACACAGCCCCTTGCATTTTCATTGAACTCCACAAGGTCTTTTGAGCTGCAGAGGTTGGGTAGTAGAGCACAGACAAGGCAGTGTTCCATAGTATGGTCTGCTTCTCCACATTCACAGGTGGTTGGGCCGGTCTTGTAGCCCCATCTGACCAAAGCATCTTTTGATCGTCCCGTTCTAGTTCTCAGGCGGTTGAGTGTCTTCCACTGAATCCATGGTGCATCTGAGCCAGGAGGGAAGTCTCTGTTACATTATATTGATGTAGGTTTTTATGGCTCGTTGGAGTAGACTTGCTCTTAAGAATTAGTCTTGTGGGATAGCTGTGTCGAGCGTTTCTCCTCTCTCCTTTGCATCGTTTTGCCTACCACGTTGGAGGCACCATCAGGCTTCATCTTCAGGATGATGCCTCCAATGTGGGAGATGAAACGTCGCAAAGGAGAGAGGAGGAACGCTGGACACGGCTATCCCTAACATTACACTGTGTTTATGCCCTTCAGGGATATTTATTCCAATGGGAACAGATGACAGTTTTCATAATTGTCAGATGTTTTACTTATCATAAGTGACAATCTCTGTGTGATAATGCAGTTTGAGAAATGTCGATGTATTCAAGAAATAATGTGCTCATTCGCTGATAAGCACAGCAGTAGCTTAAAATGAGCGAGACACGATAATACACGTTACTGATAGGTCACGCAGTATGTTTAGCTGCAGGTCTTGTCTGTATGTTAAATGACTAGCTGCAGGATGCATTCATGCATTATAATGCTAACAAACGTAATATTATAGTACTGTACACTTCGAGCATATGGCAGAGGCAGAAGTGATGCTATTTGTCGTGCAATGAGACACTTAACAGGTAAGCCGCCAAAACGATATCATCTCCCACCCAACTAAATTGTACACTAAACTGCCTTTGCTTAAATTAAACCACTAAGTAGCGCTTACGAAAATCAAGTAGTATTCTGTTTTGAATTCCAGTATCATAGTGATACTTTTCAATAATCTTTGAAATCATAGCCGCCTCAGCAGCTTGGCTTTTGAGAGGAATGCTGATGGCCCTGTCAAACACAATTAATAAAGAAATTGCACCAATGGCTGTGAAATATTTATTCAACTGAACAAATGCTGAAGTTCCCAAGCAGGCGTTATCAAACTTTGCTGCCACGCACGATTATCTCATTACCTTTGAACTGCTGCCTAATTGAAGTTGCTGTGAATCAACAGCCTCACATATTTGATAAGGTAATGGTCGATAACATAAAAAAGCCATAATGGTCTCTAGATAAAAATCCGTCTCGTTTCATTATCACACACATCCAGAGATGCCCATAGCATCAGCAATCAGGTTGCGCAGTAGTTATAGCAGTCAACATAGTTACGTTGCTACGATTGGATTATGTTCAAACATTTTAAACAAATCCAGCATATACGTAATGAGCGTCTGTGGTGTATTTTTAAGTGTCAGTGTGTGTGTGAAATGGTGGGCAGCGGTATTGTAGCGGTGAGCACGCTGTACTAGGGTCTGGCAGCCTGAGTTCGCATCCCACTGACGGCTAACACCAGTTACAATTAAAGGACCTCACTGGGGAGATGGAACAATTAAATCAGCTCGTGTGCAGGAGCTAGATGGATTGATGCCTCAGGAAGTCATTCATGATAAGGAATTACCACAAGTAATGACCATTTCAAACAGTAAGCAATTATAAGATCATATTCAATAACCCTATTTACAAAAAAATCGTAATATTTCCTCTGATTTACATTCCATAAAGCAGTCTTGTTAATGAAAACATGAATTAATTTGCAGAAAATGATTTGCTGGGAGATTTGTGCACTTTACGCTTGGGTATTGAAGTCTTCACCCCATTAGATTATTTAAAGAAGCTTATGTATTAAAACCATAAATAATCCACAACAATAAAATAACTATCATTCAGTCTAAAGTTTAGGAAAAACCTTGGCTTCCTCTAGGTTGACCGAGCCTAAAATGAGTAATTGGCATGAACAATCAACATCATCATTGTGAAGACAAAGCCAACTGAGTGTAAAACCTTCCTCACCATCTCCCAGCATAGCATGCCATGCTGGCATTAAGAAAGAGGTGTTCGCTAACAGCGCTTACTCCTTTGGTAATCTTGGAGCATAACTGCCATTGCAACAGATTGGAATCGCTCCATGTATCAAATGTGCTGAGGGCAGAGACATCCTTGATAATCTGGGGTTTAACCATGAGAATCCAATCAATTTCATTTTTTAATTTCCCCTTTTGGGCTTCTCCGCTATATGCGGCTAAATGTGCAAGCAAGTAAATTACCCTATCAATTACAAGCAACCCAGTGGCAGAAAATTCAATGGGCCAATCGACTCAGTCATGCAACCCGTGGGTGTTTCACAGACGTGCTGTTCGGCTCTCTGATGTGATAGAGGGCTGTACCGCTCTTACTCCGGCATGTTGTCCGATGTTTCGCTCCACATCTTGGGCACTTCTCCCTCTAAGCCAATGTAGCTTTCCCAACCCATTCCAATTCTACCCGAGCTGTAACCCGGCTTGATGTCGTGTGCAGATCGCGCCGCAATTGCTTGTGAGCAGTCAGCGCGCCTCACCACATAGTTGTCCATGAACTGACGCAGGTCTTGGTAGCCAGACTGCTCAGCCAGCTTGTTGGGGTAGAGGCCATTGCGGTTGGCCACGCTGTACGCCTGCACGGCCCCGGGGCACTGAAACAGCAGCGCCGTCAGGTTGCGCAGCCCATGCTTGGCTGCGAAGTGCAGCATTGTCGGCAGTTCCTCATCTCGCTGGGCTGCATGAGCGCACACGGCACACGGAGCTCTTTGACATACTGCCACGGCTGAGGTCACAGCTGTGTGCTCCATACAATAGCCTGCATGTTTGTAATATGTGGTCAAGATTTGACCTGGAATTGAGAGGTCGTCGTTGGGTTATTCGATGTGGTTTCATCTGTCATCAATATACAATACGATTAAGACAAAATGAAGGCCTGTCATAAAGCATACTTTGTTACCAAGTATGAGAAGTCCGTATTGCAATATAATTAAGGCTTCCTGCTGCCAAGGTGTAATGGCTAACACATAAAGACTTCCAATCAAGAAATGGTAGGTTCGTTGTCCCGGTGCGGCAATTAACCCAATGAGTATGTTTCTTAAAACCTGCCTGTTTCTGTCCACGCAGCAGTATACAGCTTATCTGTGGAATAGTCCAGCTGTACCTGAGATCCCTTCAGTCTTCAATGGCACATTCCACCACCCAAAACACTTGACATGAATACAGCTAGGTTAGCAACGTAACCGGGTATGTACAAGAGGATACGCCACATAGAATCTAATAAAACATTTGACAATTTGAACATGTTTTAAAATAATAAATCCATGATTAAAATGTGCAACGAACCGGATGCTACATCGTAATCTATGTACTCTGAAGCATGTTTTACTTTATTTAAAACATCACAATTTAAACTGGATTTTTCGGGGAGGCGGGGGCCCAATCTTGACAGATCTTGAAAGTTAATAAGGGATGAGTGTGGATAGTGCTTGGCTGTGTGACCACTATGCACAACAGGTTGTCATTGGACTGTGGTGCTATGTGGTGAGCAGTCATGTGCAACAATATATATTATTGCACTGTACTTATATGCTCTTCTATGCTTTCTATGCTCTCCACCTTCACAATCCCACACGAACCAGTGTAATGAAGTATATTTAAACAACCCATGTGATCTGCACGGCATGGGCACGTGCACAATATAGGATACACGTTTCATACTGGAAGACGAGGAGATGGGAGCAAATAAATATGGCCAAAGTCTTAAACAAACCTTTATTACAGAAGCAAAATTGATAACCCAGCCCTTTAAATATTACGGTGTTTAAATCTCAGTGCTTAATTCTGCAAAACTTCACTCAGTGTCCAGTGCGTTTGTAATACACGCAAATATACACATATGTAATAAAAGCAATACCTGTATACATTTTCACTTTATCTTTAGCCTCTTTAGCAGGGCCTCTCTGAATTAAACAAAGCTTGGTTTCCTGCTCAATTGTTAAGAAAATGGGATTTTGAAGGTTGCTGCGTAGTCTACTCATTGTGAGACCTTAAGCTCGATAAGCCATGCACACAGTTAAAAGGCTCTTGCGCCTAACTTTTTATTGGGCACCGCTTCTCAAACGAGGAATCTGGCAAAAGTCTGTGTGCCAAAACCAAAGAACCTGGCACTGAAAAGCATTTCATTTACTGCTTTGTGCATCTGCTGCCTACTAAATTATGCCACTTTTTTGTACAGTGTTGTTTCAAACATTTGCTTATGTGGCATTTGCTTCTGTCATGCTAAGCTCAAGCTGGCTGTCTTGAGGCGCTGTCCAATTTGAACTCCTTTGAGTGTGTACCAGTTGTTGGATGTGAAAGCAAACTCAAGTGTTTGCCAATTTCCGCAAGAACTGACAATGTTTGAAATTTGTGTACAAACTGCAGTCCACTGAAATATGTTTCATCTGCGGTTTAGAATCTGTGGCTTTTTGGAAGTCAAACCATCCGCGTGTCATATGTTGTATATGACAACGAGGAACAAGAGGTGGATGAAGGTTCTTTGATGTTCTAGTGCTGCAATAGACCCTATCTTATGGTAAGCTGGCTGATGTATTCTATTGTATGTTGTAGTCTATTATTTAAACATGCAGCAGAACTATGGGGTAGTGTGGAGAAAAAATTGGAGAGAAGGGTCCCACACGGTGACACCTTGTTTGATGAGGCCACGAGCAGCTCACATTCACATGCTAACCCTTATGTTACCCTATCGTGGCCTTGAATGGTTCATCACAAATTCTATAAAAATTCCACAGCTCTGCAGCCATTAAATTTAGTGTAATATAAAATATAAAAGGCAGGTGTAATGTACATTAGCATAAAATAGGAATATAAATCTTAAACTTTAAAGCTCTTCAAAAACATCGGCATTGAATTTATCAATATGCATACTACCTCTATTGGAAAAGCTATTTGCAGCCAATTTTCATCGCCACAAAATCACTGGAACATAACTTTACTTTTGCGTGTTTTCATTATCAAGATTTAGCAATATAGTGTGCCAATACCACATTAAATTAATCATAAATTCCGTATTCACGTGTGTAACTCCCATCACCATCAGCCATGCTCTACCCACTGCTGAATAAATCCCTCTATAGCAGGCGCCATCCTTTTACAGGCTCATGATGTAACAACCCGGGTCGAATGAGTGCATCGCTTTATATCCACCATGGCCGTCCTTTCAGGTGTGTTCTGTCTTCCACCTATCAGGCCACCGTTAGTCTCGACCATCGACCATGATTCCTTCCAATGTTGTGGTGGCTGGTTCAAACCCACATAGAGTTTTAACAGTCAGTGTGATGCCTCACATTTGTGTTTGTTCTCTGATCCATGTCATCTTTATTCTGTCTCGAAGTATAAAGCAAAGAAAGCTCCCCTCCATGCCTCTTTGGGCACTTTCAGGCCTTTCTTCCACTTTCTTTGTTCGTTTCCACGTTTTTGATCTAAATGCGATAGCGGGTAATGTGCACTGATTCAAAACTTTCTTCTTTATGCACATTTGCAATGTTGCTTTTCATTAACAACTTATCCCATCAAACGTTTAGAAACGTTTCGCTAGTGTACGTTACATATAACTATTAAATGTTCAATAATTAACCAAAACACAAGCAAGCATATACTCTACCATATGCGTTCTGTGAATGGATATATACATTGACCAAACATATTTAAAGAAGAAATAAACATTTAAACACACGTGTTTATTGATGACACTTGACATTGTAAAAAACATATCAACAAATCTATCTTCTTAAAACTCCACAAACAATATTTATAGTGCGACACGTGGACGTGTTAGAGATATGCATCACATGAACTCACTATTAGCATCGGAGAGTTGGTGATTTCCAAAGAGGTGCAAGTTGGAGGCAGGGAGGTTTTCCCATAAGGAATCTGTCAGCAGCATGTCAAGCTTTTCCGGATCATATGGCTCAATCTTGAAGGCCTGCCAGAAATCAAAACAGTTTGACACCGTCACACATTACAGAAATTCTACAAATACAGCCTTCAACATGGACATTAATGCTGGCTATATTAGTCATCAACTATACCTAGAAATAGGTTATCTGCTGGCATATTCAGTGAAGTACCTATACTGTATAACTAAAATAACTTTATGGAAGTGTAGCCACTCCCAGTCACTCACTGAAGCATACAGTGAAAAGTTGTATAAATTATTGTAAAAATGTTCAGATTTTTATGAAGACTGAGACTATTTACAAGTGTTCTGTTGAAAAAAAAACTGTTTCTATAAAAATGCTGTTTATGAAAATACAAACCCTTTTCTAAATTTTGCAAGATACAGTGGGTGAAAATCAATTTTTAGCGAAAAACTTGATTTTTGAAACCACAATGGATACGCTCTAGTTAATATGACAAACCACAGGATATGACCATAATTGCTTAAGGTTTATGAACAGAACCCTTTAGAACACAAAATTAGAGAAGTAAATTAATGCTGGGAGTACATCTGCTTGCCAACACTCATTTAGAAGTTTGTTTTCATCGATGTATGTTTTCACGCGAAGGAGAGCGGGTGAGTGCTCTACACGGCTATCCCGAAAAGACAGCTTTGAAAAGCAACTATTAGGTTTTTTTTCCTTTTGTTTTTCCACCTTAAATAAAATCCAGGTATTTGCTTTGTTGCATCGACCACATTCATACATACCATATACCGGAATTTAACAGATGCAGACATCTATTTCCAAGTAAAAAAAAATGCTTGGGAAGGACAGTGCTCGTGAGTGTAGGTGCTCTCATTAGCAACTCTGCCTATGGCTGCTCAGTATGCAATTCCCAAAGCGTGGGGAATTAACACTGCAAGTGTCATGCAAGACTGCATTTATTTATATAAGTAGAGGTCAACCAAGCACATAGCGTTCATGCCACTGCGGGCAGGAGGGAGCCACACTTTATTGAATAGATATATATAATTGATCAAAGTAGTTTATTTTCTCCGGAGAGCAGACTAGATAAAATATGGATTTCAAAGAAGACAGAACTCCGCTCACTATTCTGCTGTATTTTGCACGAGTTTAGTGGCAATGGATTATAGTTCAGAATGCCAATCAAAGTCATACTTACATCAAAACTTTGACATAGTATTTGGAAATCAATGTTTAGGATGATCTCGGTACGTACATCTCAATGATAATTATTAATCAGAAACAGTTCCAATTTTATCTGTGGCGGGAAGCACAAACTACACAGAGATTACGAACAATGCATATCACAGGAAAAAAGCACAGTTTATTTGCAATCTGCCGACACATGAATCACAAAAACACTGCACAAAGCATGTCGAGATGTGATAAGTTGATGCTGTCATGCGGAGATTAGATGGCGCTTGCATTTCTTATATGCATCAATCACGGCACAGTGTCGGAAAATAACTTTACGGTGGAAGGACTCAGGGTTACTACGGTGGAGCTTCAACTAATATTTATTTAGTAATTCCCAACACGATTGATGCGCCTGAAATAAGTCTTGTTAGGTTCTAAGATACATGTCCACATTGCATGAAAACACTATGACCAAGGGCAACAGATCACCTGGAAAAATAAACCAATCGACAATTTGTCAGCATTTAACGCTCGAGGAAAATCATTCCGTACATCAAATCCATGCGTCATTCCATACCCTGTCATCTCATGTGTACTTGTCTCCCCTCCCAGCATGGGTTGAATACAACGGAAATACAATAACATTAACAGTCAAGGGCAGTGGTATACAGACATCAACACTATATGTCACAACAACTAAGATTTGGTGTATGCAAAAAAACAAACAAGCTGCTAGTGATTGACAATCTCATAATGATGGGTTTATTGTGTTGTTGCCAGTTTAAACGGCTGCTATCCAGGTTGATTAGTTGCCCTCCAATGGTAGGGGTCTTGGAGCAGAATTTTACGGCCGCATGCCCTTCCTCCTTTAGTCCTCCTTTAGCCAATCTCCTTTAGTCAGACCTGAGCACTTTATTGTGACGCTGTGTTAAGTTTATAAGTACTTGGTTGTGATGTTATGTAATTTTCATGATGCCATAAGAATGGTCCTCAGAAAACAGATTTACTATTTTCCCCAGATAATACGCACCCCGAATTTGCACCCGGTATCGATACAGTTATAAAATGTGGTTACACACCGGATTCTAAGAATCACATCCAACTTTTGCTTTAAGATGGGGTGTAAAAAATGTTGCTCTTATAATTTGGTGGAAATAGTGATATTTCCCAG
>JAZEWU010000002.1:4921743-4938588 GCA_036362915.1 Geotria australis
GGCCCATGTTAATCACACTACGCCACTGCACATACGGTTAAAATATTGGTGAATTAATTAAACAGGGCCATGAATAAATAACTGTGCATTTATTCATTGAGGTAGTGTTAAAACACTTCCAAATATATTTGTGGGAAGTAAGTTGTAAGACGAATGAAAAGTAGTACTAGCATTACTAACAAACAAACCGTAAAAGTAAATTATAACCAATCCGAAGTTCCTGTAGCCAATCCACTAATTATCCTAAAAACATTGGCAAATGACCAACACTATCTAGCTGGTAGAGTTGTAATGTTTTACGTAAGCATGCAAACATTATCCTTCCAAGCCCTCCCAAGCACAGAATGCTTTGCATGTTGGCAAGCCAACATGTGGAGACGCTCACCAAATGCACTTGCCAATTAAAGTCGTGGACGTAACCTTTTATTTGTTATCATTGCAGCAATAGTATTGCCAAGGGGCATTGATGTGGCAGATGTGGCAGGGTGGCGCAGTGGTAAAATCTGCGCCTCACAGAAAGAATGTATCTTGCCCTAGGGGGTTCGATTCCTGCCTTGGGCGCCTTTCTGTGTGGAGTTTGTGCGTTTTCCCATGTTCTGCATGGGTTTCCTCCAGTTTCCTCCCACAACAAAAAAAAACCTCATTAATTAGTTGGCCGATAACATCCTAATTTATAGGAAGCAGTGTATGGCAATATGGTGGCACTGGCAAACCGCCTGGCTGCTTCCTATGCCTCTCAGCGCTTTCCTCGTGCCTCTGAGTCGTTCTCTTGTTGAATGAGTACCTTCGACATTGAATGAATATCTGGGCGTTATAACTTTAAAAATTATTATTATTAATCTTCAACCTAAATTGATTTGAAGGTCCAAAATCAATGTCAGTAGGGCCTTGACTTAAATGGGCCTTAACGTGAAGAATGATATGACTTTTAGCTTAGCCTCCCAAATGTAGAACTACTCTTGTTTTCAATAGCTAAGACATGGGTATCAGATATATGCATAATGTTTGTCTGCCATTACTGTGTTCTCCCACAATCTTCCCAATGTATAAACATAACAAGATTATATAACCGCAACCCTCACCAGGACAAGCGGTTTAGAGAATGGATGGATGGAAGATTATATATCTCTAAGGTGAATATATCAGCAAGCATTTTGAAAATAAATAACCTAAGAAATATATTATATATCTCTTTTTGTAGCTACAGGACATGCAAATGGGATGGCCAGTATGCCATTGAGCAACAATACAACCATTTAGTACGTAGATAAAACTACATCTACACATAGATAGTAGGTAAAGGTGCAGTCCCGCATTTTCTTGTTCACGCCACTGGTGGTGGAAGTGCCTTTACTAGAGGGAGCTCTAGAGCACCCCTCTAAAGGTTATTTTGGCCTACACCTCCACGCTGACAAGACATCTTGGAACAGGTGGGTGCACCCACACTTTACCCCACCACACGCGACCTGCCAAACGACTGTGTAAAATAACTAATTAACACCGCTACCTGGGTAAAGACAGGGGGATTTAAGAAGCTTGTATCATTGTTTGAACTTTCACACCAGGGAGAATGAACCAGTAACTTCTGGATTGCAAGTTCGTTGCGCTGACCATTAACACCACAGCAGAAGTCCAGAGCTATTTCGTATCTAGAGAAAAAACTATGACAATACCCATTAGATACCATTAAATATGGTTGACCTGCGCTTTCAAGTCAAGTGTTTAATATGTAATTCCTTCAAATGATTCATGATACTGTAAAATATTAGTCTAGGAGATAAAAAAACAAGTCAGCTTTTTTAAACAGCAATCAATATAATGATATAGGTTTTTTATGGCTCAGTATATGAAAATTGCTCTCAAGAGCTGTTCTTTCAGGATTGCTGTGTTGAGCGTTCCTCCTCGCTCCTTCGCAACATGTCACACACTTAACAACGTTTTGCCTCCCACATTGGAGGCAAAATGTCATGAAAGAAGACGGGAGGAATGGTAAACACGGATATCCCCAAAGAAAAGCTCTTGAGAGCAATGCTGATTGTAATGCATTAATCTCATCAGAAGATCTGGAAGGTGGTTTAATATAAAATTATGGCTTCGTAAGGGCTGCATTGATAGGTATGTGTTGAAGCACTATTTTTTGAGTGTTTTTAATAATTTGTTTTCTTCGCAGGTTCAATTCATTTTATAATCTTTAAAATATACCCCTATACACTCTTAATTTTCATTATTTAATGTAAACCCAAAATTAGACTGAATGTAACATTAACAGCATAAATTTACATGTTAAAGATAACATTTGTTTTCCTTACATGCATAAGGAGGTAGAGTAGTGAGTGGTTTGAGCATTGCATTATGAACGTAGAAACTGAAAAGTATGATTCCGGACGATGGCTAACGCCAGCGTCGAACGACAACTAAGGGAGTCCACAGCTCCTAACTTCACCAACCCATAATGACCAGCATGGTGAAGTATGGTCAACCTGTCCCCATGACTAACAAGGCATGTAGAGGATTTCATCCAGGATTATCACTCTCTACAAAATTGAGAACATACTGTGCGCATTAGAAGTTAAAATTATCATTATTATTATTACAGCCAACACATCTAAAACCACCACACCTTGGGCGACAGGGTGGCCGAGTGGTAACATCCGCGCCTCACAGAAAAAAGCTCCTGCCCAAGGCAGTTTGATTCCTGCTTCAGCTTCCTTTCTGTGTAGAGTTTGTGTGTTCTGTGTGAGTTTCCTCCGGGTTCTCCAATTTCCTCCCACAACTAAAAAACACTCACTATTTGTCCGATCCCACCATAATATATAGGGATGCAGTGTCTGGCGGGTTGGCGGCGGCTGTCAGCATGGCTGCCTCCTCCACCTCTCTCTCCTGCAGCACTTTGGGGCCTCTCAGTAAAAGGCGCTATATAAATGTATAAAATTATTATTATTTCTTATCACGTCGCTGCTTCTCCTACATCCGTCTGTTGCTCAGTCAACACTTTACCAATAGACACCTTATAATCCAGCTCTGTGGGTTGTACGTACATGTAATCCCCAGCATGCGAAGGTGATAGCGGGTTACACATGACGACCTTACCTTGGGTTGGTGCCGTGCACAACAGTGCAGGGATATTTATTTAGCACGCTCATATAATCAAACGCATCGGCTAGCTCTAAAACATAGAGCACAGACCAACTGACAGAATTGGTACCTGGCACATGAAGGCAATGGGGTCGTTGACATCGTGCAAGATGTCCGCAACCTCCTGCAACGCCGTGTAGTACGTCAAGGAGGTGCTTTCTATGTCGACCCCAGCAGAACACACGGCAACCTTCACAGTACCTGGGGGAAGGTCTGCAAGCACAGGGCAGTGTTACATTCGTATATGTATAATGCCTGGGAGGAAAACAAAAAAAAAAGCTAGCAAAATGTTTTGAAATGAAGTAACAAACAATGTACGTTTTTTTTCAGATGCTAATGATGATGTGTTGGTAAACATAAAGGCTACCTAAAATACATGAGGAATGAAAGGACAACAGTTTACATAAACATACATTTATTTTATACAGCAGAATGTGAAGCTGCTTATGCCCGACCTTTTCCTGGCAATCAATGCAAGCCAGCATGAGCGGGTTGCCGACATCAAAGGCTCCCTCTCAGGAGCGCACTCGACAGACCCAGGTTTTATGGGTTAACATACAGATGTGAATCGCAGATGGACCACCCGCCCTCCCAGGTGCCCTAGGCTTGCACAAGTACCATGGTGATTGAATGTTGGGTATTTTAATATCTCATGGAGAGGGTGTGAGGAGGATCTTACCAGGTGCTGTGCAGCGAATGGTGTACTGGTTTACACAGTGGGCCGGAACTCGCAGTGCAGAGAGATTCTTGTGAAAAAAATTGCATGCGAGTGAAGACTGATCTTTAAGCTCACTGCGCAGGATCAAGTGCAGTTCCGTTTGTTTCTGCACAGAAACATGGAACATACAACATAAAACAATTAAAGAATGTAGCATACACTACTACAAATGCGTATGAAGGTTTTTGAGATTGTTATCTGTTGCTCTCCAATGCGTTCACGGGTTGTACCGTGTATTGTTCGGCATGATGTGGGACGTTTGGCTCCCCATGCTGGGAAGACCTTCAGTAACCAAAGTAGGCAGCGGAATTATCTTAATAATAAAAAACGTCCACGTTGGCATAAGTGTATGTGACTATTATATAAAACTATTAAGTGAAATCAAATTAGTCTGTTTAAACAATCCTATTCACAACCCTATTTCAGGAGTGAGCAGGGTACAGCGCGTGTAGGTCAGTGAGCCCTGAGTTTCCATCACGTGTAATATGCGATGGGATTTCTCACCAGCTTGAGGGCACCATTACCAGCAAGCCCACCAGTTTCATTTTTCAGCCAGTCAGGCAACTTTAAGTGCAATTTCCACCCTTCTAATTCAAATGTTTACATTCTTAACATGCCTTTAAAGTGATCATAGCAGCTTGATTGTTAAAAATATATATACTTATGGAGATAATTGGATGTTTACATCTCAATGCTATCACAATATGAATGCAATTCTGGGTTCAAACCAAACAACATACTGACTCAACCGTGAATGTTTCAGACACGTTAAAAAGCGTTTCACGTTCAATAGATTGATGAGTTTAATCTCTGCCCAGGTGAGAGCCAATGAAGATACATGTTTGTTGACAGTATCAGCCCAGTCACTAATAACTGCTACAAAAAAGCAATCATGTAAAAATCAGTTTGACACATCCTTTAGGGTTTTCCCAATTCCCAGAGAGAACCAATCACTGAAATACGCAGCAAGAGAATGAAGTCTAAAGCAGAGGATCAAATACAACCTCTGTATGCTCATTACTAAGTGTTTGCACCACACTAAGTATTTGCACAATCCTATCCAGCTGATATGTGCACGGTGCCAGTGACTGTCGATGCCAGTCATCGTCAACTCCGGTTGGCAGTGCATGGGAACCCACGCACCGAGACATCAAGATACGGCCCACACACTCTTGCAGCGTCTGGTTCATTTAGGAGCACTCTTTGCCAGTTGTCTGTGTCTGGAATTTGTCACTGTCAACCAGTTCTCTGCGGTAGACTCAAGACGAAATTGTTCCGTAAAGTTTACAAAGCACCCTTTTGATAGCCTTTGCGCTATAGAAATGGTGTAAATACCACATGTGCTTCTTATTATTATACATTCTGAAAGATTGCTGAATTGGGTACAGATCTATAATGTCACATGTGGGTCATTCTCCAATGTGACATAAGGCTGGTTTTCCTGTGGGTCCACTCTGTGCTTAATGATTACATAATTGGCATTTTACTGGTGAAACAAGGAGACAGAAACAGCACTCACTACAGAATTGTATACGTATTGCATGCCACTGACTTAGGACTGAACCTGCTATGGCAGCTAATGCAGGATTAATGTAATTGCAGTACTTGAAATGTCCATTTCTAAAGTAATTAAAGAGTAGATCTAATTTGTTAATTTAAAATAGAGCCAGTTTAAAATGTCGTGTGTGTTTACTGTTTAACCATGGCAGAATGGTAATGATAATGGCTGGATTGTGGTCAGTGCCAACTATAAAGCTGGTTCACTGTGCACCCCTAGAACCTTCAACACGTAGGCTTTTGAGACCAATATTAGGATAATTCATTAATTTTCGGTCAGACCACATGAATAAAAAATGTGTGTTGTACACCCTCCTCCACCCGACACAGCCAATTAAGAGAGTTGTCACGTCAACAAACGTGCCAATTTATTGTCACTTCAGCACACCCATATGTTGGAGAACAATCCATAAAAATAAACAATTGGTTAATTAATGTTGTGGATTACTCTCCAACACATAGGGGGAGATCAAGTAATAATAAATGGCACAGTTGTTCATGTGGCAACTTTATTAATTGGCTGTCGGTGGAAGAGGATGAGAAGGTGTTCAACACACATTTTACTCATTTGAGCTGACTAAACAATTTTGAATCTAGAACCTTTATTTCAATTAAATCGACAAACGAGGGACAGATTGTTATCAATGTTATTGCATCTGTAACAGCATTAACTTTCAGTTAAGAATTAAGACTGATTAATGCAACTGAACAAAGTGCTTTTGGAAATTATGCTTCGTGCATTTTCAAATACACTATCGCTAAGTAGCCTACAATTAAGCAGAGAGTGAACCCACAGGAAAAACAGCATCATGTCACATTGGAGAATGACCCACATGTGACATTATAGATTTTTACCCGATTCGGTATTCTTCCAGTCTATAATAATGAGCACAATTGGTATTTACACCATTCCTATTACGCAAAGGTTATCGTGAAGGCGCAACGTTTGTGCTTTGCAGACTTTACGGTACATTTCCGCTTGATTCGACTACAGAACCAGTTGACAGTGAAACATCTTCGTGACAACTGGCAATGAGTTACAAGAGAAGGAACAGACGCTGCAACAGTGTGTGGGCCGTATCTTGATGTCTCGGTGCGTAGATCACCATGTACTTCCAACTGGAGTAGACGATAACTGCTATTCTTCTTCTTTGCGATTCTTCGAAGCGCGATGTTAAATTAGTTTCCCATTTTCTTACACAGCCCCTTGCATTTTCATTGAACTCCGCAAGGTCTTTTGAGCTGCAGAGGTTGGGTAGTAGAGCACAGACAAGGCAGTGTTCCATAGTATGGTCTGCTTCTCCACATTCACAGGTGGTTGGGCCGGTCTTGCTATTGACAGCCCCTGGCACCGCACACACATCAGGCAAGTAGGCTGGTGAAAATTGGTGTAAACACATTTGCTAAATATAATCAGTGTTTTTTTTTATTTAATTGTTATTTTCCACTTGAAAATGAAATACAGTTTTCTAGTTTCTATTTTCCAGTAGTGCAATCAAAAACTATTACAATGTTAGTCCAGCAAATCTGCACACTTATGCGTTAGAACACCTGCTGCTAACTCTTTCTGGTATCTTTATAATTTTCCCTGAAGTGTATTTACATTAGTTGCAAATCCTTCATATTTCCCAGTAGGAGCTTTGACTAAATGAATTACCCATTAAACACACCAGATGTAAAAACAGTACATGAGCCAGTTACTCTGAGCACATTGAACCTGTCTCCTACTTGCACCATTTAGTTTCATGGAAATACAAAAATATGGAGTCAATTCTGTTTAACAGAGGTTTCTATAAGACATAGAAACACCAATGTTATGACAACTATCCTTATTAATAATTGGACAGCAATGGTACGTGATACTTCTCAAAGCCGGACTCAAGCAAGCCAGATGCTGGGATACGTGAGAACAGTTACACAAAATAAAGCAACAAAGACAACATTCTAATAAACCAAAAGTGCCTGACTTGGGGGGCGAGGAGAGGGGATGGAATGGCTTGTAAGCTAATTAATATGAACCCGGTGGTATGACAGCGGCATTCTGGAGCCAATCCACATGCTTCTGTGTGCTAAAGCCGACACCAAACATGACGAGGAAACTCGATGTGCGCAACAAATATAAGCAGGGATTTGAGTCCGGCTTTTAATTTGGTGGACCCGTGCCCTTGGATTTCTCATTCATCCACCTGCTTGGTGGGGCTCGTGTGTGTGTTTTTACACACATACATAAAGACTGGTACCAGCTGTGTCAAGATCAAACTCTATGGAGGAAGGTCGTGAAGGACCGTACTGGGCAGTTGGGGGCAGTCGCCCTGCAGCAATAGGGCAGGACAGAGGAGCGACGCTAACAACGAGCGGAGGCACCGAGCAACCAAAACACAGCATGTTAGCAAAGAAGGGAGCACAGGCAATGCATCTGCAAGTCATCTCAGTCACACATCCCAAGACACCAGGGTCTGTCCCGTGATCTCCTGTCGGCGAGCCTTCGACACTTCACGTGGCCTCGAAGTGCATATGGCCTGGCACAGGCGCCGTAGTGACATCAACCCCACTTTGTCGCGAATGACGGTTGTTGTTTTTACATGTATTTTGCAAACAAAACAATGAAAACTTTTCAAGCCCTTCGGGAAATATATTCAGCCTTCTACACCCCGTGAGCCTCAGCTTTCTCCTTAAAATACATAAAAAATATACTTATTTTAGGGCGGCACGGTGGCGTAGTGGGTAGCGCTTCCGCCTCACAGCAAGAAGATCCCGGGTTCGAATCTCGGCTCGGGGTGCCTTTCTGTGTGGAGTTTGCATGTTCTCCCCGTGTCCGCGTGGGTTTTCGCCGGGCGCTCCGGTTTCCTCCCACAGTCCAAAAACATGCATAGGTTAATTGGCGTGCGGACTAAATTGCCCCCGGTGCCCTGTGATGGACTGGCGTCCCGTCCTTGGTATAAGCCATGCCTTGCGCCCTGTGTCTGCCGGGATGGGCTCCGGCTCACCGCGACCCTGTACAGGATTAAGCGGTTTCTGAAAATGAATGAATGAATATACTTATTTTATCCATCCATCCATTTTCTAAACCGCTTGTACTGGTGAGTCGTGGTATAATAAATGTGAAACAGCATCAGCTGTGGTTTAGCAAGACTGCACATTGTAATATTATTTTTCATTGATGGTGTGGTCATTAAGCAGAAGAGTGTTCTGTGATCAATATAAGCAGACAACGTGCTTTGGTTTTTCCCACTATAAAATATATACACAATAATATGGAATGGGTTTTGAAGTATAGCGTTAAAAATCAATATGATGAAAATTGTGCGGCATTCTTACCCTGTATATTAAAACCTTTCAAACTTAAGTGAGTTGCAATTCAGGAAAAAACTGGAAAGGTATACCTTAAATATAAAAGTATAAATAATAACACTTAGAACACTCCAACCGTAATAAATATTTGCAGGCTAATGAAGCTGCTCACAGTAGGAAACTATTCGGTAGCATGACAAAGAGTAAGAGGGTATTCCCAACCACTGTGATTCTATTCTATTCTTGCACGTGATAATATGTTCAGGAGCTAAATGTCAAGGACTCTTAGCCAGGATACAGCTTCAGGAGAGAGTTTGTGTAGGTTTTGCTATTCCCCTGTTGAAGGAGTGCAGACTAAATTTGTTTACTATATGGTCCATAGTTTAAGTTACATGGCCACAACCACACTGGGGCCAGTCTTTAATATTACATTTATAACGGCGATGTGCACATCAGCCGGATGATATTCAAACTCGTGTCACCAGTGTCTTCGAGGAGGAATGTCCAAGCCAGGAAGTTCGATGTTTGGGTCTCAAATGAGGAGTTTATTCTGGACATCCATATTGTTCATCAGCATTCTTCCAGATTTGGGTGACGGGAATTGAGTCGGTGGCGAGGTACATTGCCGAGGTCGTGCTTGACAGGTAGTTTGTCATTGCTGATTTTCCGTTCTCTGTCGTTGTTGACATGTTGTTCTCTCCACAGCCTTGTGCAGCACTTTGTGACCCTCGGGTGAAAGGCGCTATATAAATGCTATTATTATTATTATTGACAACAATAACTACCCATCAAGGTGTCTCTCCTGATATTTGGTGGCAGAATTTCCGCACAACGGGAGCCAGGGTATTGGTGTCGGTTTCAGTGCTCTAGTTACTAACGCATTGCATAATTTTATTGTGTATTTACCGGTTGTGTACAAGCTACTACTGGACCAAGCTGGAACACAATACTCTGCCACTGGGTAGATCAGGGATGGAGCGCACATTACTGTAAAGGCCCTGCCGCTAAGTAAATCCGGCTTCAAGAGGTTGTGCTTTGCATCAGCACAAAATGTAATTATCTATGTGTAAAGTAGATGTGAGTGACACAAGATAATCTCATTAAAGTCTGTTCATTATTATTACTATCATCAAAGGATGTTCTACCAACACCAATTCCCAAACAAGACTGCAACACCGTAATTGTATAGAGATCATGCAGCATAAGGTGTAACCCCTGGTGATGCATCACAACATTGTTTGATGTTTCACTGATACGTTTCTCACCTTCGATGTTTTTACCTCACTTTGTACGTGATGAAAGAAATTGCATTCAAATAGATTGCATGAAATCTTATTAGGGTTAAAATACCCACCTCGCTAAACAAAGAATATGTATTCATTGAAGCACATTTGCTGGGATTAATCGGATATAATGATTAATTCATAATAAAATGCATATAACTATAAAGGAATATTGTATTACAACATAAACATAGGCCACTAAAAATGATCAGTGCTAATGTGAGTTACACCAGTCATTCTATTTGCAGACGTATAAAAGTAGGTCACTGAAAATCATTAAACTCGAATTCAGTTCGTTGTTTTCGTTACTTTACCAAACATAGCAATTTCTGGAGCCATTGGTAGTTTAATCCACTGACCTGACACATTACGGTATTATAATTCCTTTAACACCAACAGTAATACAATTATTTTTCAGTTTCATAAGGGTATATACATTTAGCAGCGGCTGTCTTTGCTCAGTTTGAGGATATTAGCACATGGTTTAAATAACGCAGGTGTGCTTTACAAATGAATCCTCAGATTTAAAGTTGCACTGATTAATTTTCTACCCAAAGATACATTCACAGTGATCTACCATTCCTAACTTTCAAGATAACTATAAATGCTGCTATGTATATGGAAACATTCTCTGTAATCTATTTATTTTCAGGTTTTCAAATGTGGTTCCTGTAATTCGTTATTACTTCAGCACACCGGTATGCTGGCAAGCAAGCCCACAACATTTACAATGACAGTGCGACGTTTCGTTGATAGTTGCAATCAGCTTCATCAGGAACAAGGATCTGGCGATCCTTTGGAACAAAGGATCTGGTGCTGAAGTAATAACGAATTGGCACGTCTTGTTCACGTAACCAACCCTTTACTGATTGGCTGTGTAGGGTAGAGGCGGATTTGCGACACTTACTTTTTACGTGAGCTAACTCATAAAAAGAGCTATACTATGGATAACATTGGTTACGAAAGCCTTCATGTTCAAAATAAGATGTGTTTTACTCTCACAATAAAAATTGGGATATCGTTTAACTGCCACTTCATTTAACGCTCATAAATACAAGGCGATCCTTTTGTAGATTCCACCACTACCAAAACACGTTAAAATATAGAGAAAACAACATTATTCTTTGAGCGCCCATGCACATTCAATCTTTTAAGTCCCCTCTGTAAGATGCAGAGCCTCTGCTTTGACAATATCAATCAGCCGTCGAGAAAACAGCTAATGTCTTTAGAAATCAGTACAATATATATATATAAATGGATCACCCTGTGTATGTACTGAGGGCCAGTCAGCCAAAAAGTCCTGATCTTTCTTGCCTCTCAGTGACAGCAAATAATAAATAAATGAATGCACTCATTTATAAATGCATAGCTAGCTTTCCGCTTCCCGAAGACACGTAAAAATATATAAAAATAACTGCTGGTGAATGAGTTAATATTTCATACAGCAGCTTCTGAGAGCACTGAAGGGCTGAGCGAGGCAATAGATGTAAAAGATTATGCATTACCTGCAATCATGAAGCAAACACTCATTACTTAACAAGCCCTTGCTACTGCGCGCACCCTCAAATGTGGGTGTCAGAGCCCGAATGGCTTATGCCTTCATGAGCCAGGACGCCTGGGTACATTATCGTTTTATAACAGCGTTTGCATACAAGCGACCAAGCTATGACATGTTCACAGATAGCCAGGTATTTATACTGCATTGTGAAATGCAAGCACAAGTTGAAATGGCCAAAAACATAGACAAACATATGATTAGGAATATATGTTGCCAATAACGGCAGACTAAGGTGCTTCTTCTTCTTTGCGATTCTTCGAAGCACGATGGTCAGCCTCTGGACATCGTTGTCTTTCAGCTCGGCTTCGAAGTGTTTGGTAGAATTCGCAGGCAATACCAAGTACTACCTGACAGGGATCGCGACGTGAACCCTTCTACCTTGACCCCCACTAAGGTGCTGTATAGAGAATAATTAAAAAAAACATTCACAGATATGCAGAGATATGGGAAGTAGAGGTGATGGACGTTATGCCAAATAAATAAAATACAGAATACTCAAAAAAAATTGTATTCATATAGGTTTTCATGTCTCAATGTATGAGAATTATTCTCAAGAGCTGCTCTTTTGGGATAGCCGTGTTGATCTTTCTGCCTCTATCCTTGTTTCGCATTCATTAGCCTGATGATGCCTCCAATGTGGGAGGGAAATCGTCGTGAAGGATAGAGGAAGATTCCATACGGCTATCCCAAAATAGCAGTTCTTGAGAGCAATTCTAAATCCTTTTGTTAATCCACTGCTGACTGAAAGCCATCCCATGCACGTCAGTCCTGTGGGTTGTTTGACCATATTTCACCGAGGTGAAATATGGTCAAAGGTTTGCCAATTTGGATTTTAGTCAAGGATTGACTCAGCCCTTTCTACCTCTAGGGGCAATAAACTGAATAAACTGTGGAAAGTCAACAGTAGCTGTCCTACAGATAGACCTAGTCCTGCCATAGCAACGTGGGCTCTAGAGGAAATGATAGTGACACGAATTTGAGCAGGATACTACCTGAATATATATAAGCACACACTTTACAGACATAAAACGGTCATGGCATTCCTGTGGTAAGTGTGTCAGTCAGTGTGTGAAACAAAATTCAGAATGATACATATTTTTCCACGATGATAAATGAACCAGCTCTAGTTGTGGGCCTGCATATAAATACATAGAAATAACATTTTACTTTTAATAACATGCACAACAACTCAGAGGCGTGAGGAAACCAGAGAGACGAGGTAGGGGGAAGGCAGTCATGCAGTTAGCCACTGCCAACATTTGCCAGACACTGCATCCTGTATAGTATGATGTTCTCAGCAAATGAACGAGTGTTTTTTAGTTGTGGGAGAAAACCGGAGAACCGGCAGTAAACCCATGCAGAACAGGGGAAGAGAACACGTTCTCCACACAAAGGCGCATGAGGTGGGAATCGAACCGCCTCGGGCAGGAGCGTCTTTCTGTGAGGCACAGATATTACCACTAGCGCCACCGTCTCTATATATCACGAATGTTTATTGCCAGGATGATTTAACCACTGATATTGTATCATATAACATTACATAAGGCTTGCAGGAACATATAAGCATATCTCATTTTAATGAAACAAGGGAATAATGTGAGCCTTTCTACAGTACTGTATTCAGTAAGGTAATGCTGTTATTAAAATAGGAACCGTATTTCTTAATTCCCTTGGTGCGACTAAAGGAGCCAGTAGCTGGGTGCGGCTGCTGCATTCAGGAACTGCAATGACACAACACACCCATTGCACTAAACCGCATTTAGGGATTTTACGAAGCTAACATCTGCATTACCACCCCCCCTCGCAGCTACTTTAGCCAGAAGTGCCGTCATTCCTCAATGTAGCAGCAGTTATCTGGATGCAATGGGAGACAGCACATGTCACACACATCCACCGTAAAACATCAGCAAAAACGCAGATTGGGAGTGTTCTACGGCAGTGCGAGGAGGAGAGTGGTGGAAATATAGCTGACACATCGCGATAACCGAATGCAATATATTTTAAGTGACCGCTCCATCCATCTCCAGCCGCTGATGGGCTACAATGAAAACAAAGGCAACGGGCCTTTTTGCTGATTGAGCCCAACGATTATACTCATTGCAGCAAACAAGGATTAGTGGCCCTGCAAGGATCTCATGTGCATAAGGGACATGCAAAACAGTGGGTGTGGTGTTGCACCACTGAACAAATTAATAATGAAAAGTCGCCCGGTTCGCTTCTCTCTACATGCACACCAGACACAGTAGTCTCAACTGATTAATTCATGTTCTGTGGCTAAGTGGCCATTAAAGAAATGTGGCCACAAATTTGCTGCAGGGCCTAGTCTGGTAAAACTGGGTTAACTGAAAAGCTCATTGATTTTGCATTATGAAAAGTCCTTTTGTTTGTTTATTGAAATTGGATCTAGCTACATATTGCTACGTGTTGTGCATGGAAACTTTAAAAAGGAAAACAACCGGTTTCTTTTAAACCTAACGCTCTTTGCCTGGAGTACAAAACTGTGCCTGTTTTAAATGTGTGTGTTTTGCTGCTTAATGTAGAGTGTGGCACTTCTGAAGATATATTGACCTCATCAATGAAACCAATGTTTTTAAGGTTATCTTAATTGTTAATGCTTCATCACAATATTGGGAATGTTGTTAATGTGGACATGTTCGTAAACCTCAGGAGACAATGCCAAAAGCATGTTTAATAAGATGGATCGATGTTTAGATAGATGGTTGCTCTTCAGAGCTGTTTTTTTGGGAAAGCCGTGTCGACCGAGCTCCCTCTCTCCGTGGGAGGCGAAACATCACGAGGGAGAGATGGAGATCGCTCGACACGGCTATTCCGAAAGAACAGCTCTGAAGAGCAAGCATCATGAATCGAGCCGTGAAAACCTACATCGGTACAGATATATGTTTATTATTAAAGCATAAAATACCCTGTGAGCTTCCAAGCTCTGGAAGCTTCCTGCGATACAACAAATGTAATGTAAGTGAATGTGGAACCCCGAAATATAACTGTTGGTATAGTTTAATCAGCACACCAACAGCATCCTGAATGCTATTTACAGTAATGTCAGATCTTAACAGTAACAGACAGCGCCACTGACTTGACTTCCTCTTCCCCAAAAGGTGGCTGTTGGGAGTATAAAAGATTATTACATCTATCTTTTTTAAAAGCAAAATTGCAAAGGCTCATGAGAAACACATTTTAAGCATATTGTTGATTTGTTTTTACCATATTACTTCAGAAGCGATGCCATGTTAATTCCAGCAGGCGGCAGTGTAGTGAGACCCATTATTGCACTGTACTTATATACCCCCGCCTTCACCCAACCCTCATTGACTAACAAGTTGACATATAGTCGAATTGAATAGACATGCGAATATTCACTGCTTTATCCCTGGGTAAGGGATTGTTCTTTCAAATGTCCAAATGCCAATGAAGAGGAGGCCACATCATTTATCCAAATCGGCAAAATGTTGGCTTCTTTTTCTAAAGTGGAATATTAAGTTTGGTGCCGTGTGTAAAAAATACGGGAAGCCATTCCGCAATGCTGGATGGGAAAAAGCGACGATCATTATGGATAATGGGAAGAATAGGCATATAAATCATGGAATTTTCCAGGGACCCCATAGGTGCTGTAGGCTAACAGGAATTGGGGTGGCAACAGAGGCGTTCTCCTTTAATCAACAATTAATATCTGTTCAACCAAACCAGCCCATCAAAGATAGTTTACGTCTGTTAACTGTTTTAAGACGATGTTAATGTCTTCAATGAATCTGTAGTGGGTTTCTATGGCAATTATTCCATGGAAATGTTTGTTTGGCTATTTAGCGTAATAAATAGACTACACTTATTTCCTTCAACATACGCATACCTCGACATATTAGCCACCCTACATGACGTAGACAATTTCAAGCAATGTAAGTTTTGGCATTACAAAGCCAGTGTTTGAAATATGCAAGAATACCATTTAAATGCTTGGCCCACCTTTAAAAAATGACCCGTCAATAATTTACTGCTTACTCAATTATTGTTGGATAGTTCCTGTGGACTGGTGTCCTATCTTGGGTATAGCCCTGCTGTGTGCCCTGTGTCTGCAGGAATAGGCTCTGGCTCACCTCGACCCTGTACAGGGTTAAGTGGGAATGGATAATTAATGAATTCGATTCGATTCTTCGAAGCGTAATGGTTATATGACAGTTTCCCATTGCAACAAGTTCTTCTTTAGTTGCAGACAGCCCTTCAACATTTAGAGATATAATAGTCAGTGCTGGCCTTAAAGGCGGCGGGCATTTGCCTCTCTTCTTGCTCCAGACTGAGGGGCTTCTGGCATCTGTTGAGCTTCCGGACACCGTTGTCTTTCAGCTCCTCGGCTTCGAAGTGTTTGGTAGAATTTGCAGGTAACACCAAGTATTACTTGACAGGGATCGCGAAGTGAACGCTTCTAACTCGAATGAAGACTTATTATCTGGATGGCCGATCGTATTGTGGACACATCTGCGTGTTTGCCGACGGTGTTGGGTGGGAGGACGTGACACTCACCCCACACATGACGCGGGAGGGGAGCGCGAGCGTGGCCCTGCCTCTGCGTGGCGAGGCGCCCGTCTCCACCAGCGATTCCCCCACTGCGGTGTCTGTGTCCGTCTTCGTGTCCACCCCCGAGTCCAGCTGATCTGCAGTGCCACCTGCAGATTGGGGGTCAAGGTAGAAGCGTTCACGTCGCGATCCCTATCAAGTAATACTTGGTATTACCTGGAAATTCTACCAAACACTTCGAAGCCAAGGAGCTGAAAGAGAGTGATGTCCAGAAGCTCAACAGATGCCAGAAGCCCCTCAGTCTGGAGCAAGAAGAGAGGCCGATGCCCGCCGCCTTTAATCCCAGCACTGACTATTATATCTCTAAATGTTGAAGGACTGTCTGCAACTAAAGAAGAACTTGTTGCAATGGGAACCTGTCATATAACCATCACGCTTCGAAGAATCGAATCGACCTGGAGATTAAAAGCCACCTCCACTTTGTAAAGCGTCCCACTCGTAAAGTGCGCCGTGTAACTTTAACGGTGCTAGTGATAACGATTCAAACGGTCGTCGTCAATCGTCGTAAAAGGCGAAGGTGCGTCCCTCTGCAATTGCTCGCTCGGCGCTACTGCTGGTGAAAGGCAGAGGTGAAAGTAAGCCGGTACTTACTGATATGGCCTACCGGTAAGGTGGGAAGGGGGTTGCGATACGACTGCACTGGTAAAAAATGTAAGTTACTTTCATCCCTGGCAAAAGGGCATCTGCTAGAGCAAGCTTTGAGTGCTGGCCAGACA